>NW_026844105.1:9389013-9534013 GCF_029531705.1 Pantherophis guttatus | reverse complement strand
GTCGACCTTTCAATCGACAAGCTCAGCATCTTAGCCACTGAGCCCCCGCGCCCCTACTTTTAATTTTTGTTTAAGGGCCTACCCAACATACAAGTTCTTTTATTTGGTGTGTTTGTCTATTTTTCCATCTCTTCTATGTTGTTCTTTGGACCAGAATAATAAACTAACAACGGAAATAACAAGAGCATTCTTCTATCCTTGGCTTTGGTTGTTTCAACATTGACAAATGAAACAATTAGCTTTGGATATTTAATGAAAGAGCAGAAGGTAAAAAGTTAAAGGCAGAGATCCTGGGTTTCCATTTTGTTTGTTTTCCTTTTGCTTTGCCAGCGGCGAAAAAAATAAAAATCCCCCTCCTTCAGCTTCCTCAGATGAAAGATCTTATATAAGATGAGTGTTGAAGGTAATTGCTAATAATTATTAAAACCTTATTAGTTTTGATGTCTCCGGGGCTTAGTTACAAACCTTCTCTACTTGCTCTGCCCTACCCTCGTCTTAAAATCAACCGTTAAGGAAAGAAAAGGGCGTTTTCAGAAGCCAGATGCATTAAAATTTTAGGATTTAATTCCTCCGGCGTAAATGTTCCTGAGAAATCTTGCGCTACCCACCTCCCTGTGAGACAGGAGACTATAAACTGGTACTAATAACATTAGCACATTCTGTTAGTTAGACTCAAGCCCTGGATCCAGGGATGGGATTTACACACTGTAGCAATCGGTTCGTCCAGCACCGGAAATGTAATTGCGCGCATGCATGCGGCATCACAAAGCATGGCAATTTTCTCGTGGGCGCCATCGACGCATGCGTGCGACGTCAAACAACACGGCAATTCGCTTGTGCGCGTTGTCCACACATGCGTGCAGCACAGTGGTGGGTTCTAACCGGCTTTACTACCGGTTCTCTTCGTGCACGCGCTTCGCTCGCATGCCCGCCAAATTTGCGCTCCACGCAAGCGCGTTAGGAATATGCCCAGCTGAGGTGCAGCAATCCACTCTGCCGCATCTATCAGCTAGGCTAAAAATAAAGAAATAAAAGGTAGGAATAACATGGGGGCGGGTGGGAGGGCCCAGCTCCCGGACAAGAGAACCGGTTTGGTGACGTCATATTGTCACTGCTACCGGCTCGGCCGAACCGGGCTGAACCGGGAGGAACCCACCACTGGTGCAGCATCAAAAACACGGCGATATAGGACAGGATTTTGCCCGGGTGGTTGGTACAACAGTCCATGTAGTGACTGTTTGAAGTTACAACGGCGCTGAAAAAAGTGACTTTTGACTGTTTTTCACACTTACGACCATGGTTATGTGATCAAAATTCAGATGCTTGGCAACTGGTTTATACTTATGACGGTTGAAGTCTTAGGGTCACGTGTTCCCCTTTTGCGACTTTCTAACCAGCAAAGTCAATGGGGAAGCCAGATTCACTTAACAACCGTGTTACTCATCTAACAACTGCAGCGATTCATTTAACAACCGTGGCAAGAAGGGTTGTAAAATGGAGCAAAATTCACTGAACAACGGTCTCGCTTAGCAACAGTCATTTTGGGACCAATGTTGTCATAGGTTGAGGACTACCTCTATTTAGCAAGGGAAAGGGTGAAGGTAGCATGGACAAAACTATTGGATTTTGGATCTTCCTTTAAAAACTAGAGGGATAGAGGGATGGAATCAAGATCATGTTAAATATTAGCACCGCTTTACAAAGCCTTAGTACGGCCACACTTGAAATCCTGCATCCAGTTTTGGTCATCATAATATTAAAAAGATGTTGAGACTCTGGAAAGAGTGCAGAGAAGAGCAACAAAGATGATTAGGAGGCTGGAAGCTAAAACATCTGAAGAACGGTTCTCTTGCTTCAGCAGGGGGCTGGACTAGAAGATCTCCAAGGTCCCTTCCAGCTCTATTCTATTCTAATTCTAGTCTAATGAAAAGAAGGACTATGGGAAACATGTGTAGGAAGTTAGCACCTACCGCTCTCTTAGAAGAATGAAATATTTTAGGAAAATATTAAAAAGGCAGAATATGATACCTCCCTGGATGAGAAAAAGAGAAACATGTTCTTGGAAAGCAGCCCCCGCCTTTGTTAATAGCCCCAGAAAGACTGGGCCATCCTATCTATAAGACAAAAGGCTGGGCCAGCTTATCTACAAAACAAAAGACCTTCACCCTCAGGACATGATAGGATTAACCTTCACTCAAGACCCAAACCAAGACAAAACCATTAAGCCATAATAGGAATTGCCCAAAGCCCCTTCGTTACATCACCCAGCAAGATTCAACCAAGCTTGGGACTCAAGGCAACTTACAAAGTTACCCCTGCATGGCCCCATGGGAGTCTGACAACCAATCAGAATACATTTCTTTCACAGGAACAGGAAGTGAGTTCAAAACCCATGAGAGGGTATAAACCCTTCTCTCTCTCACACACACACACCCATGTGCTCATCTGACCAAGACCCAAAAAACCCATGTGGTCCTATCCACCATTAAACCATCTTCCCAAGCAGCCACCATGTTTCCAGTGTCTTCCTCCCCACTTGGAACTGAACCCAGATGGACAGTTCTTCCAACAATTGACGGCAGTCTTGCAATATCTTAGGGGCTGCCACAAAGAAGAGGGAGTCAAGTTATTCTCCAAAGCACCTGAAGGCAGGAGAAGAAGCAATGGGTGGAAACTAATCAAGGAGAGAAGCAACCTAGAACTAAGGTGAGAACAATCAACCAATGGATTAGCTTCAGTTGGTGGGATTCAGCTCGTTCAGGATGGTAGTTAAATTGCTGGCTGGCCTCTCCCCTCCCTGTGCCCCATTTTGGCTCCCAGGTAAGTGTAGTGAGGCCTCCTAGGCTGAAAATGGGGCACTGGGAGGGTGGCATGTCCCTCCTACCCGTGGCCCATTTTTGCTCCCAGGGGGGTGCAGGAGGCTGACTTCTGCCTGTCACACACCCCTGGCCACACCCACCATAGCCACGCCCACCCAGCCCGTCATTAGGGCAGATAACCGGTTGTTAAATTATTTGAATCTCCCCACTGATAACTTGCCTTCAGAAGTTGTGGGTGCACCTGTTAAGGAATTCGCAGAGCAACCCTTGAGTAGCAAGGGTGTGCACATGAAAGCGATTGAGAGTAGTTTTGAACAAACACAGCCAACACACAGATACACTGAGTTGTGTTTACTTTCAGGAAATAGTAATAAGGCACAGTCCAATAAAAAGTCCAGGTCATACACAGATAAAGCAGTAGATAGTAAAACAATAGCCCAGGGATAATCCAATAACAAAGTCTTCTTACCAGTCGTCGTAGTCATACACAATAATCAGTTCTTCTGTATTTGCAAACAGTAGCAAAACACAGCAAAGAGCAGTTACGATCAGCAAAGATCAGCAATGAGCACCAAAGCTCAATCAAGAGAAACAAACCATGTTTCTAGTCCCTCTTAAGGACATTGGCTACAGAGTTAACCAATCAGGACACAGTATGATGCAATACAGCAATACAGCAGTCTTAAAGCTATATTGAGGGTTTATATATTGCCAACTGAACAAGTTAGGTAAAAATCATTTCCTAACAGCATCATCACTGGAAGCTTTCAAAAACAGACTGGACAACCATTTGTCTGAAATGGCACAGAGTCTCCTGCTCAAAGCAGCGGGTTGGACTAGAAGACCTCCAAAGTCCCTTCCAACTCTGTTATTCTATGTTCTGTGTACATTCTCGTCACTGTGCTCTTGTTCAGTCTTTTACCATTTTTTATAGAAACAGGTATGCTTTGAAAATTCATTTCTACTGTGAGGCAAGGCCATATTAGGAGGATCTCCATAAAATTTATTCCACTGTGCAGTAAGAAAGCAATTGATAGCAATTACTAATTAACCGGGATAAGAAAACATTTATCACTGCAAACCGTTTAAGAAAGATTAGCTACCGCACAGTTTTACGAGCTGATATTTAAATTTTGATAGAAGATAAGAATGTACGTTTATATATCCTTGGGAAATTAAAAAATTGGCTACGAGCGTAATGTGATCTTCATAAAATCTTATTCTAGATTTATTGCCCAATAATTGCAACTAATTGTTTTTACTTTTCCCCAGTGAAAAGATTGATTAGCATGTTTCGACCATTATATTCTTTTTTAATTGCTTCAACGTAAGATTAGTTATGAAAATTAATTTTAAAACACAGCCCTTGCTCAGTTTAAATCACCTTAATTTTCTTCAGGTGATTTATATTCTTCAGATTCAGCTGACTGATATATATATGTATTGCTGATGTCCGTAATATTATTCATTTATTATTATTTATTACATTTATATGTCGCCCCGCTTGGGGTTTGAGGTGACTCTGGGTGGCTATTCATACAACATTCCCAAAAGCTACCTTAATGTGGAAACTCGTGTTTTCATCACTGCGCAATTTGTTATGACTTTAGAAGCAGGAGATCCTATATCAGTAGTGAAATCTAAAATTTGTTACTACCGGTTCTGTGGGCGTGGCTTGGTGAAGGGGGGTAATGTGACTGGGTGGGCATGGTCAATTTTTTTTTCTTTTGAAACAATTTTTTCTACAACCTCTTCGGCGAAGAGGTTGTAAGAAAATGCTTTCAAAAGGCTCTGACGATCCCAGCTGAGTTGCCTGATCGGCAGAGGCTTTTTTTTTTGTTTTAAAAGCCTCTGCCGATCAGGCAACTCAGCTTGGATCGTCAGAGACATTTAAAAGGAAAAAAAGCCTCTGCCGATCAGGCAACTCAGCTGGGATCGTCGGAGGCTTTTAAAAGCATTTTTTCTACAACCTCTGAAGAGATTGTAGAAAAAATGCTTTTAAAAGCCTCTGACGATCAGGCAACTCAGCTTGGATTGTCAGAGGCATTTAAAAGGAAAAAAAAGTCTCTGCCGATCAGGCAACTCAACTGGGATCATCAGCTGATGATCCTTTTGACGATCCCAGCTGAGCCGCGCGATCATCAGAGGCTTTTTTTTTAACTTTTAAAAGCATTTTTTCGGCTGAAGAGGTTGTCGAAAAAATGCTTTTAAAAATTAAAAGGAAAAGCCTCTGATGATTGTGCGGCTCAGCTGGGCATAAGGGGGGGGGCAGGGATTTTTGCTACCGGTTCTCCGAACCACCCACCTCCATCGCTACCGGATCGGGCGATCCGGTCCGAACCGGGAGCATTTCACCCCTGCCCTATATCTGTGATGGTGAACCTATGGCACATGTGGTGGAAGTGGCATGCAGAGCCATATCTCTGGGCATGCAAGCCTTCGCCTCTTGCTCTTCCGAGCTCCGGCGCACCAGTCAGCTGGTCTTCCTGCGTGTGGGAGTGCCTGAAACTAGAAAAACAGCTGAAACCAGAAGATCATCTTCCCGGCATGCGCATGCACACTGGGTGGCTGCTTTTCCAGTTTCTGGCATGTGCACACCCCACCTACCAAGGAGCCTTGGTAGTACAGTGGTTTAGTGCACCCTGTAATTAACACAGCTGCCTGCAATTTCTGCAGGTTCGAATCTCCCCAGGCTCAAGGTTGACTCAGCCTTCCATCCTTTCTAAGGTAGGTAAATTGAGGACCCAGTTTGTGGGGGCAATAAGCTGACTTTGTATAATTATACAAAAGTATGAAGGCTATTGCTTAACGCATTGTAAGCCGCCCTGAGTCTCCGGAGAAGGGCGGCATATAAATCAAATAAAAATAAAAATAAAATAAATAAATTTTGGCATTCAGTGCTGAAAAGATTTGCCAACACTGACCTATATCCTTCGGGACAAACGGCTATCCAGTCTTCTTAAAAACCTCCATGGATGATGAATTGACTTCACTCGTTCACATGTACGTTTCTTCGTACTCAAAAGAAACGGATGCTGTCTCGAAGGTCTCATCAGCACGTCTGCTTTCGGAAAAAAAAAAATGTCCGTAACCGCCTGAAGTCCTTCTTTTCACGTTGTCTCTCCAGTTGGTGAACTTTTTTTTCTTTTGAAGTTTGAAAGTTCTCTAGGTGCTCCATTCCATTCTAGTTTTTCTTCTGCAAGTTGGAGACTCAAAGTCACCAATCTCAGCATATGATTCAGGTCCTCTGGGATTGGACACTTTTTTTTTTAAAGAACATGGTCTCAGGTCTTTTAAGGACAGTGTTGGAAGAAATATCCATCTGGTTCAGTTCCAAGCCGGGTGTTGTGGCCCATCAGCGGCCTGTGCAGCTAGTAGTTGATTCCGACAGCGAGGAGGCTGGTGTGGTGCTGCGCCAGCAGCATGTGAAGCTGGCGCTCGAGTCAGACAACGAGGAGGCTGGAGAAGATGTGGTGCCAGAGGCGGGGATTCAGCCAGGGCCTTCAGAACCTCCAGAAGCTCCTTTAAGTGAAGAGGACGAAGAGGAGGAGCCTCTTCTCAATGCACGGGCACACAGAGCTGCCAAAAGGCAGGAGTGGCTCCTCAGGAGGAGGTCTCCTCGAGAGTATGGCTTGGGGCTAATTGGCCACTCCCTTAGCCTATTTAAGGAAGGACGACGACTGAGGCGATTTGCAGGGAACAACTTCGTTCACTCTACTTCGCGTCTTGATCTTAGTTCTCTGCAAATTGCTTCTGGGCTTTCGGTCAACCTTAGTAAGATTACGATTATTTATTCTTTGGATTCTTGTAGGCTGTTAAGAAATTTAATTAACAGTAGTGGTGACTGCCCGCATGCAGTCACCACTACCGGTTCGTCAGAACTGATCCGAACCGGCTGAACCGATCCGAACTGGCTGAACCCACCTCTGGACCACATGGAGTTGAGTGTGAGGGGTATTTATACCTTCTCTTGGGCTTTGCACTTGAACTTCTTGTTCCTGTGCAAGAACATGTAATCTATTGGCTGTTGTCAGACTCCCATGGGGTCATGTAGGGGTTATTTATTTATTTATTTATTTATTTATTTATTTATTTATTTATTATATTTCTATACCGCCTTTCTCCTGTAGGACTCAAGGCGGTGTACAGTCAAGAAAAATATAGACACACAAACATCATAAAATTGCTAATTAAAATTATTACTTAGTTTGGTCAATTAAATAAATCCCAGAATTAGATAACATTTAAAAAATCATTCACATGTTCGTATGTTTAGCCCTGCCTGTTGGAACATCAGGGTCTTGAGGGCACGGCGGAAAGCACGGAGATCAGGGATATTCCGTATCTCCGGGGGCAGTTCATTCCAAAGGGTTGGAGCCCCCACAGAGAAGGCCCTCCCCCTGGGAGTCGCCAGTCGGCATAATTTGACTGACGGTACCCTGAGTAGTACCTCGCTGTGAGAACGAACTGATCGGTGGGAGGCTATTGGTGGCAAAAGACGGTCTCGTAGGTACCCAGGTCCTAAGCCATGGAGCGCTTTAAAGGTGATAACTAACACCTTGAATCGCACCCGGAAGACCACCGGGAGCCAGTGCAGCTCGCGTAGGAGAGGTGTTACATGGGCGTAACGAGCTGCACCCATAATCACCCGCGCGGCTACGTTCTGGACCAGTTGGAGCCTCCGGGTGCTTTTCAAGGGGAGCCCCATGTAGAGAGCATTACAGTAGTCCATACGGGAGGTAACTAGGGCATGAGTGACCGTGCGCAAGGCATCCCGATACATATAGGGGTCATAGCTGGCTTTGTAGGTTGTCTGAGCTCTCAGGTTTGGTTGAAGTTTACCAGAGTGATGCAATTCCTATCGTGGCTGAGGGCTAATCCTACCTTTGTTGGATCTTGCCTGAGGGGTATTTGCTTATGAATAGAGCTATCTATCTCTTTATCTCTTAAGGGCTGACATCTTCTGAGGGCTGTTAAGAAAGGTGGAGGCTGCTTTCTGTCTCCATATTTCTCCCTTTAGGGAAATATAATATTCTGCCTTTTTAAATATTTCCTAAAACATTTCATTCTTCTAGGAGAGGGGTCGGTGCTAACTTTCTACAGCAGGGTTCCCCAAATTTTTGGGTTGGTGGGCTGGAGCGGGAGGGGGGAAAGAGAGGATGTTTTTGTGGGAAAGACAGGCATGTGCACACGTGTGTAACCATCGCTTGCGCGAGTAGGGCCGTGAACATCTGCAACACTCATCCGAGCCAGTTGAGAATAGGCCACAGGCCAGTAGCAGGCTGCAGCCCACAGGTTGAGAACCCCTGTTTTAAGGGCTTATATAAATTTCAAGGGCTTATATAGGTTTCAAGGGACGCGGCGGCTGAGTGGCTAAGATGCTGAGCTTGTCGATCGAAAGGTCGGCAGTTCAGCGGTTCGAATCCCGAGCGCCGCGTAACGGGGGTGAGCTCCCGTTCCTTGTCCCATCTTCTGCCAACCTAGCTGTTCGAAAGCCCGTAAAAAATGCAAGTAGAAAAATAGGGACCACCTTTGGTGGGAAGGTAACAGCGTTCCGTGCACCTTTGGCGTTGAGTCATGCCGGCCACATGACCACGGAGACGTCTTCGGACAGCGCTGGCTCTTCGGCTTTGAAATGGAGATGAGCAGTGCCCCCTAGAGTCGGGAACGACTAGCACATATGTGCAAGTAGAACCTTTATCTTTACCTATAGGTTTCAAATGGTGATCATGTGACCTCAGGACACTGCAATCGTCACAAATACATTGCCGAGCATTGTGGGGATGCTGCCCCAGGTTTAAATGTGAGCCCAGCTGTAAGTCATTTTTTTTCAGTGCCGTTATAACTTCAAATGGTCACTAAGTGAATGTAAACTGAGGATCCTCTGTAATCTTTTTTTTAAATTCCTCAGTAGCCTGCAGTCGTCTAAATTTAAATGGCCATTTCCTTGTTGTTAAGTTACACCCAGCCCATCATTTTTTATATGAATCAGATAATGGCTTTTAATGGGTTTGATAGGCTTTTTATTCAATCAGGAAATGCGTCCACCTTTTCATGCTTTTCTCAGTTTCTCACCATGGCTTTTGAGCTGCTCACTCTCCTCCCTTATCTTTCCTTTCATCTCTCTCTCTCTCTCTCTCTCTCTCTCTCTTTTAAAAAAATTATTTATTACCCTTCCTGTTTTAACTTGCAAGTTAAAGTTTAAACGGTAGGAACGCATCGGAGTTTAAAAGAAGAATATTCCGATTGTCGCTTTATCGGAAAGTACGAAGGGAAGTGGAAGCGATTTCAGCTGAAGACATTAGCACCACTTAGCAGCTCTTAATGCTCGACTGGGGATTTGACCTTCTCAGAAATGCTCAACAGGGATTTGACCTTCGGTGGGACATGAATTGCCCTGAATATGACTTTAGGGTTTCACTTACGCTGGCATTTTGGAAACTGGCCAGGAAGCCTTCATAACAGTCAGACCACACACTAGAGAGACTGTATGAAACTTCCTTCCTTCCTTCCTTCCTTCCTTCCTTCCTTCCTTCCTTCCTTCCTTCCTTCCTTCCTTCCCTGCCTCTTTCTCTTTCTTTCTTTCTTTCTTTCTTTTCTTTCTTTCTTTCTTTCTTTCTTTTCTTTCTTTCTTTCTTTCTTTCTTTCTTTCTTTCTTTCTTTCTCTCTCTCTCTCTCTCTCTCTCTCTCTCTCTCTTTCTTTCTTTCTTTCTTCTTTCTTTCTTTCTTTCTTTCTTTCTAAGAGAGGGTCACTGCTGTATGTATTTTCTGGTGGTGAATTCAGAGTGCTAATTTGGAGAGAAACGATGAGCCGTTTTACAAAAACTTTATGGTTTTTCTTTGAAGACATTTCGCTTCTCATCCCAGAAGCTTCTTCAGCTCTGAAGGACAGCTTGCTAGCTCGCTTGCCTCGACCACGTGGCCCCCGTGGCCCAGCCCACTTGCTTGCCTTCGTCCCCCCGGCCTCTCATGCGGCCCAGCTCCCTGCTGAGCTTTCCTTCCTTCACAAGCAGCCCCCAGCCACTGTCTCTTTCCTGGCATGAAGGGTCTGCAGCAGTGACTGAATGAATCGAGGCAGCAGCCGCTGCTGGCTCATTTCCGGCCCAGTGGTGGGTTGCTTCCGGTTCTGTCCGGTTCTTGCGAACCGGTAGTAAAAGTGGCGAGAGGCTCGCCTACCTGCCCAGATGTCATCATGGATGATCTGTGCATGCGCAGAAATGCGTATGAGCGCGCGCTCCCATTGCAAACCTGTAGTAAAGGTAAATAGAACCCACCCCTGTTCCGGCCAGCAAAGAGGTGGCGGCTGGAGGCCCCTCATGCCTCAGGTAAGTCTAAGGCCCGGCTATCGCCACTGCCACTTCAGCCTACCTGCGCCATCCCACCTTGCCAGGAGTAACATCGAGTTGGCCATACCCACTCAATCACATGGCTCCCCCCCAAGCCACGGCCACCCGGTCATTAGGACGAACCGGTTGTTAAATTAGTTGAATTCAGGGGTGAAATCCAGCAGGTTCTGACAGGTTCTGGAGAACTGGTAGCAGAAATTTTGAGCAGATCAGAGAACCGGTAGTGGAAATTTTGAGTAGTTCAGAGAACTGGCAAATACCACCTCTGGCTGGCCCCAGAGTGAGTGAGGTGGGAATGGGATTTTGTAGTATCTTTCCCCTGCCATGCCCACCAAGCCACACCACGCCCACCAAGCCACGCCCACAGAACCGGTAGTAAAAAAAAATGAATTTCACCACTGGTTGAATCCCACCAATGGACGGCTGAAGCTTAGTTTTGATTCTCCCTTTCTAGCACCCCCCACCCGCCCCGCATCTCCCCTCCCTCCCTTCAGCCTTTGGCAGACTGGCATCTGGTGAAGCATGGCTGGTGCCCCAGGAAGACAGTCGTGACGTTACCTGTCAAACTCGCATTTATCCCATGAAGGTTTATGGGTTCCATGGATGATGCCTTTTTCACTTGCAAAATTCTGAGGTCTTGAGTTTAATTAAAAACTTTTTTTTCCCCCAACGCAGGTGACAAAAGGAAAGTGCCAATCAGTTGAACCAAAAAAAATGCAAATCTTACTAGGATTATGTTCCTTTTGATGTTCCAGGGACTCAACTTCAGGAAGTAGCTAAGGGCAAAGAGGTGAGTAAGGAAGGGACAAAACAAAGTTTCATTTAATTTATATTTAAATGAAGTGTCTCTTAAATGATTGATATGACCACTTCTCACCTCTTTCACGGAATTATAGAACTGGAAAAGGCCACTGAGATCATGTCATATTTGACCAGTAGAGGAATCCAAATTAACTTTTGCTCTGTAAAAGAACCCAAATTAAGATCCTAAATTGCATTAACAGAGAGATACAATCAAGATCAAGTGTGGTACTAATACCAGTCTATAAAGCCGTAGTAAGACCACACCTAGAATCCTGCATCCAGTTTTGGTCACCACACTATAAAAAAGATGTTGAGACTCTAGAAAAAGTGCAGAGAAGAGCAACAAAGATGATTAGGGGACTAAAACAAATGAAGAACGGTTACAGGAACTGGGCCTGGCTAGTCTAGTGAAGAGAAGGACCAGGGGAGACATGATAGCAGTCTTCCAATATTTGAGGGGCTGCCACAGAGAGGAGGGGGTCAAGCTGTTTTCCAAGGCACCTGAAGACCAGACAAGGAATAATGGATGGAAACTGATCAAGGAGAGATTCAACCTAGAAATATTATTATATTATATTAATTGTATTGTATTGTATTGTATTGTATTGTATTGTATTGTATTGTATTGTATTGTATTGTATTGTATTGTATTGTATTATAATTATAATTATATGTGTGTGTGTGTGTGTGTGTGTGTGTGTGTGTGTGTGTATGTTATTCCTACGTAACCAAGGTTTTTCTGCAGCCCTAGCTCAGTAGAATCACATCCACTCGATAGCTGGGGCTATTAAAAAAGATGGGGCTGCTTTCCAAGAGCATGTTTCTCCTTTAGGGAAATATAATGTTCTGCCTTTTTTAAATATTTCTCAAAATATTTCATTCTTCTAGGACAGGGGTGGGTGCAGGGGTGGGGCTGCTGGGGGTTTGCAGGGGTTCAGGAGAACCTCTAGCTAAGATTCTGTGCAGTTCAGAGAACCCCCAAATCCCACTCCTGGCTGGCACCGCCCACCCCACCCCGTCCCTCCCAGGAGTTCCCATGTGGTCTGTTTGGGATGCAGGTAAGTGCAGGGTGCGTGAGGAGGCTCGAGGAGGGTGAAAAACAGGCCTACCGGAAGTTCGGGAAGGCCTGAAAAGGGGCCTGTTTCTGGCCTCCAGATGGCTTCCGGAGCCTCGGGAGGCTGTTTTCACCCTCCCAGAGGCTCGAGGAAAGCCTCCAGAGCTGGGGAGGGCAAAAACACCCCCCCTGTCATAGTGCAGGAGGCCAACTAGACTAAGCCTACCATGGCCACGCTCATCCAGCAACCAGGCAGAGAACCCTTTGCTAAAATTTTTGAAGCCCACCTGTGGTCTCCACCATGTATCTGGAGAGAGAAACGGGCAGGCGGTACCACTCAATGCAAGAAGCGACTCGGATTTGTCCAGGGTGGCAAAGGAGTCTGAAAACAAGCCCAGTAGCATCTTCTCTGCCAACATGTTTTATTAAAAAAAGCTTTGTGAATTTGCAAACCCATTTCCAGCCTCCAGAGGGCCTCCAGAGCCTAGAGAGGCCATTTTCGCCCTCCTGGAGGCTCAAGGAAAGCCTCCGGAGCCCGGGGAGAGGCAAAAAATATCCCCCTCCACTGTGGTACAGGAGGCTGTCTTGTTGTGGAATGATGAGACCAATGCAACATTTCTAGGTTAGTCAGAGACAGTGTATTGCGCAATAGGTTCAGAGCCAGTTTTGTACATGAAGCTTTGAACAAAGACAGAACTTTGTTACAATGGTTTTATACACTTCTAAGACAAAGGATTCTGTTAACTCAGCAGTTTTATCATTGCAGACATTCGTTACATCAAATGACATTTTTCTAATTACTAAGTTTGTTACATTATCTTTGCCAAACAGTCATAATTCTTCTTGTAAATCACTGAAGCACGGATTCAAATTATCTCTTGTTGATATTTCATGTGGTCATCCTTGGTCCCTTTAACCTTCAAACTGTATATCACCAAATGTCTCTATCTCTGACAACTGAGGGGCCCCTCTTATAGAATGTTTCTACTTCAAAGGAATTTGTCTGCCTTTGTACTATTTCTACTGGATACATTTGCTTCTCTCAAACAAGCACATTTTCTTTCTTACAATACTATGAATAAAGAGGGCGCTTCAGTGATCATCTAGCTGGACCCTCATTACCTACATTAGTCTAGGCCACGCCTACTATGGTCATGCCCACCCAGCAACCAGGCAGAGAACACCTTGCTATAATTTTTGAAGCCCACCACTTTCTACAGAGGAATGTGGAGAAAAAAGCTTTTATGACTAGCTGTCGCTTCATAACACTCTTCATGACTCCATTTTGTACCGTAAGGAGGAACGATCTAGCAACCACCCAAAGTTGTGTTTTGAAAGGAATCCCACCAAAGCAATGCTTCTTCTTCCAGGAAAGTTATCATCCATCGAGAGAACAAAAGGGAGACCGGGAAGCGTGAAGAAGAGAGAACGAAGGCAAAGGTTCCCGTAAAAAATGTGGCATCTCTGTGTAAGCATGCAATAAAAACGCTCGTACCTTCCAACGGTTAAGCTAAACAGGCAAGAAATGTAGCTTATCTTCTTTGTCACATTTTTGACACCTGTAAAGAATCCCGTATGGGGATTTTAAGATGGAGACGGTGGCCAAAGCAACAGTATTTATGGCGCTGATATCTTTATAGGCCAAAGTGAAAAAGAACAGATCCGGTTCTATTTTTTTTTTTTTTTTTTAAAAATCCGAAAACTGTGAAGTTGAATTTTTCCTGCAGTGAATCCATCCTGCAGAAGGTAATGGAAGTTTATTTATTTGTATATATTATATTTCATGTTTTCTTAACTGCCCATCTTGGTCAGACAGCAGCTGGGGGTGGGGGTGGGGTTACAGGTATCCTCGATTTACAAAAGTTCATTTAGGGACCATTCAAAGTTAGAAGAGCACTGAAAAACGTGACTTTTTTCACACTTACAACTGTTCTGGCATCCCTGCGATCATGTGATCAAAATTCAGATGATTGGCAATTGGTTCATATTTACGATGGCTGCAGTGTCCTGGAGTCATTTTTCATATTTATGACTGTTGAGGCATCCTTCAACAGTCAGTCTCAACAGTCTGAGAGGAGCCTGAGTGGCGTAGGAGGCTAATGCCTCCTACTAAGGCAGCATTTAACATCCAGCTGCCTGCAATTACTGCGAGTTCAATTCTCACCAGGCTCAAGGTTGACTCAGCCTTCCATCCTTTCTAAGGTGGGTAAAATGAGGAGCCAGTTTGTGGGGGCAATAAACTGACTTTGTATAAAATATACAAAAGTATGAAGGCTATTGCTTAACGCATTGTAAGCCACCCTGAGTCTCCGGAGAAGGGCGGCATATAAAAATAAATAAATAAATAAAAAATAAATCCCTATGGTCATATGAGCAAAATTCGGACACTAGGCAACTGACTTGTATTTATGATAGTTGCAGCATAAAATCAAGATCACGTGAAGTGTTAATACTACTTTATAATTCCTTGGTAAGGCCACACTTGGAATACTGCATCCAGTTTTGGTCACCACAATATAAAAAAGATGTTGAGAATGAGTGCAGAGAAAAGCAACAAAGATGATTAGGGGACCAGAGGCTAAAACCAGTGGTGGGTTCCTCCCGGTTCGGTCCAGTTCGGCCGAGCCAGTAGCGGTGACGATATGACGTCACCGAACCGGTTCTCCCCCCCTGGCCTCCCCCCCCCCCACCCCCCACGTTATTCTTACCTTTTATTTGGTTCCACCCCCAATATATTGCTGCCTCCTGAGTCCCACCTGATGGCTAGAGGGAAAAAAACTTTAAACTCTTGCCGCGGGGCTTCAAAGGGCCGTCCTACAGCTGATCAGTGTTAAAAGCAAACAAATGAGTTGGGTCATAAGTGCGAGGACTGGTCGTAAGTGCGAGGACTTTCCAGAAATGACTCTGACCAGCTAGCCACGCCCACCTAGTCACATGACCTCCAAGCCACACCCACAAAATAAGCCACGCCCACAGAACCGGTAGTAAAAGAATTTAGAACCCACCCCTGGCTAAAACCTATGAAGAACGGTTGCTGGAATTGGGTATGTCCAGTTTAATGAAAAGAAGAACTACGGGTGTCATGATAGCAGTCTTCCAATAACTGAGGGACTGCTATAAAGAAGAGGAGACCAACCTGTTCTCTAAAACACCTGAAGCAGTGGTGGATTGCTACCGGTTCACCCCAGACTGGGCAAACCGGTAGCGGTGGCAGCTGGAGGCTCCGCCCACCCGCCTGGATGCATGCCCATGAGTGAACTGGTAGTAACGGATTTTGAAACCTACCCCTGACCTGAAGGCAGGAGAAGAAGCAATGGATGGAAACTAATCAAGGAGAGAAGCAACCTAGAACTAAGAGAAATTTCCTGACAGTGAGAACAATTAATCAGTGGAACAGCTTGCTTGATACAGGATTATTGTCAGCATGTCAAGATGCATTTATCCTAGTGCTGACATGAGAAGGAGAATGCAAGTGTCTGCAACAGGATGGTTGCCTTTCACCTACTTATTTTAGCTGGAGATAATGTCCCCTAGGAAATGGATGGGAGGGGGGAAATTTTTTGAATTGGAGCCGTAGATTAGGGGTGAATGATTGGGAAGATGGCCAATGAATGCAGAGGAGTGGGGGAAGGAAGAGGAGGGATTTTGGGTCAGCACCTCAGTGCTGGCTGCATGGAGTCAGTGTAAAAGTTGCTGTGTTAAATAAAATGGAAGTTTGTTTCAAAAAAGACTTTGTTTGAGACGCAATTTATTTGAAGACGGCCTGAAAACCTGACAATTATCTTGATTAGTATCTGTCCTGCCCTTCTGGAAGCAAAGAAGCAGCAAACATATTCCAATTAATCAGTGGAATGGCTTCCCTCCAGAAGTTGTAAATGCTCCAAAACTGGATGTTTTTAAGAACGGACTGGAGAACCATTGGTCTGAAATGGTATAGGGCTTCCTGTCTGAACATGGGGTTGGACTAGAAGACCTCTAAGATCCCATCCAATTCTATTAGTCTGTTATTGCAGATTCTGGATCCACAATGCAGGAGTTGCAACAAAAGAATTAGACCATTGTGCCATTCGAGACAAATGGTTGTCCAATCTCTTCTTGAAAGTCTCCAGTGATGAAGCTCCCACAACTTCTGAAGGCAACTTCTGCTCCACTGGTTGATTTGTTCTCACTGTCAGAAAATTTCTCTTTATTTCCAGGTTGAATCTTTTCCTTGTTCAGTTTCTATCCATTATTCCTTGTCTGGCCTACAGGTGCTTTAGAAAATAGGTTGACCCCCTCCACTCTATGGCAGCCCCACTAATATTAGAAGACTGCTATCATGTCTCCTCTGGTCCTTCTCTTCATTAGACTAGTAGGAACACTGAACCATCTCGGGAGCTGCTGCCAGAAGATCACACAGGCTGACGACAAACGGCGGCACAGAAAGCGGCAACAATGGCGCATTGGAAGATCGGCAAGAAATGCCATTTTGCCTTCTGAGTAAACACACATTCTGGATGTTCCTTATTTGTGTAGATGCTCAACCCTACAGTTTCAAGCTCACCATGGGAAGGTGACTTAGTGCAGAGAGTAATATTCTTACTTTGTGAACCCAGATAGACGAATGCAGGCTAGCCGACTGTAGCTCTATCTCCCCCCCAATTATCTGTTTTTGAAAAGGGAGAGCTATTTCCTTAGTTTACATAATGGATTCAGGACCAATTGCTGTATAATTCTTCTTCTTTAGCTACTGACAGATACTGGCCCACTCAAGGTGCATTATTTCATATTAGCAGAGCAGCCTGGCAGAAGGGATGATTTTTATGGAAATCACACAGCCTGACATTTAGTAGGTCGGCATATTATTTGCTTAAGGCTACATATCTGCTTTGATTTTTTAATGTTTAAGCCTGTATGACAAAGGGAAGTTCTTTCCTTCTCTCTCAACTTTTACTGCCTGAAACTTGATAGTCAGAAAAAAGAACTTAGTTCATTACAAAATGCAGTCTTTCTGTGAACTTGGGCTCTGAGTTCCCCCTTTATTCCCACTGAACTTGACAACTGAGGAGCCAAAAATGCACTATTTTATAGCTTTGGTAGTTGACCCAGATACTGTAGGTAATGAGGATGGTGCAGGCAAATATGCAGCAAGGGAAAATCTTTGGGCTTATCAGGGCCCAAGCAGTGTCGGTCCTGGTTGGTAGGTCTAAGCAAAGCTCTGGAGCTGAAAAGCAATATTTGATTTTGGTTGAAAGTTGATCACTTTCTGGAATACTCCAATTCTTGAAAAGGAAGCATATTGTTTACGGTGCACCAGGGGTGAAATGCTCCCGGTTCGGACTGGATTGCCTGATCCGGTAGCGGTGGCGGTGGGTGGTTCGGAGAACCGGTAGCAAAAATCCCTGCCTCCCCCCCATACCCAGCTGAGCCGCACGATCATCAGAGGCTTTTTTTTTTTACTTTTAAAAGCATTTTTTCTTTGGCCGAAAAAATGCTTTTAATAGTAAAAAAAAAAAGCCTCTGATGATCGCGCGGATCAGCTGGGATTGTCAGAGCTTTTTAAAAGCATTTTTTCTACAACCTCTTCAGCTGAAGAGGTTGTAAAAAAATGCTTTTAAAAGGCTCTGACGATCCCAGCTGATTTGCCTGATCATCAGAGCCTTCGGTAGAAAAAATGCTTTTAAAAGTCAAAAAAAAAAAGAGAAAAGTTGGCCATGCCCACCCAGTCACATTACCCCCGCACCAAGCCACGCCCGCAGAACCGGTAGTAACAAATTTTACATTGTACACAATGCTACATGCGCACCAGTGGTGAGTTTCAATTTTTTTTACTACTGGTTCTGTGGGTGTGGCTTGGTGGGCGTGGCATGGCTTGGTGGGTGTGGCTTCGTGGGCATGGCAGGGGAAAGATATTGTAAAATCTCCATTCCCTCCCGAATCAGGGGAAGGTTACTGCAAAATCCCCATTTCCTCCCGATCAGCTGGGACTTGGGAGGCAGAAAATAGATGGGGGTGGGGCCAGTCAGCATTTTTATTACTGGTTCTCCGAACTACTCAAAATTTCCGCTACCGGTTCTCCAGAACTGGTCAGAACCTGCTGAAACCCACCTCTGATGTGCACCCATATGTGTTCCATCACATTTTCCCTTCCACACCATATCTCTGTACAACCAAGTTGGTTTTAGTATTTGGATGGGAGATTCCTAGGAAATTCCAGTATTGTAAGTCAAACAAAAATGCTTAAAGAAAGGAATAGCAAGCCACCTGGTTATTATGCTCAAGGAAATCATAGGGATGTCTCCAGATAGTTTCCAAGAGCCAAATTCGATTGCAAGAAGACTCCCACCCACCCCACCCACACTTTCATGGGGGAAGAATCCTATTTGGAAAAAGGCAGCCGCACATTGCACTCAGAAAAATGACAATAAACAACTCAGACATCCCTGTGCCAACTGATCAACATTCTTGCAACTAATTAATTTGCCTAATGGGCTTTTCATCCTGCATTGTTTATCTCTCAGCAAACAACCATTACATCAGGAGAATGAAAAGAATGAACATTTTTTTGCTTCCCTGAAAATAAGACATCCCCTGATAATAAGCCCAATTGGGCTTTTGAGCTCATGTGCTAAAATAAGTCTCCCCGAAAATAAACCCCTCCCCGAAAATATTTAAATGCAGAACTGAAAATCAGGTAAAATGGCAAGAGGAGCCCCATCTTGCTCCACGTGCCCCAAAATAATAAGAACTCCCCGAAAATAAGGCCAAGTGCTTATTTCAGGGTTCAAAAAAATATAAGACAGGATCTTATTTTCGGCGAAACACAATGCAAGTCCAGAAAATTAGCAGTATGTTGATAGCACTTTTCCAGAAAATGTAACTTAAAAATTGGCACTGCTAATAAACCATAGCACTGAATAAAACGTATGATGTTATTTCAAGGCTTTGAAATATTTCATATAGTGCCTAGTTTGCATGTATGTGTCAAGTGCCAGGGAAATCAGGAGATTCAGGCAGTTCAAATGAATGTAGAGATTTATTCAAGCTTTCCACAAGAAATTGAGCTACTAACAGTCAAGGGAAATGAGTGGGAATTAAGAAGACATTCGAGGTGGGCTGGGCGTAGATCTCTTGCAGGTGTGCAGGGATTCATGACTTATGATGCGTTTGACCCCTCCCTTGGGCTCAGCCTGGCTCTCTCCTACAGTATGCAAGGGATGGGATGGGATGGGATGGAAGGGTATAGAGTAGAGCAGAGTAGAGCAGAGCAGAGCAGAGCAGAGACAGAGCAGAGCAGAACAGAACAGAACAGAACAGAACAGAACAGAACAGAACAGAACAGAACAGAACAGAACAATTGGCCAAGTTTGATTAGACACACAAGGAATTCATCTCCAGTGCAGAAGTTCTCAGTGTACATACAAAACAACAAAATGATGATGATGATGATGATGATGATGATGATGATGATGATACTAATACCGATAAGAGAAGGTAGTAGAAAAGATGAGAAGAAATACATGCATTGACTGCTATTAAATGTGTAAACCAGTGCTTTCTACAGAGAAAACTCGAAGCATTTTGACTGCAGGGCCATTTGATTTCTCTCACAGCTATTATTTTATGTCCCTACAAGATATTTTCCCTCAGTCTTCTTGCCATCTCATCTGTCTCTTGTTAGCTTTTGAATTCTTAAAAGCAGTCTCATCTGGAACAGGTAGCTACAAATACAATTCGAGGCATTTCTTTTGTAATTTAAATGTTCTTTCCTTGACACCTGCTTTAGATTTGCTTTCTTCCTCACAGCTGCTTTGATTAAATGAGTATTTTAAAGGGTTGGGGGAATAATTATGTTAGAAACCAGTGAAACACACATTGAAGCTGTGACTAAGTGAAAGTGTTGATAGCGGAAACTTGTTTTTTCCTGAAAAGAACCTATCCCTCTCGGCTTGGATTAAGACCTGGTCTCACCTGTCATGTTTAACTGAGGGTTTGGGGGGGGTGTAGATTCTCTCTTGGGGATGTACTCTCAACTTGGAGCTCCGGTGGGACAGACAGAAGTGAGGGAGGCGCCAAAAGTTTTCAGGTAACAGTAATGGAGTTGGAAGGGATCTCGGAGGTCATCTCATCCAACCCCCTGCTCACGCAGGAGAACTATACTGGAGATTCGAACCGCCCAACTGCCGACAAGCTCAGTGTCTTAGCTACTGAGCGCAAACCTTCCAAGCAGGAAGGAAACAGGTGGTTCTGAGTGGGTCTGAAGAGTGTCAGATGGTGTCATTTTGAGCCTCGACTCCGTGGCTACCTTGGTTTTCATTCTTAACCGTAGCCAAGAAAGTCAGAGCGATCGGCTGCCGAGCTCAGGAAATACGAAGTCCAGGCAGTTCAGATGAATATGGGTTGATTGTATGCTAATGTTCTCTACAAGAATCTGAGCTACTAAAGGTCAAAGCAAATTGGAAGGGGATAAGAGACGATGGAATTCAAGGTGGGTGGGACTTAAATCTCTTGTGGGCGCGAAGGGACTCGAGACTGATGACACACTTGATATTTCCCTCTGGTTCAAGCCTGGTCATCTCCTACACCGGGTTCCATTTCAGTTGCTGTTGGCCATGTTTGGCGGGGAGAAGGGAGAGCCAGTCCTGGCTGGCCCAGCATATGAGTTGATGACGGTCACTCGGGAGAAGGGCAGTATAGAAATAAAATTATTATTAGACTCTCAGATGCCTCCTGTAGACAAACTGACTGCTTTTCTTTAGACAAATATTTGTGTGTGTGTGTGTGGGGAGGGGGGCTCTTGAATTGTAGCTCTTGTGTCTATTTTGGGCGGGTTGCTCTGTTGTGTTTTGAGGTGTGTGACGTAAATCCGAGCCCTGACAATATTACAGGAGTGTTCCTAATAATGCTGAGGGAAGTCTTCCGATTGGAAGATGAAAGCTCCGTGCTGCCTGGTTATTGTGGTTGTTGTTGAGGTTTAGAACGTTGTTGTTGTTGCTGCTGAGGACTAGTCTGCGATGTTGGGTGGGCGTGGCCAACTCGATGTCACTCACTTCCACCAGTCACATGACTCTCTAGCCACGCCTACCCAGCCGGTCATTAGGGCAAAGAACCAGTTGTTAAAAAACACCGGGAACCACAAAACCCTTCTGACATCTCTCCCTCCCTCCTTCCCTCCCTCTCTCTCTCCCCATCTCTTTGTATCCCTCTGTCTCTGCCCTGGCCGCTTCTCCATCCCCCGCCGTCACCCTTACCTTCTCAGGCCAGGCGAGGAGTGACTGGGAAGGGAGGGTGAAGAGCGGGGCCAGCCAGTGGTGGATTCACCTGACAGGGAGCCACAGCAGAGGGCCGAAAGAGCTGCATACGGCTCCAGAGCTGCAGGTTGCCGACACCCAGCCTAGACAGCAAAGAGTGTAGAAAGCAGGACAGAGTATTTGACTTCATCCGGTATCTATTCCTTTCTCTGCAAAGAAGGAAATGCTTTTTATTCAGGGTCTCTGTTCCCACCACAGTGGAGTCTGGGGCAGGACCCAAATCACAGGGGCACACCAGATGCTTCTGTTTACCTCCTGTAACTCAGTGGCCTACAACCTTTGGGGCACCAGGGACTTGTTTCCGTGGAGAGATTTTTTTTTCCCGTGGACCATAGGGGAGTGGTTTCGTGTGCTGCCTGCATCCCACGGATAGGGCTTCGCTTGTTTGAGTGGACCGGTTGCTGGTTTGTGGACCGAGGGTTGAGGACCACTGCTGTAAATCATCCCAACATACCATCCCACCAAATTCCAAAATAATATGTGGCGAAAATACAAGTAGTCCTCAATTTACAAACACAATAGCGACCCACATTTCTGTGGTTAAGTGAGACATTGGTTGAGTGAGTTTTTCCCGATTTTATGATCATTTTGGCCACAGTTAAGTGAACTTCTTCTTCTTCTTCTTCTTCTTCTTCTTCTTCTTCTTCTTCTTCTTCTTCTTCTTCTTCTTCTTCTTCTTCTCTTCTTCTTCTTCTTCTTCTTCTTCTTCTTCTTCTTCTTCTTCTTCTTCTTCTTCTTCTTCTTCTTCTTCCTCCTCCTCCTCCTCCTCCTCTTCCTTTCTTCTTCTTTCTTCTTTCTTATTCTCCCATATCCGTCATCAGACGTTGGCAATCACATTGGCAATCCTATTTTTATCAACAGCCACACGAAAAAATGCTGTTGAGTTTTGTCCAAACCGGTCCCTTAGATTTTGAAGCCATGATGTTCTTCTTCTGCCTGGACTTCGTTTGCCTTCAATCTTTCTCTGGAGGATTAAGTGAAGGATGCCGTATTTTTCCGGGTGTCTCATCCCACGTTCCAAAATATTCTAACTTTTGCTTTTTAATGGCTTTGATGATTTCCCTGGGCTTTCCCAGGTGGCTTATCCCCTCCTCATTTCTGATTTCGTCAACCCAGCTTATACGTAACAGCCGTCTGTAAGTGAACCACTCCAGTTGGTAAATTAGTAATCCCGTTGTTAAACTAACCTGGCTTCCCCATTGATTTTGTGTGGCGGACGGTCACAAAAGGGGGATCCCCTGAGCTTGGGACACAGTGCCCGGTTATAAATATGAACCAGCGGCCAAGGGTCTGAATTTTAATTGCACGATCCTGGGGTTGCTGCAAAGGGCATCACTGTGAAAAACGGTCCCAAGTCGCTTTTTTTAGTGCCGTGGTAAGTTTGAACGGTCAGTAAATGAGCTGTTGTAAGTCGAGGACTACCTGTATTAGGCTGATGGCAGGGAGGACAAAAAAAAAAAAGAGATTCTTGTTGTTCAGCTCTTATTGACTTTAAAGATGCATTAGCAAGAACTTTGCTGGCTGGTTGGCTGGATAATTGTCCAGTCAGCTCAGAAGGTTGGGAATAGAATGGAATGGAATGGAATAAGGAAGAATAGGAATAGGAATAGGAATAGAATCTGCTTTTAGACAGAATTGAATTGAATTGAATTGAATTGAATTGAATTGAATAGAATAGAATAGAATAGAATAGAATAGAATAGAATAGAATAGAATTGAATTGAATTGAATTGAATTGAATTGAACAGAATAGGTATTTATCTGCTTTTATACAGAATAGAATAGAATAGAATAGAATAGAATAGAATAGAATAGAATAGGAATAGGTATTTATCTGCTTTTATACAGAATAGAACAGAACAGAACAAAACAGAACAGAACAGAACAGAACAGAATAGAATAAGTATTTATCTGCTTTTATACAGAATGGAATGGAATGGGAATGGAATAAGAATAAGAATAGGAATAGGAATAGGAATAGAATCTGCTTTTATACAGAATAGAATAGAATAGAATAGAACAGAACAGAATAGGTAATTTATCTGCTTTTATACAGAATAGAACAGAACAGAACAAAACAGAACAAACAGAACAGAATAGAATAAGTATTTATCTGCTTTTAAACAGAATGGAATGGAATGGAATGGAATAAGAATAAGAATAGGAATAGGAATAGGAATAGGAATAGAATCTGCTTTTATACAGAATAGAATAGAATAGAATAGAATAGAATAGAATAGAATAGAATAGAATAGAATAAGTATTTATCTACATTTATACAGAATGGAATGGAATGGAATGGGAATAGAATAGGTATTTATCTGCTTTTATACAGAAAGAATATAAATAGAATAGAATAGAATAGAATAGAATAGAATAGAATAAGTATTTATCTGCATTTATACAGAATGGAAGAGAATAGAACAGAACAGGACTTTTTGAAGTCTTCTAGTCTAGTCCCTTGCTCAAGCAGGAGACCCTATGCCTCTGATTGCGAATTATGACACCTGTGTCCGTGCCTTCTGGTGCTTTGGAGAATAATTTGACCCCCTTCTTCTTTGTGGCAGCCCCCTCAAATACTGAAATACTGCTATCCTGTCACCCCTAATTTTTATTTTCTTTAGCCGGACCTTAGAGCAGACCAGGGAAATATTTATCAGTGTATTTTTTTTTAAATTAGTAAATGTCAGCCCTGCCTTTCCACTTAAACAAGTCCTTTGGAATAGCTCACAGTAACGAACAATCTCGCCTGGACTACTGTAATGCTCTCTACATGGGGCTCCCCTTGAGGAGCATCCGGAGGCTCCAACTGGTCCAGAATGCGGCCGCGCGGGTAGTTACGGGAGCTGCATGGCGCTCCCACATGACACCTCTCCTGCGTGAGCTGCACTGGCTCCCAGTGGTCTTCCGGGTGCGCTTCAAGGTTTTGGTTACCACCTTTAAAGCTCTCCATGGCATAGGACCTAGTTATCTTCGAGACCGCCTGCTGCTACCGATGACCTCCCATCGACCTGTGAGCTCCCACAGAGAGGGCCTCCTCAGGGTGCCATCAGCCAAACGCCTCTCCTGCGTGAGCTGCACTGGCTCCCGGTGGTCTTCCGAGTGCGCTTCAAGGTTTTGGTTATCACCTTCAGAGTGCTCCATGGCTTAGGACCTGGTTATTTGCGGGACTGCCTACTACCACCAATAGCCTCCCACCGACCAGTACGCTCCCATAGAGAGGGGCTCCTCTGGGTGCCATCGGCCAAACAATGTCGACTGGCGGCCCCCAGGGGGAGAGCCTTCTCTGTGGGGGCACCTACTATCTGGAACGAGCTCCTCCCGGAGATACGGAGGATCCCGGATTTGCGTACCTTCCGTCGCGCGCTTAAGACGTTCCTATTTCATCAAGCTGGCCTGACCTAAATTTTCCTCTTTTAAATGGGAATTTTAAATTTGGTTTTAAATTATTGGGGTTTTAAAATGGTTCAGCCAAATTTATTTAATTTGTTTTATCTCTATTTTAAATTTTGTATCTATATGTTTTATTTTATGGCTGTTCACCTCCCTGAGTCCTTCGGGAGTAGGGCAGTATACAAATTTAATTTAAAAACAAAACAAAAAACAATGTAGGCTGGTGACCCCCAGGGGGAGGGCCTTCTCTGTGGGGGCACCTACCCTCTGGAATCAGCTGCCCCCAGAGATAAGGAGAATCCAAGACCTCGGTGCCTTCCGCCATGCCCTTAAAACTTTCCTTTTCCAGCAAGCCGGGCTGGCTTAACATATTTTTTAATGTTTTTAATTGGTTTGTCACTTTTTAAATTATGGGGCCAAATAGATATATATTCTTTTAATTGTTTTTAATGTTTGTATTTTATGTTTCTTATTTGTGGCTGTACACCGCCCTGAGTCCTCCGGGAGAAGGGCGGTATGTAAATTCGAAATAAATAAATAAATAAACAAAAAATACAGAACCTGGGGAAAAAAACCACTCCAATGCTTTTAACAGTAGCATCATTAAAGTCAGTCAACAGTTCAAAGCTTGGAAGAAGAGACGAGAAGATCTTGCTCCTTGTCTCTATCTTGGGAGCTTGGGGTCCAAACCCATTTCCCTTCGGAACTCCTCTTACTGTCTGAGATCTACAAAGGAGAAGATACTCACCCTAGATACTAGAAAATGAAATTTCTCTTCTCTTCTCGTACCCTGTTTCTCCGAAAATAAGACCCAACCGGAAAATAAGTCCTAGCATGATTTTCAGGATGCTTGTAATATAAGTCCTACTCCCCAAATAAGCCCCAATTAAGATTGTCAGCCAGATGGATGCATTTAGTTCCGTATTTTCCCCAAAATAAGACCTAACCAGAAAATAAGCCCTAATGCGTCTTTTGGAGCAAAAAATTAATATAAGAACTGGTCTTATTTTCGTGAAAACATGGTAGTAAGAAGAGACCCCGTAGGTTGTTACTAGAAGAAGTGCTCCCTGTGGATCATCAGGCCCCCAGCTATATTATTTAATTTGTATCTTGCTTTTGTTTTTTTAACAAATAACTCAAGGCAGCAAACATATCCAACACACCTCCTTCCTCCTATTTTTTTCCCCACAGCAACAACTCTGTGAAATGAGTTTGGGCTGAGAGAGAGAGAGTACCGTATTTTTCAGACTATAAGAGGCACTTTTTTGTCTCCAAAAGGGGGTGAAAATGTCTGTGTGTCTTATAGACCAAATATTGCCGAAGCCCCACCCACCCGCCGGCTGTATTTTGGCCTCCGTATGCCCCGTTTTCGGGCCCTTTTTCAGCCTTTATCAGGCCATTTTTCAGCTCATTTTCGGGGCTTTTTTCCAGCCCATTTTCGAGGCTTTTTTCTGCCCATTTTTTCTGCTTGTTTTTGAGGCTTTTTTCAGCCCATTTTTTCCAAAAAAAAAAAAAAACCCAAGCTGAAGAAAGCCTCGAAAATGGGCAGAAAAAAGGCTGGAGAAGGGCAGAAAAAAGGGCAGAAAAAAGGCCCAAAAATGGGGCCTTTGTGTGTGTAAAGTGTGAAAGTTGGTTTTTTTGAGCTTTTTATGGCTGTGTGAGGTTCCTGCTTGGAATATGGAGCAAGTCTCCATCTCCCGCCATCACCCTTACCTTCTCAGGCCAGGCGAGGAGTGACTGGGCGGGGAGGGTGATGGGCGGGGCCAGCCAGTGGTGGTTCAGCCAACAGGGAGCCACAGCAAGGGGGATGAAAGAGCCGCATGCGGCTCCAGAGCTGCAGGTTGCTGACCTCCGCACGAATGAAACGAGAGTTGAGTTTTCTGTTCCGGCCTTCAACGGGCAGGTGTCTGGTTGAAAAAAAAATCAAACTGTCACATACTTTAACGGGGTCAGAGCCCTCTTCCAACCCATGAATGTTTTATCATCCTGTTTAGCCTGTTCTGATTGTTCTTTTCGGGACTTTGGAGAACTGTTTCCAATTCCTGAAGAACCTGATTGACTGCAAGGTGCTAAAGTCGGGGTGATTATGCCGAGGGAGAAAGTGTGTGAGCTTGTATTGAGTGTGCGGAGGGAGAAAGTGTGTGAGCTTGTATTGAGTGTGCGGAGGGAGAAAGTGTGTGAGCTTGTATTGAGCGTGCATCATCGTCCTCGTCGAACGGGGTCGATGGCTGTGTTGCACAGCCAGGAGCAAGAGAGTGACCCAATTATCCTGGGATAATTAGCCTGGCAGCAGAGGTATTCTTCCAGCAAATCGCGCTCTGTTTGTGTATCTGATTGGGAAAGTGGAGACATGTTACCAAAGATGGTATCTTTGATAGGCTGCACCAGAACTGCACGCTGAATGGAAACATTTCCCGCCAGAGGTTAATGCATTCTCGCGAGTCTGTTATGCAATTGGAAACTGTGCTTCGGAAAGAATTGGGCCATGTTGCAAACTGAGGCCAAACAGAGAAAGAAAAGGAGCTTTGAACATCGTAGAATAATGGAAGGGAACCCAGAGGTCTTCTAGTCCAACCCCCATGCTCATTGGTTGTCCGAGCTCTTTTGGAAAGCCTGCAGTGATGGAGCTCCCACAACTTCTGAAGGCAAGCTATTCCGTTGGTTGATTGCTCTAACCCAGGAGTCTGCAACTTTAAACACTCAAAGAGCCATTTGGACCCGTTTCCCACAGAAAAAAAACCACCGGGAGCCACAAAACCTGGGTGGGCGTGGCCAACTCCACATCACCCACCTAGTCACCTGACCCCCTAGCCACACCTACCCAGATGGTCATTAGGGCAGTTAAAAAAACACCAGGAATCACAAAACACTTCTCTCTCTCTCTCTCTCTCTCTCTCTCTCTCTGTCTCTCTCCCCCCTCTCTCTGTATCTCTCTATGTCTCTCTCTCCCCCTTCTCTGTATCTCTCTCTCCCTCTCTCCCTCCCTCTCTGCCTCCCCCCTCTCCCCCCTCTCTCTGTATCTCTCTATGTCTCTCTCTCTCTCCCCCACCTGTATCTCTCTCTCTCTCTTCCCCTCCTCTCCCCTCTCTCTCTGCCTCCCCCGTGTCTCCCCCTCTCTCTGTATCTCTCTATGTCTCTCTCTCTCTCTCCCCACCTGTATCTCTCTCTTCCCCTCTCTCCCCTCCCTCTCTGCCTCCCCCTTTCCCCCCCTTTCTCTGTATCTCTCTATCTCTCTCTCTCTCCCCACCTGTATCTCTCTCTTCCCCTCTCTCCCCCCCTCTCTCTGCCTCCCCCTCTCTCCCCCCTCTCTCTGTATCTATGTCTCTCTCTCTCTCCCCACCTGTATCTCTCTCTTCCCCTCTCGCCCTCCCTCTGCCTCCCCCCTTTCTCCCCCCTTTCTCTGTATCTCTCTATGTCTCTCTCTCTCTCCCCACCTGTATCTCTCTCTTCCCCTCTCTCCCCCTCTCTCTCTGCCTCCCCCTCTCTCCCCCCTCTCTCTGTATCTATGTCTCTCTCTCTCTCCCCACCTGTATCTCTCTCTTCCCCTCTCGCCCTCCCTCTGCCTCCCCCCTTTCTCCCCCTTTCTCTGTATCTCTCTATGTCTCTCTCTCTCTCCCCACCTGTATCTCTCTCTTCCCCTCTCTCCACCTCCCTCCTCTCTGCCTCCCCCCCTTTCTCCCCCCTTTCTCCGTATCTCTCGGATTTCCAAGACCAGGCAAGGAGTGTCTGGGAGGGGAGGGTGAGGGGCGGGGCCATCCAGTGATGGGACAGGGAGCCACAGCAGAGGGCCCAAAGAGCTGCATGCAGCTCCAGAGCCATAGGTTGCTGACACCGGCTCTAACCGTTAGGAATTTCCTCCTTAGTTCTCGGTTGCTTCTCTCCTTGCTTAGTTCCCATGCATGGTTTCTTGTCTTGCCTTTCGGTGCTTTTGCCGAAGAGCAAACCTCTCTGGTGGCTCATGCAATTGACTGGCATCGTTGCATGCACCTCAGAGAAGTGTGCACCTCGGGTTAGGTTATCAAAGCCCTTCATCTTCAAATGCTTCCTCATAGAACAGGTTCATTCCAGGTATGGTGTAACAGCTGGAACTCAGGAATATCGGAGGCAACAGAAAGTCCGGTCCTCTCGTGAAACCACCCACACCTGTGACCCAAGAATTTGGTTAAATGCCGTGAGGTTGCAGAAGCCCAAAATAGGCTAATGAGGAATGCCATCCAAGTGCTGTCAATCTGTCAGGAGATCCAAAACCGCATAGAGCAGAGGTGTCAAACTCAAGGCCTGCGGGCCAGATGTAGAAGAGATAAAATAGAAATAGAATAACAGAGTTGGAAGGGACCTTGGAGGACTTCTAGTCCAACCCCCTGCCTAGGCAGGAAACCCTACACCGCTTCAGACAAATCCAATCTCTTCTTAAAAACTTCCAGTGTTTGAACATTGACAACTTCTGGAGGCAAGTTGTTCCACTGATTAATTGTTCTCACTGTCAGGAAATTTCTCCTTAGTTCTAAGTTGCTTCTCTCCTTGATTAGTTTCCACCCATTGCTTCTTGTCCTTCTTTGGAGAACAGCTTGACTCCCTCTTCTTTGTGGCAGCCCCTGAAATGTTGGAAGACTGCTATCATGTCTCCCCTGGTCCTTCTTTTCATTAAACTAGACATACTCAGTTCCTGCAACCGTTCTTTATGTTTTAGCCTCCAGTGTCCTAATCAGTGGTGGGATTCAGCCGGTTCGCACCACTTCGGGAGAACCGGTTGTTAACTTTCTGAGCAGTTTGGCAAACTGGTTGTTGGAAGAAATCATTAGGGCAGAGAACCGGTTGTTAAATTACTTGAATCCCACCACTGCCCCTTTGTGGCTCTTCTCTGCACTCTTTCTAGAGTCTCCACATCTTTTTTACATCGTGGCGACCAAAACTGGATGCAGCATTCCAAATGTGGCCTTACCAAGGCATTGTAAAGTGGTATTAACCCTTCACGTGATCTTGATTCTATCCCTCTGTTTATGCAGCCTAGAACTGTGTTGGCTTTTTTGGCAGGTGCTGGCCCATGATGGGTGTTAAGGATATTGTCGTTGTGTTACCAACCAGCAGAGTGTAGAGCACAGAGAAACGTTGCTGAGAGCAATGAATAAGAAATATGCAAACTGGTTATCAAAAGTTTACTTTATGGTGAAAAAACAATCTCAATAGTCTTTAAATCAATCCAAGTCTTTGCCAGTTAAATCAGTCCAGTGATACAAAATCTTCTTACCACACAAACAGTAGTTGGTTAAAATAACAAACTCACTCTGGTTCACAAACCACGATGGTAGCAGATCCATCCAACGATGATAGCACAATGATAGCAACTCCACACACAATGGTAGCTTATTATCAACTGAATACTTTACAGTACCTTCCTTAAATACGTTCACAACTAATTACAGCATGACTCAGCATTACAATGAATCAGCAGGAAAACTTTAAAGTCACACAATACATATTCATATTAAAGTCACAAAACACATATATTGCCTGGACAACTTGTTAGGCTCAAACCATATCTTAACAATGTGGTCAGATCTGGCCCGTGGGGCTGTCCTGGTCTAAGCTGTGTGAAGAGGAAAGATCAAGCCAGCATAGCTTCGGCCTGGTCTACTCAATGCGAAGAGGAAACATGCCAGCAGTTTGGGGAGTGGCATCAAGCTGGCCATGCCCACCCAGTTGGGCATACCCACCTGCCCCCCTCCCCCAGGTCAACCACAGCCCTGATGTGGCCCTCAATGAAATTGAGTTTGACACCCCCTGGCACAGAGGTTATCAGCCAAGAATTTTGGCCATTCGTAGCTCCATCTGGCTTCCTTGATGGGGTAATAAGAGCATTTGTATCTACGTAGCCCAGATGTGGATTAGCCTTAGTCTGCACCTATGCCGGCTTGGCCTGTGCATTCTGACTCTTGGCTGCTCATTTACCTGTCCCTTCAGGACTCAGTTTTCATGTATCAACATCTCCATCTATGCTAGTGTACCAAGGTTCAAACCATGGGGCAAAAAAAACCAATCGGTCAGTCAAAAGCTTGTGTAGAGTACTTAAAACAGACATTCTTGACCTCAAATTCCAGAGTAAAGCTCAAATGAGAAGGGTCAGCAGGCAGAGCTACCTACTACCACCAATAGCCTCCCACCGGCCGGTACGCTCTCATAGAGAGGGGCTCCTCCGGGTGCCGTCGGCCAAACAATGTCGACTGGCGGCCCCCAGGGGGAGAGCTTTCTCTGTGGGGGCACCTACTATCTGGAACGAGCTCCCCCCGGAGATACGGAGGATCCCGGATCTGCGCACCTTCCGCCGTGCTCTAAAGACCTTGTTATTTCACCAGGCGGGCCTGGCCTAACTTTCTCCCTCTTTTTAAACTATTTTAATATTTTAATATTTTTTTTTAATATTTTAATATTCAAAGTTTAAATTGTTTTAAATTGATTGGGGTTTTAATCTGTCTGGGCCAAACTATTTAATTCGATTTTATTTCTGCTTTTTAAATTTTGTATGTATGTATTTTATTGTTGGCTGTTCACCGCCCTGAGTCCTTCGGGAGTAGGGCGGTATATAAATCAAATAAAAGTAAAGTAAAGAGCTGTCTACCTAAAAGTGAATTTTCCAGAAATGTATGAGTCCTTGCCCAGGGAACATGCTTGCATTCATGGCTTCTCTCCCATCCACTCCTCCAACCCTGCCCAAGAACACTGAGGATATTTGAGGGCTGTCCTAAAGAAGAGGGAGTCAAGCTATTCTCCAAAGCACCAGAAGGCAGGACAAGAAGCCGTGGATGGAAATAAAGAAGCAATCTAGAACTATGGAGAAACTTCCTAACAGTGAGAACAATTAACCAGTGGAACGGCTTGCCTTCAGAAATTGTGGGTGCTCCATCCCTGGAGGCTTTCAAGAAGAGACTGGACAGCCACATGACCAGAATAATATAGAGTCTCCTGCTCTAGTTGGACTAGAAGATCTCCAAGTCCATCTCTGTTATTCTATGATCTTACGTTTGATATATAAAGACCTTTATCTCAGATGCTTTTAGATGCTACTCTTATGGTGGCCCTCTTGTAAGGGATGCGGTGGTTCAGTGGATAAGACAAGATAATAAGACAAGGATAAGATAAGCTTGTCGATTGAAAGGTTGGCAGTTCGGCAGTTCGAATCCCTAGCGCTGCGTAATGATGGTGAGCTCCCGTGACTTGTCCCAGCTTCTGCCAACCTAGCAGTTCGAAAGAATATAAAAAACGCAAGTAGAAAAATAGGGACAACCTTTGTTGGGAAGGTAACAGCGTTCTGTGTGCCTTTGGCGTTGAGTCACACCGTCCACATGACCATGGAGACATCTTCGGACAGCGCTGGCTCTTTGGCTTTGAAATGGAGATGAGCACCGCCCCCTAGAGTCGGGAATGACTAGCACATATGTGCGAGGGGAACCTTTACCTTTACCTTATGGTAGGGATTTCAATAGTCCGTTCTTTCATCTCTTGATCCTTTGTCTTCCAGAGACCAGCAGCCTATCTATGAACTTGGGCCTTTGCTTCACTTTCAGGGCCAGAATTGCCCAGAACTGAGAACCAGGAATGGGAAGGGAGTTGGGATTTAACTGCTAGATTCAAGTACCGTTAGATCAAACTCACCAATTGCTTTAATTCAGGGTTACCAGATCTAGGCTGCAAAAAATCTGGAAGGGTGAGATAGAATTGCTGGTATAGTATGTCTTTGTTGCTATCTAGTGGACTCCTAGACTAATACTACTCAGATCTGTTCTACTTACTTCCTTCAGTTCCAGCTTTTCCCCTATTTTTCCCCCTCCTCTTCTTAAGGAAGATTTGGCTAAAGGGGCAGTGAACAAGATTGTAGAGTAGGACTGGAGTTGGCAAAGTTCAAAAATAATATATTGTATCTGCATGAATATTGAGAATAGAGGGGGATCAGATGAGAACATGGAGACCTAGGCTGCATGAAGGAAAGAAAGAAAGAGAGAGAGAGAGAGAGAGCGAGAGAGAGAGAGAGAGGAAGGAAGGAAGGGAGGAAGAAAGAAAGAAAGAAAGAGAAAAAGAAAGAAACAGTGTCCCGGGGTCACGTGATCCCCTCCCTTTTGTGACCTCCTGGCCAGCGAAGTCAAATCGGAAGGCAGATTCACTTAACAACCATGTTACCAACTGAACAGCTGCAACAATTCCCTTAACAACTGCAGCAACAATGGTTGTAAAATGGGGCAAAATTCACTTAGCAACAAAATAATTTTGAGCTCAATTGTGGTCGTAAGTTGTGGTCTACCTGCATTTATTTTTCTGCGATTTCTACACTGTTGTTTATATCTATGATTAAGTAGATGTTAGAGAGATAAACATATGATTATTTTATGTGGAGCGTTTGTGTTTTGTTGTAGGGAGTAAAGCTTCGTGTCTATAATTACAACTGGAGAGAAGCCATAAATGACCTTCTCCCAGCTGTTGTTTGTTTGTTTGTTTGTTTGTGTGAGCTAATGCTCTTCTGTCCTACAAAAGGTCATGGCATAGATATCCCTTTCTGAAGCAATGGGTCCTCTCAAGTAATATTTGTGGGAAAGATTGGTTGGGTTACTCATTGAGTTTCCACAGCTAAGTGGGACTTGAGTCTTAAACGTCGCACCTCGTTGGCTCTTTCGTTTCTAATCTGCTGAGGTTCCAGATCATCTAGAACAGAGGTCTCCAAACTTGGCAACTTCAACTCCCAGAATTCCTCAGCCAGCCAACTCCTCTCAGCCATGCTCTGGGGAGTTGGCCGGCTGAGAGGAATTGGAAGTTGAAACTATGCTGGCTGGGGAATTCTGGGCGTTGAAGTCCACTGATGCAGCCTGGAAGTATACCTGAGTTCTAGATCAGGACTCCCCAAACTTGGCAACTTTAAGACTTGTAGACTTCAACTCCCAGAATTCCTCAGCCAGCCATGCTGAATGGATGAGGGGAGTTGGAAGTTGAACCCATGCTGGCTGGGGAATTCTGGGAGTTGAAGTCCACAGCTACACTGTGGAAGTATACCTGGGTTCTAGACCAGGGCTCTCCAAACTTGGCAACTTTAAGACTTGTTGACTTGAACTCCCAGAATTCCTCAGCCACAAATTCTCCTCAGCCACGCTGGAGGCAGTTGGCTGACTGAGGGGAGTTGGAAATTGGCTGGCTGGGGAATTCTGGGAGTTGAAGTCCACAGCTGCATCGTGGAAGTATACCTGGGTTCTAGACCAGGGCTCTCCAAACTTGGCCACTTTAAGACTTGTAGACTTCAACTCCCAGAATTCCTCAGTCAGCATGGGTTCAACTTCCAGCATAGCTGAGGGGAGTTAGCTGGCTGAGGAATTCTGGGAATTGAAGTCTACAAGTCTTAAAGTTGCCAAGTTTGGAGACCCCGTAGATCTAAAACCCAGGTATTACTTCCACACTGCATCTATGGACTTCAGTTCCCAGAATTCCTCAAGTCAGTTATGCTGGCTGGTTGAGGAAAGTTAGAAGTTGAACCCATGCAGGCTGGGGAATTGTGGGAGTTGAAGTCCCCAAGTCTTAAAGCAGCCATGTTTGGAGACCTCTGGACTAGAACCCAGGTATACTTCCACCCTGCAGCTGTTGAGCATGTGAAGTATCGTTTTTTTTGTTTTTTGTTTTAATTTCTCTTGACTTGTAATTAAAATGAAACTTCCAAACAACATGCAGACCAGAACCATTGTGATTCTAACAGCCACTCGCTGTGTTTCTGGAAAAGGAAATGAGCTGATGAGTACATTTGGTATTTTGAAAGGATGTTGCGGGCTTTTTGCAAAATGCCACATGCAGCCACAAAACATTCTTTTACCAGATGGCTGCATTGGTCCCTTCTGCGTCCTTGAGGCCACTGATAGCTTCTTCTCTGCTACTCACAGAAGCCAGGCAGGAATACTTGCGAAGAAAACCAGCGCTGGATCCAGCCAGCCTTTCCATTTCCCTAAGGTTGCCCCTGGGGACGATAAAGTTTCTTGGAGGTCGACATACAATATGACTTTTTAGAATTAAACAAGATTTAGGCCACCCACTGTGAAGAGTTGGGCATCGGCAGAGATGCGGAGAGGCCTCCTTTGCTGATTTGGGGGAAAGCGTGCAATGCGGTTCAAACCGAATTGAATTTCGGACAGGCGTCTCGTTGGTTAAATGGGGCCGCAACCAAATAGTATCCTTGTGATGTCCACAAGTGCTGTCCATCAGTTTCCAGGCTGAGCTGAGAGATACTAACCAGTGGGTGCTATTTTAGCAGGTTCTGACAGGTTCTGGAGAACCAGTAGCGGAAATTTGGGTAGTTCGGAGAACCGGCAAATACCACCTCTGGCTGGTCCCAGAGTGGGGAGGGAATGGAGATTTCGCAATATCCTTCCCCCAGGAGTGGGGAGGAAATGGAGATTTTGCAGTATCTTTCCCCCTGGAGTGGGAAGGGAATGGAGATTTTGCAGTATCCTTCCTCTGGAGTGGGGTGGGAATAGGGATTTTGCAGTATCCTTCCCCCTGGAATGGGGAGGGGATGGAGATTTTGCAGTATCCTTCCCCTTGGAATGGGGAGGAATGGAGATTTTGCAGTATCCTTCCTCTGGAGTGGGGTGGGAATAGGGATTTTGCAGTATCCTTCCCCTGGAGTGGGGTGGAATGGAGATTTTGCAGTATCCTTCCCCTGCCACGCCCACCAAGCCACAACCACACCACGCGCACCAAGCCACGTCCACAGAACTGGTAGTAAAAAAAATTTGAATTCCAGCACTGATACTAACTCTCAAAAAAAATTGAAGGCTGGTTATCTGAAGACCACCCCTTCCTGCCCACACTCACTCACTGGAACATGTCTTCATATTTTTATTTTATTATTTTATTTTATTTTATTTACTATTTTCATAAATAACTTAAGGCAGTGAACATACTCAATGCTCTTTCCTCCTATTTTTCCTACAACAACTCTGTGAGGTAGATTGGGCTGAGAGAGAGGGACTGGCTTGAAGTCACCCAGCTGGCTTTCAGGCCTAAGGAGGGATTAAAACGGGCCTGGTGGCTCAGCAGACTGATAGCATTGTGATTAACACCAGCTGTCTGCAATTACTGCAGGTTCGAATCTCTCCAAGGCTCAAGGTTGACTCAGCCTTCCATCCTTTCTAAGGTAGGTAAATTGAAGACCCAGTTTGTGGGGGCAATAAGCTGACTTTGTATAAATATACAAAAGTATGAAGGCTATTGCTTAACGCATTGTAAGCCGCCCTGAGTCTCCGGAGAAGGGCGGCATATAAATCAAATTTTAAAACAAAACAAAACCTCACAATCTCTTGGTTTCTAGCCTGGGGGTCGACCAGATCAGACTAGACTAGGGGTCGGCAACCTTAAACACTCAAAGAGCCACAAAGGTCCTAACCGGAAGCCCCCATTCAATTCTAGAGCCAACCGGAAGTCCAGTTCCCACTTCATAGTCTCCTCCTAACGCAGTGTCCTTTTTCCTCTGCTGACCAGCAGTCCAGTTCCCCCACCATAGCGTCTCCTCCTAGCGCGACGTCCTTTTTCCTCTACCTGTCCTAACTGAAAGCCCTATCAATTGTGTAGCTGACCAGCAACCGGGAGCCACAGCAGAGGGATGAAAGAGCCACATGCGGCTCCAGAGCCACAGGTTGCTGACCCCTGCAGTAGACCAAACTGCTTCTCCTGTTTGCCTTTCTAGACAGGAGAGCGATTTGTGGCTCACTCCTTTCTTAGCTGCATCCAGTTAAGGAACTATTGTGGTCCTTGACCAAGATGTAAAAAATGCTTTACCAAATGCGCCCAAATGATACTCATAGAATGTAAGTGAATTGGAAGGGATCTCAAAGATCATCTGTTGTGCAGGAAAAACAATGAATGCCAGACAATCTTACTTTTTACTCCACTTCCAGTATAAGCACCATCAGATCTATCCTGTCCTGTCCTGTCCTGTCCTGTCCTGTCTTGTCCTCTCCTCTCCTCTCCTCTCCTCTCCTCTCCTCTCCTCTCTCATTCTATGTTTTTCCTCTTCTCTTCTCTTCTCTTCTCTTCTCTTCTCTTCTCTTCTCCTCTGCTCTCCTCTCCTCTCCTCCGCTCCCCTCCTCCCCCCCTCCCCTCCCCCCTCTCTTCTCCTCTCCTTTCTTCCATTATCTTAGTCCCTCTGATTGATTTAACACTAAAACAAATCACTCCATTTGGCAGTTCTTGAAATATCCGTTAAGTACTGATTTTCCAACCATTCCTTCTTAGTCCACCCCACTGGGAAGCTATTCTTGATACGGTCCATTGAAATAAAGGATAGCAACCTATGAAGACCATTGCAATTATACATTTTTTTCTGAATGCCATTTTCTTTCCTTTTTCTTTCTGTTCTGCAGTTTCATATTGTTTATTTGGCTCTGTTATCATTTGCTTTGGAAAGCTTTCCGAAAAAGAGCATTATTTTTTCCCCTGTGGCAGTTTTGTCCATAATAGTCAATTTTAGATTGGTGCAAAATAAGGAGCAGTTGCCAGAAACTTGATTCATGGAGGTTTCATTCCTTCAGAATAATTGCTATAATTCCCTTGATTTGATGTCATCATCCTTTTTTTTCTATCTAGGAATGTGCCGAATGTTTGGTTTCAAATTATTTCAAGTGTGTAACTTCCTAAAACTTCCTAAAAGTCTCATTTTGCCTGGAAGACCCTTGCTTTAAATGTGATATGGGCTGTTCTAAACATTTTGGAAGTACAGATCATCCTCAATTTACAATGATTTATTTAGTGACTGTTTGAAGTTCCAACAGTGCTGACGAAAAGTGATTTAGCAATAGCAATAGCACTTAGACTTATATACCGCTTTACAGTGCTTTACAGCCCTCTCTAAGCGGTTTACAGAGTCACCATATTGCCCCCAACAATCTGGGTCCTCATTTTACTGACCTTGGAAGGATGGAAGGCTGAGTCAACCTGGAGCCTGGTGAGATTTGATCTGCCAAACTGCTGGCAGCTGGCGATCAGCAGAAGTAGCCTGCAGTATTGCACTCTAACCACTGTGCCACCGCAGCTCATTTATGACCATTTTTCACACTTATGACCATTGCAGCATCCCTGTGGTCACATATTCAAAAATTCAGACGCTTGGCAACTGACTCGTACTTATGACAGTTGCAGAGTTCCCGGGGATCCCGTCATCCCATTTTGCGACCTTCTGACAAGCAAGGTCAATGGGGAAGCTGGATTCACTGACCATGTTACTAAGTTAACAACGGCAGTGACTCGTTTAACAACGGTGGCAAACAAGGTCATAAAATGGGGGCAAACCTCGCTTAACAAATGTCTCACTTAGCAACAGAAATTTTGGGCTCGATTGTGGTCCTAAATTGAGGACTACTTGTATTCTCAATTGAAAACAGGCGTTCGAAGAACGTCAGTGTTTCAAGCTAGAAACATGTCCACAATTCTTTAAATAAGATGGTTTCCTGCTTGAAGGTTTGCAGCAAAATATTTCATGCGCTCCAGTCATTTGTCTCAGTTTTCCTTTATTTGGCCTAAAAATGGGGGAGCTGGTGGAGAGAGATATAAAAGTATTATGGTAAGCAAAATAGGTAAGCAAGGGAAATGGCAATGCAATTTTGAAGGTTGAGGGCACAATGTTGTAATATATGGCGTGAATCTCTTTCTTTTTCGATTTTCAGATCTCGATAAGGTTTTTGAGTGAAATCATTCTGTTCGTTGTTTTTTGCCAAACGGATTTGCAGTTTTCCCCCCTTTTCTGCCTCCATTTGACAAAAGTGTGTAATGTGTGTCTCTGGGTGCTTGGTTCCTTTAGCCTACATTTTTAACCTTCTTGGTATCTTTGTTTGGTTCTTTTCATTAGGACTGTTTGCAACGTATCTCAAACGAAGGCCATCTGTAACGTCGAATGTGACGCCGTTGGTCCCAAGTAATTGGGTTGTTGTTGTTAACTAGAACAAGAAGTGAGGTAAATCCTGATGCTTATCAGAACTGTTCTTCACTTAGTGGCTTGTGTTGCCGTCGAGGCTTCATTTCACTCCGTCCTTTGAGTGCAGATGGAGTTTGTCTAATACCTTGCGAGACAAATCGGATCTCGGATTTGCCTCCGTTTTATCAGTCTAACGGTTTCCAGACTCCTGGAATACTTGCCTTCCTCTCAGACAATTCTTGCTGTAAACTGAGGTAATTCTTTTGGCAACAGCTACAATCTTATCATTCTCACTCTTGAATTCCTTCTTCAGATCCCTGTGTTCCTCCTTCTCCTCCTCTTCCTCCTGTTCCTTCCTTTTTTTAAAAAATATATATGTATTTTATTTGTTTTCTCTTTACATACAATATGTGCTTAATGAACAGCAAACTGTCTGGGGCAATTCATTTACATAGTAATTAGATTAGAATTCGCTTAGAATTCTTTATTGGCCAAGTGTGATTGGACACACAAGGAATTTGTCTTTGGTACCTATGCTCTCAGTGTACATAAAAAGAAAAGATACATTCGTCCAGAATCATAAGGTACAACACTTAATGATAGTCATAGGCAGTGATGGGATTCAGCCAGTTCGCACTAGTTCGGGAGAACCGGTTGTTAACTTTCTGAACAGTTTGGCAAACTGGTTGTTGGAAGAAATCATTAGGGTAGAGAACCAGTTGTTAAATTAATTGACCACTGGTCATAGGGTACAAATAAGCAATCAAATCATACTTGGAAACAATCAATACAAATTGTAAGGATACAGCAACAGTCATAAGTGGGAGGAGATGGGTGATGGGAACGATGAGAAGATGAGAAGATTAATAGTAATGCAGACTTAGTAAAGAGTTTGACAGTGTTGAGGGAATTATTTGTTTAGCAGAGTGATGGTGTTCGGGGAAAAAACTGTTCTTGTGTCTAGTTGTTCTGGTGTGCAGTGCTCTACAGTGTTGTTTTGGGGGTAGGAGTTGAAACAATTTATGTCCAGGATGCGAGGGGTCTGTAAATATTTTTACAGCCCTCTTTTTGTCTCGTGCAGTATACAGGTCCTCAATGGAAGGGAGGTTGGTAGCCATTGTTTTTTCTGCAGTTCTAATACTTATTAACTTCCTAATTTCTACCCCTTTTATTCAGCCATGGATAAAACAATTCCAAGTTTGAAAATATTCTGTGTCTTCTTTTTCTTTTATCTTCAGTGTTAATCTGTCCATTTCTGCACAGTCCAATATTTTTTTAAATAATATCTTCTTCCGTAGGCATTTTCTTGCTTTTCCAATGTTGTGCAAATACAATTCTTTCTGCTGTTCCTTCTTTGACTTCAACTTCAGCTGCACGTTAAAAAAAAATATTCACCAGAATCTAGTAGTCCTTGACTTATAACCATTCATTTAGTGATTGTCCAAAGTTACCGCGGTACTGAAAAAAGCAATTTAGGACAGTTTTTCACACTTATGACCATTGCAGCATCCCTGTGGTCACATATTCAAAAATTCAGACGCTTGGCAAATGATTCGTACTTATGACGGTTGCAGACTTCCCATGGATCCCATCATCCCGTTTTGCGACCTTCTGACAAGCAAGGTCAATGGGGAAGCTAACTGACCATGTTAGTAATAAGTTAACAATGGCAGTGATTCGTTTAACAGCTGTGGCAAACAAGGTCATAAAATGGGGGCAAACCTCGCTTAACGAATGTCTCACTTAGCAACAGAAATTTTGGGCTCAATTGTGGTCCTAAGTTGAGGACTAACTGTATCCTCAATTGAAAACAGAGGCGTTCGAAAAACGTCTGTGTTTCAAGCTGTCCACAATTCTTAAAATAAGATGGTTTCCTGCTTGAAGGTTTGCAGCAAAATATTTCATGCATTCCAGTCATTTTCCTCAGTTGTCCTTTATTTGGCCTAAAAATGGAGGAGCTGGTGGAGAGAGATATAAAAGTATTATGGTAAGCAAAATAGGTAAGCAAGGGAAGCGGAAATGCAATTTTGAACGTTGAGGGCACAATGTCGTAATATACGGTGTGAATTTCTTTCTTTTTCGATGTTCAGATCGAGATATGATTCTGAGTGAAATCGTTCTGTCATTTAATTATTTTTTACCAAATGGATTTGCAGTTTCCCCTTCTTTTCTTAATATATCTGCCCCCATTTGACAAAAGTATGTAGAGTGTGTGTCTCAGTAGTGGGTTTCAATTTCATTCGCTACCGGTTCGCTCGTGGGTGCTTGTGGGTGACACTCTGCATGCGCAGAGAAGTACGGGCAGGTGGGCGGAGCCTCCTGCCGCTGCCGCTACCTAGTTTGCCTGATCCGGAGTGAACTGGTAGCAACTCACCACTGGTGTGTCTGTGTGCTTGGTTCCTTTAGCGTGATTTAAAAAAAAAGAAGAAAAAACAATGGTTTTAACCTTCCTTGGTATCTTTGTTTGGTTCTTTTCATTAGGACTGTTTGCAACGTATCTCAAACGAAGGCCATCTGTAACGTCGAATGTGACGCCGTTGGTCCCAAGTAATTGGGTTGTTGTTGTTAACTAGAACAAGAAGTGAGGCAAATCCTGATGCTTATCAGAACTGTTCTTCACTTAGTGGCTTGTGTTGCCGTCGAGGCTTCATTTCACTCCGTCCTTTGAGTGCAGATGGAGTTTGTCTAATACCTTGTGAGGCAAATTGGATCTCGGATTCGCCTCTGTTTTATCAATCTAACGGTTTCCAGACTCCTGGAATACTTGCCTTCCTCTCAGACAACTCTTGCTGTAAACTGAGGTAATTCTTTTGGCAACAGCTACAATCTTATCATTCTCACTCTTGAATTCCTTCTTCAGCTTCCTGTGTTCCTCCTTCTCCTCCTCTTCCTCCTGTTCCTCCCTTTTCTTTTTAAATATATATGTATTTTATTTGTTTTCTCTTTACATACAATATGTGCTTAATGAACAGCGAACTGTCTGGGGCAATTCATTTACATAGTAATTAGATTAGAATTCGCTTAGAATTCTTTATTGGCCAAGTGTGATTGGACACACAAGGAATTTGTCTTTGGTACCTATGCTCTCAGTGTACATAAAAAGAAAAGATACATTCGTCCAGAATCATAAGGTACAACACTTAATGATAGTCATAGGCAGTGATGGGATTCAGCCAGTTCGCACTAGTTCGGGAGAACCGGTGGTTAACTTTCTGAACAGTTTGGCAAACTGTTTGTTGGAAGAAATCATTAGGGCAGAGAACCGTTGTTAAATTATTTGAGTCCCACTGGTCATAGGCTACAAATAAATTGAATTCCTTCTTCAGCTCCCTGTGTTCCTCCTTCTCCTCCTTTTCCTCCTGTTCCTCCCCCTTTTTAAAAAAAAATATATATTTTATTTGCTTTCTCTTTACATACAATATGTGCTTAATGAATAGCGTAATGTTTGGGTCAATTCATTTACATAGTAATTAGATCAGAATTAGATTAGAATTCTTTATTGGCCAAGTGTGATAGGAGACACAAGGAATTTGTCTTTGGTGCCTATGCTCTCAGTGTACATAAGGAGAATAAAATACATTCATCAAGAATCATAAGGTGCAACACTTAATGATAGTCGTAGGGTACAAATAGCAATCAAATCATATTAGGGAAAATATAAATTGTAGGATACAGCAACAAGTTACAGTCATGTAGTCATAAGTGGGAGGAGATGGGTGATAGGAATGATGAGAAGATTAATAGTAATGCAGACTTAGTGAATACATTGACAGTTCAGACCGGTCCGAACCGGTCTGAACTGATCTGAAGCAGTCCGAACCAGTCTAAACCGGTCCGAACTCATCCGAACTGGTCCGAACCGGTCCGAACTGGTCCGAACCGGTCCGAATCAAATTGTAGACTCATTTGAAAAGACAAGCTTGTGTGGCCCGCAGTAGATCAGTCTTTTGCATTTCATTAAGGCCTAGTTTGAACTCAGCCTGAAGTCTCAAATGTTCTGAAAACAGGGAACTCTTGCTCATCTGCAGTTCTAACATCTGCCTGGTTTCACAAGTTCATGGGAAACATCTGAAAAGCAGCTGTAAGCTTTTTTAAAATCTAAAAAAACAGTCCTTCACTGAATCATGAGGCTTCAGTTGCTCTTCCTGTATTTTCTACCGTCAACACAAGGTCAGAAACAGAGATAAAATATCCTCCCTTTCTCGGTGGATACAAAATTAGCCGCATGAATTAGGAGGAAGGCAGCTTAGGATCAATCATCGAATCACCTAACTTTCCACCGGGAGGGAAATTATTTTTCTTTTAGTGAGAGAAACCTTGAGTTCATGCGCCGAGCTTCTTATGGGGTGCGGCCCCCATTGTCTTTTCTTCTGGATTCAATTTTCTGCTTCTGTGTGACTTATGGGGCCCTTTTGCAACGAGATCGTATTGTCTTGAAAAAATGGGTTGAAGTGGGAAAAAAAACACAATCAAAGAGATTTAAGAAGAGTATGTGAACATACATTCCGCCTCCCTTTTAGAGGAAATATTCTGCCCTTTTAATATCTCCTCAAATATCTTATTTTCCTAGGAGAGGGGTGGGTGCTAACTGCCTACAGAGGCCCAAAGGGCAGGGGAAGGGCATAGAAAGTGGCCTGCTTCTGATCACACATGCTAGGGCTGGAATCTGGTTTTCCATGTCCATGGTAGCCAATGGTTTTCCACGGAGCAGAAGGTTGATCGGCCTCCCATCTTCCGCCTGGTCCAGTCTCCTCAGAAAATGCCTCACCTTGCTTCAATCAAAAGGAGCAACCCCCTCCCCCACTCCCAGAAGCTTCCGTATGTCTCCATGAATCTCCTCCTTCTCCATGTGTTTTAAGGCTCTTAATTGCCCAGAGAAAAGGCCCTTCGTGAACACTTGGAAACAATGTTTGAAGTGCCAGGATTTTTAAGACCAGAAAGTGGTGAATCTCTTTTTCCAATTAAACACTGTGTAAAGATTGCACGTACGCGCAGCCTGGGTCTGCCTGAGGGGAGAGAAGGGGTGCCAGAGTGAGGTGCTGAATGCTACAGAAGGATGTGTGAGATTCAGAGAAGGATGGGCCTTTCGTCCTGGGCCAGCAAGGCCTCAAAAGGAGCCTCTCAATCCAAGTATTGGATATGGTATTTTGTGTACGAATTAGGATAACATGTAATACAGTATCGGTATATAGCAGATTTCAAATCTTGGGATAGTCATTCTGAAAACAGCTCGGCAAGATATCAGCATTACAATTCTCATAATTTTGTAAGCTTTGACGACAATTGCCAATTTCTTTCTTTCTTTCTTTTCTTTTTCTTTCTTTCTTTCTTTCTTTCTCTTTCTTTCTTTTACTTTTTTTTCTTTCTTTTCCTTTCCTTCGTTCCTTTTCTTTCCCTCCCTTTCCTTCTCTCTCTCTTTCTTCTTTCACTTCTCTCTCTCTTCTTCTCCTTTCTTTCCCTCTTTCCTTCTCTCTCTCTCTCTTTCTTTCTTTCTTTGTTTCTTTCTTCTTTCTTTCTTTTCTCCTTCCTTCCTTCTCTTTCCCTCTCTTTCCTTCTCTCTATTTTTCTTTCTTTCTTTCTCCTTCCTTCCTTCTCTTGCCCTCCCTTTTTTCATTCTCTGTTTCCCTTTGTTTGTTTTCCTTCCTTCCTTCCTTCCTTCCTTCCTTCCTTCCTTCCTTCCTTCCTTCCTTCCTTCCTTCCTTCTCTTTCCCTCCCTTCTTTCTCCCTATCTTTCTTTCTCTCCCACTCTTTCTCCTTCCTTCCCTCCTTCCTTCCCTTTCCCTCCCTTTCCGTCTCTCTCTTTCTTTCTCTTTCTCTCTCTCCTTCCTTCCTTCTCTTTCCTTCCTTTTTTCCTTCTCTATTTCTTTCTTTCTTCCTTCCTTCCTTCCTTCCTTCCTTCCTTCCTTCCTTCCTTTCTGTCTCTCTCTCTCTTTCTCCTTCCTTCCTTCCTTCCTCCCTCCCTCCCTCCCTCCCTCTGAATCCTTTTATACCGGTTTAGTCATTAACTGGCGTAATTTAACATCTGTACATAGCCATCATATTTATTACTGTAAAACTTCAGTATTTACAACCCAATGTCTTTTCCACCTTTAAGAACGAACTAATTCTTTAAAAGGAATCGTCTTGTTGGGGAAAAAAAGGAAAAGGAAAGATCAAGCAAATCTACTGTTATTAACAGAGGATTCCTTTCTGTAAAACATTGGAAAAATATTTTTGCAAGCATATGTGAGATAGTTTTCAGTAAGAAGAATTTCCAGTGTGTACCAGTTTATTTGAAACAGAGTAGTATGGTGCTTGATTTATAACAGGACAAATAGAAGGGGAAAAATACATTTTCCAGACTCTGAGATTACTTGACTTTATTAGAGACATTTTAAGGAATACTTACAGAAAGGTAGTATTAGTGATTGCCACAGAAATTACAATGTATTAAAAGGATTTTACACTTATTCTTCTCTGGAATTTATATTTAATGGAGAGCTTTGGTGATTTTATTGTTACAATGTCATCACAGACCATATTATCTGACTCTTCCTCAATCATGTTAATAATGCAATAGACTAGATAGAAAGGAGAAGATATAAGAGAAATTGGTTGAACAATATCAAATAAAATTATAATATTAGGAGAATTGGAAAAGAGACTAAGAAATTGCTGTAAAGTGGTTAAAACATAAGAATTAGAATAAAATAAAAATTAGATAATTTCATTGAGGTTTTTTTTGGACATTCCTAATATCCACTTTTGGCCAGTGTGTGCTTTGATAGACATTGGAAATGGATCTCAAGGCCATCTGCGAGATGTAGGCCATCAACATGTTGAAATGGACACCTTGAGTAAAGGAGGAGGAGGAGAAGAAGAAGAGGAAAGGGAAGGAGGAGGAGGAGGAGGAGAAAAGAAGAAGAAGAGGAGGCGAAGGAGACGAAGGAAGAAGAAGAAGAGGAAGAAGAAATTCTTCAATATTATTCAGTTCTTACTCATCTTACTTATTCATCTCTTCTGCTTCTTTAACTAGAGGTATAAAGATAAAGATTCCCCTCGCACATATGTGCTAGTCATTCCCGACTCTAGGGGGTGGTGCTCATCTCTGTTTCAAAGCAGAAGAGCCAGCGCTGTCCGAAGATGTCTCTGTGGTCATGTGGCTGGCATGACTAAACGCCAAAGGCGCACGGAACGCTGTTACCTTCCCACCAAAGTTTGTCCCTATTTTTTCTACTTGCATTTTTTACGTGCTTTCGAACTGCTAGGTTGGCAGAAGCTGGGACAAGTAACGGGAGCTCACCCTGTTATGTGGCACTAGGGATTCGAACCGCTGAACTGCCGACCTTTCGACCGGCAAGCTCAGCGTCTTATCCACTGAGCCACCGCATCCCTTAATTAGAGGTATAATCTCATCTAATTAATATACAGACCAGCCTCCCTGCACATTAACATCTTGGCACAAACATAATTATAGGAAGCACATTGAGGAATGTACATCTCTAATCTACACGTAAACGTGGAATTCAGTTCCTTTTCTTCCAAAAACTCTCTCCATGTTAACATACTTCGGAGCTGACAAGCCCATGCCTGTTCCTTGGATTTGTGGCCTGAATGGAGGTTTCCACCCTCAATGACTTCACCGTTTAACATCCAACATCGCACAGTAGGAGGGGAGTGCCTTTTGGATCTTCCTTGGATCTTCTCAGCCAACTTCAGCACCCTACTGTGTGGCCAAGTTGTCTTGTTTTGCCTTATTTCCCCCGGGGAAAACTTTGGATGATGGAGATGTTGTGCTCGTGACAAAACAAGCAGTCAACAAAAGTTCTTTGGACTATCCCTTTTATTTTATTTTGGATACCAAGGCATGGACTGCCACTCTCGTCAACAACAACTGGATAAACTGACTCAGAGAAATATACACTATAATTGATGTCTCGAATTTTACACTTGTTTTCTCCACTTTTTTTCTTCTTCTTTCCTTACGCTGTTTACCGGTCCCTTTCCTTTTGCTGTCTGCTTCGGAAATTCCTTTCCCTTGGTCCTCATATGTTCCAAATTAACGGGCTCCCCTGCCCCTCCCTCCCTCTTTCTGTGCCCAATGTTTTTCTCATCTTGAGAGAGTTCATTGTTTTGCTGTAAAAATGTTTGGCCGCAAACTTCAAACCACTTTCTTGGGATGGCACTGAAATTTCAAGGAAGCCAATCCGAGAGGCGCGTTTTACGAGGAAGAAAAGCTTGAAAGGTGTTTTCGGCAGCGCAAATCCTTCTCGTTGGCAAGGTCTCGGGTGTTAAGGATCACAACTGAGCCCCCAAAATTCCTGTTGCTAAATGAGACAGTTGTTAAGTGTGTTTTGCCCCATTTTACAGCCACAGTTGTTAAGTGAATCACTGCAGTTGCTAAACTCGTGAGACCATTGTTAAAAAAAACAATCTGGCTTCCACATTGACTTCGCTTGTGAGACGGTGGCAAAAGGGGATCCCATAAACCCTGGGACACCGCAACTGTCATAAATACGCCAAGCGTTTGGGTTCTGATCATGTGACCATGGGGATGCTGCAACAGTCGTAAGTGTGAAAAACAATCCTGTCACTTTTTTCCTGCTGGCTGGCTGGCTGGCTGGCTGGCTGGCTGGCTGCCTGCCTGCCTGCCTGCCTGCCTGCCTGCCTGCCTACCTACCTACCTACCTACCTACCTACCTACCTACCTAACTATCTAACTATCTAACTATCTAACTATCTAACTATCTAACTATCTAACTATCTAACTCTCATCTATCTATCCAGGGGTGGGCTGCTGGGGGTTCGCAGGGGTTCAAGAGAAACTCTAGCTAGGATTCTGTGCAGTTTGGAGAACCCCTAAATCCCACTCCTGGCTGGCCCCACCCCGCCCACCCCACCCCTCTCAGGAGTCCCCATGTGGCCTGTTTTGGATGCAGGTAAGTGCAGGGCATGCACAGAAGCTCAAGGGGGGCGAAAAACGGCCTACCGGAAGTTCGGGAAGGCCGGAAATGGGCCCGTTTCCGGCCTCCAGAGGGCCTCCGGAGTCTGGGGAGGCCGTTTTTGCCCTTCTGGAGGCTTGAGGAAAACCTCCAGAGCCCGGGGAGGGCAAAAATGCCCCCCTCCCACCGTGGTGCAGGAGGCCAACTAGGCCATGCCCACCATGGCCATGCCCACCCAGCAACTGGGCAGAGAACCCCTTGCTAAAATTTTTGAAGACCACCCCTGTATCTATGTTTGTCTGTCTGTTTGTCTATCTGTCTATCTGTCTTATCTATATCATCTATCTATCTATCTGTCTATCTATCTTATCTATATCATCTATCCATCCATCCATCCATCCATCCATCCATCCATCCATCCATCCATCCATCCATCATATCTATCTATCTATCTATCTATCTATCTATCTATCTATCTATCTATCTATCTATCTATCTACCTACCTACCTACCTACCTACCTACCTACCTACCTACCTACCTATCATAACATTTTTTTAAACCTGAAATTAATAACTAGAGGAAGGAGAAAAGTAGAAAAAAGAAACATAGTGGATGGAATAATAAAATATTAGTAAATAAACAGGAAGCTTACAATCGACATGAAAGCTGAAGTGCGTCATTTCATTAACTCATAGATTAGCAGCTGATTGTGTAGAACTAAGTTTTATTTATTTATTTATTGGATTTGTGTGCCGCCCATCTTGTCTAGAGGCAACTTCTGGGTTCAAACCTCCCACTCCCCCCACACCATTTTAACACCATTGTCATCTATCGTTATCATTATTTCAAGTATAAATGACAGTAATCATATAAAAAGGAAAACAGAGAAAGGAAAAACAGAAAGAAGAGGAAAAGTATCAATACAAACAGTAATTATTTCATTTTAAGTTCCGTCCTATTGTACCCTGGCTCATAATTACATCAGCGCAAGGGTGAAATGCTCCCGGTTCGGACCGGATCGCGTGATCCGGTAACGATGGAGGCAGGTGGTTCAGAGAACTGGTAGCAAAAATCCCTGCCCTGCCCACATGCCCAGCTGAGCCGCGCAATCATCAGAGGCAATCAGCGCCTGGTTACTGTTACATTTAATGGCAATCAAGCTGATTGGATTTTGTTTGTGGCTACGTAAGCATTCTAGGCTGATGCCCCTCTTCATTCCTCCAGCTATATATTTCTCCTACAGATTTATATTCTTGCTTAAATTTTGGTCTTTCTCCTGCAGATATATATTCTTGCTTAAATTTTGGTCAAGCTTCTCTGCTGAATAGTGTTCATTTTGCCACTGCTGCATGCAATCTTTCATTTTCCCAGTCTAATTTTGTTAGCAAAGAGTTTCTCTTCTAATATTGTGCCAGATTGAGCCTTGTTAGCTGTCAGCCTATGTCATAAAAGATTACGATATTTTTTATTTATGTGTTCTCGGACATTTCTTAATTTTAAAAAACAAGGTTTCAATTCAAACTTTGCTTTTAAAATGTTTTGAATAGCCTGGCTAAGTGGCTCAGTGAGCCTTGCTAAGTGTCTCAGTGAGCCTGGCTAGGTGGCTCAGTGGCTGAGGCGCTGAGCTTGTCGAACAGAAAGGTCGGCAATTTGGCAGTTCGAATCCCTAGTATGGGTCTCCTGCGTGAGCAGGGGGTTGGACTAGACGACCTCCAAGATCCCTTTCAACTCTGTTACTGTTAAAACACTGCATTTCTTTCCTGTACTTTTGAGTTAATTTTACACAGCTACCATATAGGATAAAATGCTTCTTCTGCATCACAACATTACATCTATGTATTATACAATGTATTATTTTTTTTAAAAAAAAAAACCATTGATGGGATCATACAGTGCCTATAAAACACTTTGAGTTATTGTGTGGGAGAAGATTTTATTGACTTTTTTTTCCCCCCATCACGCTTCCTGTTGTGGCACTGTAATTGTTTCGTCAAAATTTTGCAACCACTTTATCATAACCTTATAACTTGTTCTGTCTCTGGGTCATAATTTTATTGTAATGTGTATTTATGAGTGCGTGTGTATATGTGCCTCTATCTTAGTAGGTGGTCTTGGTTCTGGGTAAGTGTTTTGCATTTGCCTTATTCTTAAGATCATTGTTTTGCTCTTCCAGCAATTGGTAAATTCATTAACCATGCTAGATTTCGGAGTTGAGTGGATCATTCTGGCTGTCTTCTTTAGATTGTTTCTGGAGTCTGGATGAATCCTAGCGAGATTACATTTCAATGGGTTTTCGAGCCAAACTGTAAACTGTTCAGCATCCCTACCTTTCTGCTTGAAACAAACTTCTAGGACAGTGATGGCTAACCTTTTCTGGACCGAGTCCCCAAAGTGCGCCTGAACCCCCAAATGCAATGCATGAGCGCCCCCCCACGCATGTGCATGTGCCCCCCCGCATGTACCCCAACCCTGCGAATGCACGCGCTAAGGGTGAAATGCTCCTGGTTCGGACCGGATTGCCCGATCCGGTAACGATGGAGGCAGGTGGTTCGGAGAACTGGTAGCAAAAATCCCTGCCCCACCCCCATGCCCAGCTGAGCCGCGCAATCATCAGAGCTTTTTTAAAATTATTTTTAAAAGCATTTTTTCTACAACCTCTTCGGCAGAAGAGGTTGTAGAAAAAATGCTTTTCAAAGCCTCTGACGATCCCAGCTGAGTTGCCTGATCGGCAGAGGCTTTTAAAAGCATTTTTTTTTTGCAACCTCTTTGGCCGAAGAAGAAATGTTTTTAAAAGGAAAAAGAAAAAGCCTCTGCCAATCAGGCAGCACAGCTGGGATCGTCAGAGGCTTTTAAAAGGAAAAAAAAGCCTCTGCCGATCAGGCAACTCAGCTGGGATCGTCAGAGGCTTTTAAAAGCATTTTTTTTACAACCTCTTCGTAGAAAAAATGCTTTTAAAAGTGAAAAAAAAAAGTTGGCCACACCCACCCAGTCACATTACCCCACTACCACCAAGCCGCGCCCACAGAACCGGTAGTAACAAATTTTACATTTCATCACTGGCACACGCCCCCCACACGCCCCTGTGCATGCACACGTGCCCCCCCGCACATACTCTGCCCCTGTGAATGCATAGCAGAGACCTGACAATCAGGTGGCTGGTGGGAGGTGCGTACACATGCACGGCGGAGCTGAACTGGGGCAACGGCTCGCGGGCCCACAGAGAGGGTGATGTGTGCCACCTGTGGCACGCGTGCCATAGGTTTGCCATCACGGTTCTAGGATGTTGGGGAAACTAGGATTCCTTTTGAAGGAATCACATTAATTCTTCCTCAACTGCTTTCTTTGATTTTTCTTTCTTTCTTTTTTTTAAATAGCCGCACAGGAATGGAGACGGCCGGCCTACGCATTTCTCCTGTGTTCCCTTCAGTCTGGGTTTTTTTTTTTAATTTTAAAAAAAGTAAAATTCCCTTGTTGTTTTTCCACTTTCTGTCCTCATTTATCCGCTCTTTAATTTCATCTGGTGTTCCTTTCTGTCTCCTCGGTTGGGAAGACGCCATTTCCCCCCCCCCCAAGGGAATAATCTTACCTCCACCATCCTCACTAAATTTACTGGTATCTGGGCTTAATTTTTCCCTTTGCATGAAGCCCCTTGACTTCTGACTGCCCTTAAATTAGAAGAGTCTTGGTGGCGCAGCGGACTAAAGTGCTGTTAAGTAGCTGCCAGCTGCCTGCAATTACTGCGAGTTCAAATCTCACCAGGCTCAAGGTTGACTCAGCCTTCCATCCTTCCGAGGTAGGTAAAATGAGGACCCGATTGTGGGGGCAATAAGCTGACTTTGTATAAAAAAGAGAACACCGCTTAGGGGGGCCGAAAGCCCTACTAAGCAGGTATATACAAAAGTATGAAGGCTATCGCTTAACGCATTGTAAGCCGCCCTGAGTCTCCGGAGAAGGGCGGCAAATAAATCGAACGAATAAATAAATAAATTCATTTTCACCTCATTTCAGGGATTGAATCCACTGGGTCTCCTTGAATATTGAGTGGGTTACCTGGATTTGCTTTTTTATTTATTTTTATTTATTTATTCAGTTTGTCAAACGTGTACGAGATAACAGGAATAAGTATTACCATGGATATTAATACAGGAAATGGGTACGAATAAATGGGGACAGTAGGATAGGGACGGAAGGCACGCTGGTGCGCTTATGCACGCCCCCTTTACGGACTTCTTAGGAATGGGGTGAGGTCGACAGTAGACAGTCTAAGGTTAAAGTTTTGGGGGCTTGGGGATGAAACCACAGAGTCAGGTTCGCATTCCAGGCGTTGACCACTCTGTTGCTGAAGTCGTATTTTCTGCAATTGAGTTTGGAGCAGTTTACCTCAAGTTTGTACCTATTGTGTGCTCGTGTATTATTGCGGTTGAAGCTGGAGTAGTCGTTGACAGGTAGGACATTGTAGCATTGTGACCCCGGAATGCTGCAACCATCATAACTGTGAGTCAGTGTTCTGTCCCCGTCCCACACACGCATCCCCACAGATGGCCCGGAGTTAATAAGCCACACGACAGAATCTTTGAAGACAAAGCTGGCAGCAACCCAGTGGCTAGCTGCCAATTCAGACTTTACTCACACAAAACAAAGATTAGACTGCAAGCATTCCGATAAAGCAGGCAAAGTTTCCGCAATACAAGGATTAGTCCAAATGCAGTCCGACAAGGCAGGCAGAAGTCCAGTAATGCAGAGATCATGGATTATTTCTAGTTTTTGCTCATCACAAACTGAACGGCCACCACACCCACATTTATACCCTGTGGAGTGTGGTCCAGTGACTCAGCTAATCTCTGGCACGCCTTCCCCTCTGCTGCGCATGGCTTCTCCCTGCGCCTCTGCCGAGGGTCCAGCCAGCACTTATCTCCTTCGTCGCTGTCCACCTGTGGCTGCGGGGACGTGCTTGGCTCTGGGCCTATCTCTTGGCCTTCGGTGTCCTCCAGAGGCATTGCCAGAGAGGAGGGTCCTGGAGAGGGAGGCCTTGCCAACTCCTCTCCCTCACTCTCAGAGTCTGCATCTGTCGATAGCCCAGGCTCAGGCAACGAGCCACAACAGTCAGTTGCCAAGCGTCTAAATTTCGATCACGTGACCATGGGATGCTGCAACGGTCGTAAGTGTGAAAACGGTCATACGTCACTTTTTTTCTGTGCCGTTGGGACTTTGAATGGTCACTAAATGAACTGTTGTAAGTGGAGGACTCCCTGTATTCTGTCTGTAGGTCCTTGCTGCTCTCTGAGCTTGGTTGTTTTTTTTGTTTTGTTTTTTACATTTCATTACCCAACTAGTAACATCATTAGTAGGGAGTGAGGTTTGCGTTCACTTTATAGACCAGTGGTTTGCCCTGTCAGTGTTGGTGGGAATATTTTTGGCGGCTCCTTATTTAGACTGTTATTTGCTGTTTAATTGTCAACTATGTTGGCTAGTTCCTTCACTGGGTATTGTTTGCATTTTGATTGTCAGTCTAATGTTAATCTTAAATGTTAAGCTTTGCTTATCTGAGTGTTGATTTCTGGCGCTGAGGTGTTGTGGTCTTTGCGCAGGTAATAAGTTACATAGTTAGTATGATTACGTCTTCTACAGAGGCCCGTCTCCATCAACTTTCTGTCTGAAGATCACTCCACTGGATTACAAGATTTTTGGAGCCTGGATTGAACCTCCACCCTGGCTCTGTCTGGATCTCTTATTTGCCCAGGTTTCAGTTGTCGCTTGTTGGAACACACATTGCCTTGTAGGTTTTCTGGCTTTCAACACAACTTGTATCTTGAGGTAATCATGTTTTCTTGAGGTTTCTGCTGGGTTGACTTCCTATTACCCAGAACTCCTCTCTCTGTGTAGTTTTTGAGGCATAAACCTTTACCTACATGTCCTCCTTCTAATTTTTCTGACCTTGGCTTGCCTGATAACACTTGTTTCCTTGTTTTACTTTCACCGCTAAATAGCCCTTTTTTTCCATGTTGGGTATTCAGAAACCGTGTCTCATCATCCTGCGAGAATTGATCTTCCTGTTCTAGATGTTCCTCCGTTCTGTCAGGTAATGCAGGTAGTCCTTGGCTTATGGCCAAAATTGAGTCCACAATTTCCATTTCTAAGCAATAGCAATAGCACTTATATATCGCTTTACAGTGCTTTACAGCCCTCTCTAAGCGGTTTACAGAGTCAGCCTCTTGCCCCCAGCAATATGGGTCCTCATTTTACCGACCTCGGAAGGATGGAAGGCTGAGTCAACCTTGCACCTGGTGAGATTCGATCTACTGGCAGCCGGTGATCAGCAGACGTAGCCTGCAGTACGGCACTCTAACCACTGCACCACCGCGGCTCTGCAGTAATTACCATAATTGTCCACCGATTAATTATTCTCACTTTTAGGAAATTTCTTCTGAGTTCTAAGTTGGTTCTCTTCTTGCTTAGTTTCCATCTGTTGTTTCTTGTGTTGCCAATATGGGTCCTCATTTTACTAACCTCGGAAGGATGGAAGGCTGAGTCAACCTTGAACCAGTCAGTATCGAACTCCAGGTTGTGGGCAGAATCAGCCTGCAATACTCACTGTGTCACCAGGAAGAAGAATGAGAAAGGGAATTATAGAGGAAGGAAGGAAGGAAGGAAGGAAGGAAGGAAGGAAGGAAGGAAGGAAGGAAGGAAGGAGTAGCAATAGCACTTAGCTTTATATACCACTTTACAGGGCTTCACAGCCCTCTCTAAGTGGTTTACAGAGTCAGCATCAATCTGCGTCCTAATTTTACCAACCTCAGAAGGAGGGAAGGCTCGTGTCAACCGTGAATTGGTGAGACTCGAACTGCCAAACTGCAGGCAGCCGGCAGTCAGTAGAAGTAGCCTGCAGTACTGCATTCTAACCACTCGTCACCACAACTCAGTACTAGTACTGATTCTATTCTTTTGTTATGAAGGAGGCATTTTATTGCTACACAAACATCAGAGTAACTATGGCAGATCTAAATCACAGGTGAGAAGGTTGAAGACTACAAATCGAACTTCTCCAGGCCCACTTTGATTTGGAGTCTGATTTGGAGCAAAGGGTTGGAAAAAACCTGAATGATTTAGTTACCAAAAATCTCAAAAGAGCAGTTTCTGTCCTTCTTCAGGACTTTCAGCTGTAGAGTCCCAAGCTTTGTTTCTGAACCAGGAAAGGCCTTGGCATGAATGGGGCATAATTTGAATTTCCTGACTGTGCCAGAGTTCACTTAGGATAGCAGGACCCAATTCCTTCAGAATTACCTAATAACGGAGTTGGAAGGAACCTTGAAGGCCTTCTAGTTCCAACTCCCTGTTGAAGCAGGAGATCCTATCTGATTCCAGACAAATGGCTGTCCAATCTCTTCTTGAAAACCTCCAGTGTTGGAGCATTCACAACATCTGAAGGCAAGTTGTTCCACCGATTAACTGTTCTCACTGTCACGAAATGTCTCCTTAGTTGTAGGTTGAATTTCTCTTTGAGAAGCTTCCACCTGTTACTTCTTGGCTTGCCTGCTGGTGCTTCGAAGAGTAAGTTCACCCCCTCCTTTCTGTAATAGCTCCTGTTGTGGCCCGCCAGTGGCCAGCAGAGCTGGTGACAGACTCAGACAGTGAGGAGATTGGGGAGGAACATGGGACAGTCCTGGAATCTGGGGAAGGCTCTGATGAGGGCTCTACGTCAGAGGCAGAGATGGGGCCAGGGCCATCCGACAGTTATCAGCTGCCTTCGGAGTCAGATATCAGTGGGGCAGAAAAACAGCTGGAGCCTGTTCCCAATGTGCGCATGCGCAGAGCCGCCAGGAGAAGGGAACAGCTAAGGAACAAGGGCCGACTCAGGAGTAAAGGCACAGTGGACGGTGAATGGCCCCTCCCAGAGGGAATAAAGAGGAGTGAAAGGGGAGGGGAGTTTGCAGGAGACAATTAGTTCAATTCATGAGGGTAAAGATTTGTTCCTGACTTCTTGCCAAGTAATTGCTGGCATTTGGAAGATATCGGCCTGGCAACTCTCCAAGCCTGATAAAGGTCTGTAGTTGTGAAATCTCATGAAAGATTGTTTGCCGGGACTTTGCTGGAGAGGAATTCCCTTTAATCTAAATAAAAGAGGTTTTATCGGGACGAGGAGTCTGCTTCGTGATCTTGGGAGGCCTTGATCAGAACAGCCCCTTAGATATTGGAACGTCTGCTATCATGTCACCCCTAGTCCTTCTCTTCGTTAGATTAGATTAGATTAAACTGTCCAATCTCTTTTTGAAAAACTCCAATGTTGGAACATCCACAATGTCTGAAGGCAAACTGTTCCACTGATTAACTGTTCTCACTATCAGGAAATTTCTCCTGAGTTCTAGGTTGAATCTCTCCTTCGTAAGTTTCTATCCGTTACTTCTTGTCCTGTCCTCGGGTGCTTTGGAGCAGTAGTCACCAGCTGGTGATCTGTGGACCATCGTGAAAAATTTTTGTTGGTCCGCAGAAAAATTATTGGCATTTTTTATATTGCACTAAATCAGGGGTCCTCAAACTACGGCCCCTGGATCAGATACGTGCAATGAATGTTTGTGTTGCTGCAGAGAGTCTCCCCCTTTGGGGTCCTTTTGTGCGGATCGGAGGGGGGGAAGAAATTCCAATTTGGGGTCTGCTTGAGCCTCCTGGTGTGGGGCTTTGGGCGAAGGCTGGAGGGAAGTGTGGCTGGTGGCAAAGAGCCGGAGGGCCTCGTTCTAGTTGGATGGCCTGGAACTGGCTGACCATCTCAGCCCGCTGAGCCTCCAGCGCCGGTACCTGGCCTTGCACTCCTGCAGGTCTTCCCTCTGCTTGGAAAGCCTATGCTCCTAGTCCTCAGTGAGGTGCTTCTGCTGAGCCTCCTTCTCGGTCAGATCCAATCTGAACTGAGCTGTTTTGCCAACTCTTTCTCATGGTGGCTGCTTAGCTCCAACAACTACTTCCTGTTGGGGCCCTAAGGAACCCGGGCGGGGAGGCGAGGGGTGGCTGGGAGGGGAGGGGCGAGTAGAGGCCGGCGAGGCACCCCTCGATGTGAGTGACATTGAGTTGGCCACGCCCACCCAGCTGGTCATTAGGCAGATCATATTAGTGGTCCGTGGGGTTTAAAATTATGAATTTAGTGGTCCCTGAGGTCCGAAAGGTTGGGGACTCTTGCTTTGGAGAATAGGTCGGCCTCCTTGTCTGTAGCCGTCCCTCAAATATTGGAAGACTGCTATCATGTCGCGCTTAGTCCTTCTCTTCATTAACGTATCAAACGTATCTCCTCTGCCAAGTTTTGCAGCCTCAATCATGTGTGTGTGTGAGAGAATCTTGCTTGGCTGCAGGGGAAATAGCTCTGCTCTAACAGCCTGTCTGCATTTTTCATGTCAGAACCCAAAGTATGTGCGTTCTTTGCCAGAAAGCGAGGACTTGCATTTTCCTCAGTGAAAACCATGAGCCTCTTCCTGTTACTCACCCATCCTACAGTCATGAGGTTTGGCGTGAGATGCCCTGTTCTGCTCTGCAATGCCCAGGCAGACGGTTGGCACAGATGGTAGCTTTGGGCCAGGCCAGGAAGACCACCAAAGAAGGAACTGGATCTTAAATTCATGAGAAAGAGCTGACATGCTGTTCAGAAGCAACTTCATGCCCTGAATTACGATACACGTAGCCCTCTATAGCAGGGGTCTCCAACAGGGATGAAATGCTCCCGGTTTGGACCGAATTGCCCGATCCGGTAGCGATGGCGGTGGGTGGTTCGGAGAACCGGTAGCAAAAATCCCTGTGCCCCTCCACCATGCCCAGCTGAGCCGCACGATCATCAGAGGCTTTTTTTTTTTTCCTTTTAAAAGCATTTTTTCTACAACCTCTTCGGCCGAAAAAATGCTTTTAAAAGTTTTTAAAAAAGTCTCTGATGATCGTCAGAGGCTTTTCAAAGCATTTTTTTCTGCAACCTCTTCAGCCGAAGCGGTTGTAGGGAAAAAAATGCCTTTAAAAGCCTCTCTGACGATCCCAGCTGAGTTGCCTGATCGGCAGAGGCTTTTCAAAGCATTTTTTTGCAACCTCTTTATGCCTTTCCTTGCCACTGTTGTTAAGGGAACCGTTGCAGGGGTGGGTTCTAAATTTTTTTACTACCGGTTCTGTGGGCATGGCTTATTTTGTGGGTGTAGCTTGGAGGTCATGTGACTAGGTGGGCGTGGCTAGCTGGTCAGAGTCATTTCTGGGAGGTCCTCGCACTTATGACCAGTCCTCGCACTTACGACCCGACTCATTTGTTTGCTTTTAACACTGATCAGCTGTAGGACGGCCCTTTGAAGCCCCGCGGCAAGAGTTTAAACAGTTTTTTTTTCCCTCTAGTCATCAGCTGGGACTCAGGAGGCAGCAATAGATTGGGGGTGGACCAAATAAAAGGTAAGAATAACGTGGGGTGGGTGGGAGGGCAGGGGGGGAGAACCGGTTCGGTGACATCATATCGTCACCGCTACCGGCTCGGCCGAACCGGACCGAACCGGAGGAACCCACCACTGAACCGTTGCATTTGTAAAGTTAGTAACGTGGTTTGTTAAATGAATCTGGATTCCTCATTGACTTTGTTGGTCGCCAAAGGGGATCACATGACCCTAGGACACTGCAACCGTCATAAGTACGAGCCTGTTGCCAAGTACCCCAACTCATTCTTTTCAGTAGACTAGACATAACCCAGTTCCTGCAACTGTTCTTCATATGTTTTAACCTCCAGTACCCTAATTATCTTCGTTGCTATTCTCTGCACCCTTTCTCACCATATGAGATTTCAGTTGCCTTAATAGATCCTCTCAGAGGCAAAGTAACCATGTCTTACTACATGCCAGATATTTTATTGTAGTTTCCGTTCTGTTCCCTCTCCTTTAATTCACCTCTACCGTTCTCACAAAGAGGACAAACTAAAGAAGATTTCACCAGAATTAGTTTTAAGCATCTTCTCCCATTACTGCATCCAGTTTTGGTCGCCACGATGTAAAAAAAGATGTGGAGACTCTCAAAAGAGTGCAGAGAAGAGCAACAAAGATGATTAGGGGAGGACTGGAGGCTAAAACATATGAAGAACGGTTGCAGGAATTATGTCTAGTTTAATGAAAAGAAGGGCTTGGGGATACATGATAGCAGTGTTCCGATATCTCAGGGGCTGCCACAAAGAAGAGGGAGTCAACCTATTCTCCAAAGCATCTGAGGCAGGACAAGAAGCAATGGGTGAAAACTAATCAAGGAGAGAAGCAATTTAGAACTAAGGAGAAATTTCCTGATAGTTAGAACAATTTATCAGTGGAACAACTTGCCTCCAGAAGTTGTGAATGCTCCAACACTGGAGGTTTTTAAGAAGAGGTTGGATAACCATTTGTCTGAAGTGGTGTAGGGTTTCCTTCCTAAGCAGAGGGGTTGGACTAGAAGACCTCCAAAGTCCCTTCCAACTCTTCTCTTCTCTTCTCTTCTCTTCTCTTCTCTTCTCTTCTCTCTTCTCTTCTCTTCTCTTCTCTTCTCTTCTCTTCCTTCTCTCCCTTCCCTTCCCTTCCTTCCCTTCCCTTCCCTTATTCTATTCTATTCTATTCTATTCTATTCTATTCTATTCTATTCTATTCTATTCTATTCTATTCTATTCTATTCTATTCGACAAAAATAAAATAAAATAAAAATCTACATATGTGGGACTATAGGCAAGCTTTAGGATGGAAACAGCCCAAGTCATGAGGATATCCTCTTAGCTTTTCAGTTATTCCACTTTTTTTGTGTCTGTGTGTGCAAGGAAAAGTTTCTGGTCTGTTCCAACTGCATTTTGCAGTTCTGGAATGCCAGAAGGACTTCTGGAGCTCTTTGTGAAGATGTACCAAGATGGCAATGTTGTGGGGCAGCGACTTGGTTCCCATACCTTTTTATTAGACTTGAGCATAAATGGTCGACTAGTTGCCTCAATGAGAAACCGCAGTCCCGTTTTCAGTTCCTTCTGTGTAATTCGATTTTAGTGTGAGGGATAACATTCTGGACTCTTCCACTTCACAAACGATCCACATTAAAGAGCTGCTACCTGGGAATTAATGGCCGTCGTAACTGTTTTTGATAGGCACTCGTGCAAAAGTTACATTCCCTTTGAGACACGTCACTTTCGGAATTTACACCATGTGAAAATACGATGTACAGTCTCTTAACTTTCTACCACAACCTTTTTTGTTTTTTTTTAAAATTTATTTATAGAAGGCTGGAGAGCCCACTTCTAGTCTAGCTTTCTTGGCACAGCAGTTTCTCTGAAGAGAAATGTGGGCCGTTGGCGTCCTTAGATGTGACGAGAGCATTCAGTCACGCAGCTTCCCTATCTGAGAGCTAAATTTGGACAGCCAGAGGCCCCGAGAAGACGCTAAAGAGGACAGCTAAAATTATATATGTGTGTGTGTGTGTGGTGTGTGTGTGTGGTGTGTGTGTGTGTGTATAGTTAATATTTCGGGCTTCTTCCCGTGTAATTGTGGATATATCCCTAAAAGGGTGGAAGCGACATTTCGACAGAATCTCATCTGCCATCATCAGGCTTATGTGAGGAGTCTTTTGCAGTAACTGCCGTTACTATTTCAAATCTGGTGTTGGTAGTCTGGGATGGCTCCACCTTTTCATTCTGATTGGTTGGTGGAGCCATCCCAGACTACCAACACCAGATTTGAAATAGTAACGGCAGTTACTGCAAAAGACTCCTCACATAAGCCTGATGATGGCAGATGAGATTCTGTCGAAACGTCGCTTCTACCCTTTTAGGGATATATCCACAATTACACAGGAAGAAGCCCGAAATATTAACTATACACACATATATACCCGTGAAAACTTACATATATATATATATATATATATATATATATATATATATATATATATATATATATATATATATATATATATTTTAATTCATAGGTTCAAATGTATAATACTTTTTTAGTCAGGGTTTTTTCTTATGTAGATCAAGTTGTTTACATGGCCATAGTGAGGTGATATCTCAAATCACCACTTTCAGGCTTTATCAGACATTTTGTGTTGTTTGTTCTGAGACTTATGGGAGACTGGGATAGCACCATTTCTGTCTTTTTAGACTTCTTCAGCCGCCATGTAAACAACTTGATCTACATAGGAAAAAACCCTGACTAAAAAAGTATTATATATATATATATATATAATATTTGACTAAATATTAATAAATATTTGACCTTTACAGGGAGGAGTCATAAAATATGGGTGTGGCTGGCCGATGAAGTCCAAAAAGACAGAAATAGTGCTATCCCAGTCTCCCATAAGTCTCGGCTTGCAACCATTCATTTAGTGACCAAAGTTACAACGGCATTGAAAAAAGTGACTTATGACCGTTTTATAAACACTTACAATTGTTGTAGCATCCCCATGGTCAAAATTGGAATGCTTGGAAACTGGCATATACTTATGACGGTTGCAGTGTCCCGGGATCATGGGGCCACCATTTGTAAACCCAGCTAGCTTCCGACAAACAAAGTCAACGGGGAAGACAGATTTGCTTAAGGACCCCATGATTCATGTCCCAACTGCAGTGATTCACTTAACAACTATGGCAAAAAAAGGTAATAAAATGCGGGCACAACTCATTTAACGATTGCTCTGCTTAGCAATGGAAATTTTGAGCTCCCTTGTGGTCATAAACCGAGGATTACCTGTACGGTAATTTGAAGTGGCAAAATAGGATAGGATAGGATAGGATAGGGTAGGGTAGGGTAGGGTAGGGTAGGGTAGGGTAGGGTAGGGTAGGATAGGGTAGGATAGGATAGGATAGGATAGGATAGGATAGATTAGGATAGAAAATATGGAATGGAATGGAATAGAATAGAAAATATGGACTAGATTGGACCGGACCGGACTGGACTGGACTGGACTGGAATGGAATGGAATGGAATAGAAAATATGGACTGGATTGGACTAGACTAGACTAGACTAGACTAGACTAGACTTGACTTGACTTGACTTGACTTGACTTGACTTGACTTGACTTGACTTGACTTGACTTGACTTGAATCATTGGCCAAGAGTGATTAAATACACAAGGAATTTGTCTCCGGTGCAGAAGCTCTCAGTGTAGATGTAAAATAACAACAACAATGCCATCAATAAGATGGGGTAATAGAGAAGATGAAAAAGATAATAATAATAATAATACTACAGTCATACAACATGAGTAAATATCCTTAGGCATAAGACAGTGCTGTGGGAAATAGATATTCAGCAGAGTGATGGCACAAGGGAAAAAAACTATCTTTATGTCAACTTGTTTTGGCATGCAGTGCCCTATAGCCATGATGGCGAACCTATGGCAGCTGTGCCCAAAGTGGCATGCAAAGCCATATTGCCCGGCATACCCACCTTGCCTGTTTGTCTTCCGGGTTTCTGGCATGCATGTGTGCGTAACAATCAGCTGTTCTTCGTGCGTGCAGCAGTGTCGAAAATCAGTGTGCACATGCGTGCCAGCCAGCTGATTGTCGGGTGTGCATGCACGCTAGAACCTGGAAGTGCGGCTTTTCCAAAGTGCGGCCCCGATGAGTGAATGCGTGTGCACGATTCCACATGACAAGGTTCACCATCACTGCCTTATAGCATTGTCCTGAGGAGAGCAATTGATATAATTTATGTCCAGGATGTGATGGATCTGTCGAAATGTCTCCCATTCAGAGATGGGTTTCAGCAGGTTCTGACCAGTTCTGGAGAACCGGTAGTGGAAATTTTGAGTAGTTCGGAGAACCGGGAGTAAAAATTCTGACTGGCCCCACCCCCAACTGTTCGCTGCCTCCCAAGTCCCAGCTGATCGGGAGGAAATGGGGATTTTGCAGTATCCTTCCCCTGGATTGGGGAGGGAATGGAGATTTTACAGTATCCTTCCCCTGGAGTGGGGTGGGAATGGAGATTTTATATTATCCTTCCCCTACCATGCCCACCAAGCCATGCCCACCAAGCCATGCCACGCCCACCATGCCACACCCACAGAACCGGTAGTAAAAAAATTGAAACGCACTACTGCTCCCATTATTTAGGTGGTTGACTTAATGGGTCCCCTAACCATGGTTTATTCTTAACTAGCCTTAGTTACTATATGTTGTGTGAATGTTCCCATTAATACCTGCGGAATCTGAGGCCAAGATCCCTGAAAAAATGGCTGGTTGTTTGACAAATCCAACTTCTACCTAGACTGCTTCTTATGGAAACCCCATTGAATTTAAGAGATTTTTAGAGATTTTTTTTCCCACCTCCCTTTTTTGAATGTCATCTTTGTCCATTTTAAAAATTCAATTGTTTCAAAGCTTGGATTATTTCTTTATTTGACACCCTGTTCTTCATTTCCTCTTTTTAACAGCTGTTGATTCAACAATATATACTAATGACAGGCAAATGAATCATTACTGCTTAATTCACCATAACTGTGTCAGCAAAGCAATGTCTCTTTTGAAAATATGTTTTTTTTTCCCCCATTTGTCGGCATCTTTCTTTAACGCCATCTTTAAATCCATGCCACCTTTAAATCCATGCCACCTTTTCAAGAAAAGCTGCTAAGGTGTAATAAGCTTTTCCCCTCAATGTTTTATTAAGCAACCTACCCAAGAAAAAATGACTTTTGGAAAATCTGTGGGGGTATCTGTTTTACACAAATGAGAATCAGAAACTAATTAAAAAAAAATAGGACAGCATATGGTTTATTTTAACGAGCCCTTAGAATTCAGCCCAACACGGTTACTGCTTGAAGGACAAAATCTTTTGTGTTCTCCCAGTTGTGCAAAAAGCTGCATTTCGCTACAACTCAAGACAAGTCCTGTATCCAGAGGTGGGATTGAAAAATTTTAGCAACCGGTTGTCTGCCCGGTTGCTGAGTGGGCATGGCCATGGGGGTGTGGCCTACTCGGCCTCCTGCATCATGGCGGGGAGTGTTTTTGCCCTCCCCAGGCTCCCGAGGCTTTCCTTGAGCCTCTGGGAGGGTGAAAATGGCCTCCCTCAGGCTCCGGAGACCCTCCGGAGGCTGGAAACGGGCCCATTTCTGGACTTCCGGTACTTCTGGTAGGCCCATTTTTTGTCCTCCCCAGGCTCTGGAGGCTTTCCTCGAGCCTCCGGGTGGGCGAAAACAGCCTCCCCCTGGCTCAGGAAGTCCTCTGGAGGCCGGAAACGTTACCCCCACATCCTACAGTCATTTCTGGACTTCTGGAACTTCCGGGAGGCCCATTTTTTGAAAAATTTAGCAAACGGTTGTCTGCCCGGTTGCTGATTGGGCATGGCCATGGGGGCGTGGCCTACTTGGCCTCCTGCACCATGGCGGGGGGGGGACGTTTTTGCCCTCCCCAGGCTCCCGAGGCTTTCCTTGAGCCTCTGGGAGGGTGAAAACGGCCTCCCCCAGGCTCCGGAGGCCCTCCGGAGGCTGGAAACGGGCCCATTTCTGGACTTCCGGTACTTCTGGTAGGCCCATTTTTTGTCCTCCCCAGGCTCTGGTGGCTTTCCTCGACCTCCAGGCGGGTGAAAACAGCCTCCCTCAGGAAGCCCTCTGGAGGCCGGAAATGTTACTCCCACATCCTACAGTCATTTCTGGACTTCTGGAACTTCCGGGAGGCCCATATTTCGCCCTCCCAGAGTCTCCACGTGGGCTCTGTACTTACCTCGCATCCAAAATGGGCCACATGGAGACTCCTGAGATGGGCGGGGTGGGTGGGGCCAGCCTGTCCTTGCAACTACCGGTTTGAAAAACCAGATGTAAAATTAGCATCCGGTTCTCCTGAGCCAATCCGAACCGGCTGAATCCCACCCCTGCCTTGTATCACATCTCACCAAGCAGAGGGTCCAGACAGGTTGGTGGGTATGCAATTTTGTCTTTAAATCAAGGGGATTTGATTTGATTGCAGATTGAAAGGAAAGGCTGGGGAATTTCAAAATCCCATCGCCATCAAATCACCCCTGGCTGTGCCATTACAGGTAAGCCCTTGACATACAACAGTTCATTTAGTGACCATTCAAAGGTACCACGGCGCTGAAAAAAGTGACTTATGACCTTTTTCGCACTTATGACCATTGCAGCATCCCCATGGTCGTGGGATCAAAATTCAGACTCTTGACAATTGATTCATATTTATGACGGTTGCAGTGTCCCTGGGGGTCATGTGATTTCCTTTTTTTTTTAATTTTAAAAAACAAACTTTATTGAATTTAAAAATATTAACAAGAAAAAAAAAGAAAATATACAAATTTTCTCACTCGTAAAATTTACATTTTCAATCCACAGTTACACTAACATACTAAATACATGTGATTATATAAACACATATATACAAATATACAAACAGTGACTTATTTACCTATTCGATCTATCTGACGGTGCATTTTTTTTTTTAAATTATTACTTGCATTTCCCCTAATTCTTATCTTTACCCTTTTTTTCCTTTGGTTTATCCACTTATACCATCTATTCCATACTATAAAATATTTTGAGTCTTCCTTGTCTTTTAATCCTAGAGTTAATTTATCCATTTCTGCGCATGTGTAGATTTTTTGAATTACTTCCTGATCTGTTGGCATACGATCTGTTTTCCACAGTTGTGCTATAGCCAGTCTGGCCACCGTAATTATGTGTAGTGTCAAATATTTTATATCTTTTTTAATATTCTTTTTTATCATGCCTAATAAGAAAACTTCTGGTTCTAATTCAGTTTCTTGATCTATTATTTCTACTATCCATGTTTTTATTTTTTTTCCATGTGATTTCCTTTTGCTACCTTCTGACCAGCCAGGTCAATGGGGAACAACCTTTAAATTCAACAACCTTTAAATTTTCAACCAATTCACCTTGAATATCACCACCAGGATCGCTCTCCCCCTTTGTCCCTCCCTCCCTCCCTCCCTCTTTCCCTCTCCTTCTCTCCTTCTCCCTCTCTCCGTCTCTCTCTCTCACACACAACCTGAAATATTAGCTCCTTAGTATTGTCTATCTGGGTTCAGTTCCAATTGGGGAGAAAGACACTGGAAACATGGTGGCTGCTTGGAAAGATTGTTTTAATGGTGGACAGGATCACATGCCTTGAAGATCTTGGGTGAAGAAAAAAAAAAAGAGAAGAGATGCTGAGAGCTCCTGGGTTTTATGCCCTCTCTGTGCTTTTGAATTTGAGCTTGTATTCTGACTCCCATGGGGCTATGCAGGGGTAACTTTGTAGGTTTTGTTTTTGAGTCCCAGGCTTGGTTGAGCCTTGCTGGGTGATGATGTAATGAAAGGGCTTTGGGCAATTCCTACTATGGCTCTGCCTGAAGGAGAGTTATGTAGAATAGACTGGCCCAGGCCTTAATGGCCCATTGACAAAGATGAGGGGGCTGAGTTTCTGCCTCCCTTTTAGGGGAAATATTCTGCCCCTTTAACATCTAAAATATTTCATTTTTCTAGGAGAGGGGTGGGTGCTAACTTCCTACAGTATTGAACTTACTTCAATTGAGCTATTGAATTGAACCGTTCTTGAGCATGCTTTACTTCCATCACATATCACATTCAGCAACCAATTTTTAATTCTGCATTGATGCAACACATTCCCTAATTCAAGCCTAACTCTTTTATAGAAGACTTTCTCTACATCAACAATAATGTACGATCAATTAACTATTCCACCATCCTACCGTTCTCAATGACTTCCCGAAGAGCTAAAGTAATTTGCAAATTACTGTTCTGGAATGTTGGGCCTTTCCCAAATGTTGTTCATGGCCATCTCTTTGAAGGATTTTTGTTTTCATCAACAGCAACAACAAAATGTGTCCCACAGCTGCTCGGACACACTGAACAAATTAATTAATTAATCCCCTTGTGGTCGTTGTATCCACTCTTGTTCTTTGTAGGAAAACAAGACTTGGGTTATTCCAGTTAATTTGTCAACCTGACCAACTTTCTCAACCGTCTGGACTACAACTCCCAGAATTCCTCAGCCAGCCTAAGTGTTCTTCCCCAGCTACGGACCCCAAAGAACGCAGCACACACAAAGTCCGTTCAAACCTTAATTTACTGAATAAACCAGTCTTTTACAACAACGGCTGTTAATTAATTGCATTAACGGCTGCCAAGAATTCAAAGAATAATAACTGAAAACTTACTATGGTTGGCAGAATGCCCAGAAGCAATTTGCAGGAAGCTGATAAGATAAGCAAGACAAGACACGAATGTATGTGAATGGAGTTGTTCCCTGCAAATTGCTTCAGTCGGTGTTCCTCCTTAAATAGGCTAAAGGAGTGGCCAATTAGCCCCAAGCCGTACTCTCGAGGAGACCTCCTCCTGAGGAGCCACTCCTGCTTTTTGGCAGCTCTGCACGCCCGTGCATCGAGAAGAGGCTCCTCCTCTTCGTCCTCTTCACTTAAAGGAGCTTCTGGAGGTTCTGAAGGCCCTGGCTGAATCCCCGCCTCTGGCACCACATCTTCTCCAGCCTCCTCATTGTCTGACTCGAATGCCAGCTGCACAGGCTGCTGGCGCAGCACCACACCAGCCTCCTCGCTGTTGGAATCAGCCATCAGCTGCACCGGCTGCTGACGGGCCACAACACTAAGATCCTGGCTAAGGAATTCTGGGAGTTGAAGTCCAGACAGCTTAAAATTCCCAAGGTGGCGAAACCAGTGGTGAAATCCTCCCCAGTTTGCCACCGGTTCGCTGCCACGCATGTCAAACTTCGTGTGGAAAAAGGAGGCTTAGGAAGGTAAGTAGAACGGTGAGGGGGGGGGGGAACAGCTGTGCCACACGATTTAGATTTGCTAGAAAGCAGGATTTGTAGCGAATTTAAATCACGCGGTACAGCTGATCGCCCGAACCGGTGCGAACCGGTAGCATTTCACCACTGGGCGAAACACTGTGTTATTCCAGTTGTAAGTCACTTTCACACAATTCGCACAATCAATCCGCAAGCAATCACACTCAACTCTGAATCTTTCTTCAGCTACTTCATTTATATCTGTAGAACTTCATTTTTCCAATGGTCTCACTAACCCTTGTAGAGGTCATTTCAATCCCACTCTTGACAAATATTGTATAAATCTCTCAAATATTCACCCCGGCATTCCTGTCCATCTGTTTCTTCTCAAATGAGTTCCTTGCTTTTATTTTTAATACCAGTTCCTCTGCTGGGAGTTCCTTATTTAGCTCTCTTTTCACATTTCCAAAACTGTTTTTTTTTTTTTTTTTAAAAATCCCATTAGGATCACTCTGAATTTTCATGCCTTATCTCTTTTTCTCTCTTTTTGACTCTTGCCACTGTCGTTTTCTCTCCATGCACTTTTTTCAATATATTTCTCTCTCCCTCCTAATTTTTACAACAATCTTTTTTGTCTTATGTGCATTTTTCTTATTTGTGGTCTCCTCCATAAAAAGCAAGCAAGCGAGAATAGGATAGAACTTTAAATCTCTTGCCAATACATAGGGAAAAAAATACTAAAAAACAAAACAAAACCATAGATACAAAATTACAGAGTTGGAAGGGATCTTGGAGATCTTCTAGTCCAACCCGCTATGCCCTATAAAGTGGTGGGATTCAGCCAGTTCACACCACTTCCGGAGAACCGGTTGTTAACTTTCTGAGCAGTTTGGTGAACAGGTTGTTGGAAGAAATCATTAGGACAGAGAACCGGTTGTTAAATTATTTGAATCCCACCACTGGCCCTATACCATTTCAGACAAATGGTTATCCACCATCTTCTTAAAACTTCCAGTGTTGGAGCACTCACAACTTTAGGAGGCAAGTTGTTTCACTGGTTAATTGTTCTCACTGTCAGGAAATTTCTCCTTAGTTCTAGGTTGCTTCTCTCCTTGATTAGTTTCCACCCATTGCTTCTTGTCCTGCCCTCAGGTGCTTTAGAGAACAGCTTGACTCCCTCTTCTTTGTGGCAGCCCCTGAGATATTGGAACTCTGCTATCATGTCTCCCCTAGTCCTTCTTTTCATTAAACTAGACATACCCAATTTGTGCATGTTGTATGTTTTAACCTCCAGTCCCCTAATCATCTTTGTTGCTCTTCTCTGCACTCTTTCTAGAGTTTCAATATCTTTTTTCTTTCGTGGTGGCCAAAACTGGATGCAAGATTCTATGTGTGGCCTTATCAGTGCAGTATAAAGTGGTATTAATGCTACACATAATCTTGCTACAGCCTTGGATTTTTTGGCAAACTGCAGCATCCTAATTGGCTCATATTTAAGTGATTGTCCATTAAGGTTACTAGTTCTCTCTCACAGTCGCTGCCGAAGAGCTGGGTACCATCTATGCTATACCTGTGTATTTCTTAACTACTGTATTTTTCGGAGTATAAGACGCACCGGAGTATAAGACGCACCTTAATTTTTGGAAAGGAAAATAAGAAAAAAATTGATTGGTGGGTGGATCGCCCTCCCGGAATAGCCCCAGTCAGCTGTTTCCAGAGGATAATTTTAGCAACAGGTTCATTGGTTGTGAGATCTGTGCCTTGCTTTTTTTTCTGCCTCTGAAACGTCTGAAACTCTGTTTCAGAGAAAACTTTTTTTTCCTGTCTCTTTTTTTCTGAAGCTCTGTTTGGAGGCTTTTTTTCTGAAGCTTCTTTCAGAGGCTTTTTTTCTGAAGCTTCTTTCAGAGGCTTTTTTTCTGAAGCTCTGTTTGGTGGCTTTTTTTCTGAAGCTCTGTTTAGGAAGCTTTTTTTCTGAAGCTTCTTTCAGAGGCTTTTTTTCTGAAGCTCTGTTTGGAGGCTTTTTTTCTGAAGCTTCTTTCAGAGGCTTTTATTCTGAAGGACTATCTGTACTCCTTTCTTTGGTATTGGTATATAGATTAACCTCTTCTGATCTGATGGTTATTGTGTCATTCTCCAGATTTGTTAGCATAGTTTGGTTAGAACTTTACTGATTCTTCTTTTGTTACTTGCCAAATTATTTTAGACAAAAGCCTTCCGGAGGCTTTTTTTCTGAAGGTGCGTTTCTGAGGCTTTTTTTCTGAAGCTTCCTTCAGAGGCTTCTTTCAGCCTCTGAAATCTCCGTTTGCGAGTCTGGGTGGGGCTGCATTCAGAGTATAAGACGCATCCAGATTTTCACCCTCTTTTTTGGGGGAAAAAGGTGCCTCTTATACTCCAAAAAATATGGTAAGTGTAACTTCCCATTAGTGTAACGCCACCCACTTCTGGTGCATCCTGTAGGAAATTCTTTTCCTCCCTTCCAAGAAACTTCCACATTCTCCTTTCCTTTTCGTTTCATTGGAAGTTGACTCAATCACGGATACTTTTTTTTCGTGCAGAATTGGCTTTGCTTGCCAGAAGGTCACAAAAAGGGATCACATGACCCTCGGACATTGACATTATCATAAATACGTGCCAATTGTCAAGCATCCAGATTTTGAGCACGCGACTGTGGGAATGCTGCAACGGCCATAAGCAGTGGTGGTATTCAGCTGGTTCGGACCGGTTCAACCGAACTGGTAGTAGCAACCTGCAGGTGTACGCCATCCTTTTTAGCCACATTTTCTAAGCCACGTGTGCAAGAGCAAAGCTCACATTTTCAATGTGCGGCAAACCGGTGGTAAAATTATGTGAAAAGAGCCTTGATAGTACAGTGGTCTATGCACCCTGTTATTAACACAGCTGCCTGCAATTTACTGCTGGTTCGAATCTCTCCAAGGCTCAAGGTTGACTCAGCCTTCCATCCTTTCTAAGGTAGGTGAAATGAGGACCCAGTTTGTGGGGGCAAATATAAATATATAAAAGTATGAGGGCTATTGCTTAACGCATTGTAAGCCGCCCTGAGTCTCCGGAGAAGGGCGGCATATAAATCAAATTAAAAAAAAAAAAAAAAACACCTCTGGTCATAAGTGTGAAAAACAGTCATAAGTCCCTTTTTCCAGTGTTGCTGTAACTTTGAATAGTTGCTAAACAAATGGTTTTAAGAGAAGGACTACCTATACATGGACACGCCCCTACAGTTTTCTTGATGTTTTGGTGATTTGCTCTTGCATCCTTCTTAAAGCCGAGAAAAGGAGGCTAGCTAAAGTCTCCAGTAAACTTTGTGCCTAAGTCAGGATTAGAACTCAGAGTCTCATGCTATAACCACTAGACCATACTGGTTCTCTTGGGATGAGTGACCAAGGCTCTTGTTGTTGTGATCTGCCAGCAGCCTGCGGATCTGGCAACGGAGTCACAGTGATAAGCCGGGGGAGGAAAATGGACCAGTCCTGGATTCAGGGGAAAGTCCTGATGAGGGATCTGCATTGGAGGCAGAGATGGGGCCAGGGCCATCTGGGAGCGATGCACGGACTCCGGAGCCTCCAGAGACGGACAGCAGAGAGGCAGAGGAACAGGAGGAGCCTGTTCTTAGTGCACGCATGCAAAGAGCTGCCAGAAGGCAAGAGCAGCTAAAGCAAAAAGGACGACTCGGGAGTAAGGCCAGGAGATGATTGGCCCCTCCCATAAGGCTTAAAAGAGCAGCAACGGGCCGTTGGGTTCTTTGTAGAAAAGCAACGTTGATTCCAGTGCTTCTTGTCAGCGTCTCTTGAACTTTGTGGGGTTTTTGCCAAGAAAAGCCTTTGACCAGTTGCCAAAGACATCAAAGGTTAGTAATAAGGCTGAGGGACTGGTTATTAAGAATTTTGTTTTGGACTAAGCTGAGAATGAATTAATTCTCAGCTGTTTGAATAAAATAAGTTTGTTGAGGACTGAATTGTGTTTGGTAATCACTACTTGGGCCTTGGTTACAACACTTGTATATGAATATTTAGTTATTGACCAGATCAAGAGGTTGCTTATCTCTTAAAGGTAAAGGTTCCCCTTGCACATAGTTGTGCTAGTTGTTCCCAACTCTAGGGGGTGGTACTCATCTCCGTTTCAAAGCCGAAGAGATAGCGCTGTGCGAAAACGTCTCCGTGGTCATGTAGCCGGCATGACTAAACGCCAAAGGCGCACGGAACTCTGTTACCTTCCCACCAAAGGTGCTCCCTATTTTTCTACTTGCATTTTTTACCTGCTTTTGAACTGCTAGGTTGGCAGAAGCTGGGACAAGTCACGGGAGCTCACCCCGTGACGCGGCACTAGGGATTCGAACCGCTGAACTGCTGACCTTTCAATTGACAAACTCAGCGTCTTAGCCCCTGAGCCACCGCGTCCCTGCTTATCTCCTACAGAGGTGTATTTTTGCATATTGCTATATCAGTAAAGACTCGCAGCAGTTATTAATTAGTTCTTCGACTGGTTAGATGAATAGTTTTAATTCCTGTAAGGAAATTAGAGGCTAATTGTTTGGTAATGGCAGGATGCAAGTCGTAATCATTCCCAGGTCAACCTAGAAGAGGTAGGAATTGATGGAGCTAAAGGAATTTGGGACAGATTCCCAGAGGGATGAGACGGAGAGTGGAAAGCAAATTTCGTTCCTGCCAGAAACTTTGGGGAACCCCATTCATGTCTTTTACAAATAACATTATGTTTGTTTGTTTGTTTTTTAATTTGATTTATATGCCGCCCTTCTCCGGATACTCAGGGCGGCTTACAATGCGTTAAGCAATAGCCTTCATACTTTTGTATATTTATACAAAGTCAGTTTATTGCCCCCACAAACCAGGTCCTCAATTTACCCTCCTTAGAAAGGATGGAAGGCTGAGTCGACTTTGAGCCTGGTGAGAATTGAACTCGCAGTAATTGCAGGCAGCTGGATGTTAAATGCTGCCTTAGTAGGAGGCATTAGCCTCCTACGCCACTCAGGCTCCTGGATAGCCAAGTCAAGGATACTTGAGAATGGTAATTATACAGTTAGTCCTCGAGTTATGACCACAATTCAGCCCGAAATTTCCATTTTGACAGTTTATGACAGTCTATGGAGATTCTCAGTCATAATAATAATAATAACTTTATTGTCATACGTGTATACACAATATACCCATACAACGAAATTCACTTAACACCCAAAGACCAAGTCCAACACACATAACAATCCCCAAACACACTCCCACCCACCACAAATTCCCCACCCCTAAACCATCCAAACATCCACACAACAGACCAAGTAATGCAGTCCAACAGCTCACTGATGGTGGCCCTTTAGTTCATGGTTGAGTGCAATTATAGCGCTGGGATAAAAACTATTCAGAAAATGTGAAAAAAGAGGATTCTCTTTCTATGTTCTCAGGTAAATTGTGAAAGACATTATCCGTATTCTGGATTCAGCAGGTGTTGTGCTGGGTTTTCCCCCGTGTGTGTCTGAGAAGTTTTCATGATGGCATTTTGCCCCGTCTCTTCCCTGCACTTCAATTTGGAGAAAGCAAACATCTGGATTTATTCCTGCTATCTGGAAAGCACGCTGTGGAATTCCGTACTTTAAAAAAAAAAAAAAAAAAGGAAGCGTTACATAACCCAGAGTTAATAGCAATCATATTTTACAAGATTTTTGATAGCTGTTTTGCATGCCTTTCTAAGTGGAAAATAGCAAAAAAAAAAAAAAAAAAAAAAATTCTCATCCTTGTTCTTTCCTGATTACCGTATTTTTCGGAGTATAGGACGCTCCAGACTATAAGACGCACCTCCCTTTTTTGGTGAGGAAAAGAAGAAAAAGAAATCTGCCTCTGCCTCCCAGCAATGTTGCCTCGTTGCGGCAAACAGCAAACAGCCTGCTTTACTTTCACTTTCGTTTTCAGCATAGCTTGATTAGCACAAGAAAAAAAAAAAGTCTGCATCCCAGCAATTTACCTCCTTGCAGCAAGCAGCAGAGGCCCGTGCAGCAATAGGCAATGGCAATCCCTGCAGCCTGAAACAGCTGAGAGTCGGGAGGCAGATCCAATGGACAATCAACTTGTGCTAATTAGGCTGTGCTGAAGCTGAAATGGGCTGTTTCTTCTGGCTGCTTGCTTCAAGGAGGTGAATTGCTGGGAGGCAGAGGCCAAAGGGTGGGGGCCATTGTGTGGGCGGGGCTACATTCAGTGTACAAGATGCACCCAAATTTTCACCCCCTTTTAAGGGGGAACAAGGTGCATCTTATACTCAGAAAAATATGGTACATTGTTGTTTGATGTGAAGTAATTGTTATGCTGTAAAGAAGTATGCTACATAATTTGGTGGCTCTTACATGTCCTCAGGGCCTGCTCTTAGAAGAAGTCCTACTTACCCTTCTGCCTCTGATTGTGACTGATTGTGGTTGACCCCATAGAGACACTTAAGAAAGTTGTAGATGTCTTTTACCCAAAGGTGTTTTTTCAAGAGGCAACCGGACTTTCTGTTTTTTCTTTGAAGACATTTCACTTCTCATCCAAGAAGCTTCTTCAGCTCAAGAAGCTTCTTGGATGAGAGTTGAAGAAGCTTCTTGGATGAGAGTTGAAGAAGCTTCTTGGATGGGAGTTAAAGAAGCTTCTTGGATGAGAGTTAAAGAAGCTTCTTGGATGAGAGTTGAAGAAGCTTCTTGGATGAGAGTTGAAGAAGCTTCTTGGATGAGAGTTGAAGAAGCTTCTTGGATGAGAGTTGAAGAAGCTTCTTGGATGAGAGTTGAAGAAGCTTCTTGGATGAGAGTTGAAGAAGCTTCTTGGATGAGAGTTGAAGAAGCTTCTTGGATGAGAGTTGAAGAAGCTTCTTGGATGAGAGTTGAAGAAGTTCTTGGATGAGAGTTGAAGAAGCTTCTTGGATGAGAGTTGAAGAAGCTTCTTGGATGAGAGTTGAAGAAGCTTCTTGGATGAGAGTTGAAGAAGTTTCTTGGATGAGAGTTGAAGAAGCTTCTTGGATGAGAGTTGAAGAAGCTTCTTGGATGAGAGTTGAAGAAGCTTCTTGGATGAGAGTTTTTTTTTTAATTTGATTTAAGCTGCCCTTCTTGGATGAGAAGCAGGGCGTCTTACAATGCGCTAAGCAATAGCCTTCATCCTTTTGATATATTTATACAAGTCAGCTTATTGCCCCACAAACTGGGTCCTCAATTTACCTACCTTAGAAAGGATGGGAAGGCAGAGTCAACCTTGAGCCTTGGCGAGATTCGAACTGGCAGTAATGAGGCAGCTGTTCTTAATAACAGGGTGCTTTAGACCATGTAAAAAGTTGAAGAAGCTTCTTGATGAGAGTTAAAGAAGCTTCTTGGATGAGAAGCAAAATGTCTTCAAAGAAAAACCAGAAAATCCAGTTGCTATTGAAAGGAAAAACACCTTTGGACAACCATGACTTGGATGACTGAGAATCTCCATAGACATTTAGATGTTTTTGACTTAAGGTTGCTGAGCAGTAGTCATAACTTTCATCCAGAAGGGTTTGTGTACATGTATCTGGATTTCTTGTGAGAAAGGTGTGTGGTCTTTGTCCCTTGAATCCTCCAGTTGGGTTCTCAATTGTTAGCATGAAAATTTGGCACTAACTTTGTCTAATTACTGAAACAGAGCCTCGGATGTGAACCTGCTGTTTTGGATAGAGCTGGCATAGATAATCCAAATTGCGATTCTATTCACACCAAATGATTTAAGCAGAGCGGCTTTCCGGATAAAAAGTGTTAGAAACTGGCTCTGCCATTCGGCCTGGGGAGGGTCCAAGAATGCTATGCAACCCTGGGAGGTGGTTATAGTAGATTGATAGGTAGCTCCTCTGCCTTTTAAACTTTCTAAATGATCCTTTTTATGGCTTTCAACTTGATTTACAGCTTTTATATTGTTTTACTGTAAACTGCCCAGAGGCTCAATGTAGTGTGATGGGCAGTACAGAAATTAGATAGATAGATAGATAGATAGATAGATAGATAGATAGATAGATAGATAGAGACAGACAGATGGACAGACAGACAGACAGACAGGACAGACAGAAGACAGACATAATAACCGGTAGATGATAGAATGATAGATGAATGGATGATAGATAGATAGATAGATAGATAGATAGATAGATAGATAGGACAGACAGATAGATAGATATGCTAGATGGATAGATAGATATAGATAAGGATAGGTAGGTAGGTAGGTAGAGATGCTAGATGGATAGATAGATATAGATAAGAGATAGGTAGGTAGGGATGTAGATAGATAGATAGATAGATAGATAGATAGATAGATAGATAGATAGATAGATAGATGAGAGAGAGAGAGAGAGAAGAGAGAGGAGAGAGAAATATATATAGGTAGATAGGTAGATAGATGGATAGATATAGATAAGAGATAGGCATGGTAGGTAGGTAGAGATGTAGATAGATAGACAGACAGACAGAGATAGGTAGGTAGGTAGGTAGGGAGGTATGTAGATAGATAGATGGATGGATGGATGGATGGATGGATGGATGGATGGATGGATATAGATAAGAGATAGGTAGGTAGGTAGAGATGTAGATAGATAGACAGATAGGTAGGTAGGTAGGTAGGGAGACAGACAGACAGACAGACAGATGATAGATAGATAGTTGCTAGATGGATAGATAGATCCATCTAGCACAGACAGACAGACAGACAAAGAGATAGAGATAGAGAGAAAGAGAGAGAGAGAGAGAGAGAGAGAGAGAGAGAGAAGAGAGAGAGAGAGAGAGAGAGAGAGAGAGAGAGAGAGAGACTGACTGACGTACTTCTGACTGACATGGCTTCTGTTTGTGGTCCTTGCCAGAGGGTGGTTCTAGGGGATGGACGGAGTCAGAAAAAGGCCAAACCTCCACCAGTTCTTTGAACGCAGTCACATTTCAGCCTAACAGGTGGCTCCCATTAATTTTTTTTGTTTGGTTCAGATTGAGGGAGAGCGTGGTAGAGCCGAAGCTACCCGAGAAGAAAGCAAAAGGAGGAATAGCAAAAGTATCCTCAAACGGGACATTTAGGGGTTACCTTGTGAGCCTAGCTGGTCTGTGAGTGTCCTCTTTCTTTTCGATTGATGGACATGTTGATTAAATGGAGAATTTACATCCAGCCTTTTTCTACTGCAACACTTCAAATGAAGGAATGAAAGGGAAATGAAGTCGCTTTAAAGTTTGGGGGTGAGGAGTAGCCCATCCAGATTCTCAGTGGCCTTTCTTTATTTCCCTTCCTTTTAGGAATTCAGGCTCTGTTCTTCATCTCCTCCTCCTCTCCTGCTTTCGGCAATTCCCCACTGACCCTTCAATGCTGCAGAGTTACCTGGAGGCGGAGGAGGCAAAAGTCTCCCAACCAGATGCACGAAAGGAATTCTCTTAAGGGTCAGAGAAGAGACCAAAGACCCTCAGCCACCTCCTGCAAGGTAAGAGGCAGCAAAGCTTTAAAAGAAACTCATTTTGCGCTCACAACGGAGGCAGGAAACACACACACACACACACTCCATCTCGCAAGGAAGAATGTGCACCAGCTGTCAACTCGCAAAGCATCCCTGGCCTGCTCTCGAGTTGCCATAAGCAAAGGGGATGGGAAATTGATGAATGAAACGGCACGGCAGCCAAAGACAGATGCACATTCCAGACTTATCTCTCTCAAGGCTGTATCCCAGGGTTACCCACAGTGGCCGGAGGGGAGTGATCTCTACAACCTGCGAAAATTTTCCGTTGGTGAATGTGATTGATGACACACCCTGTGGGGGAGAGCGGAGAAACAGGGTCATGATTGGGGCATAAATTACATAGGCTCAAAGCTGGCTTCACTTAGGAACGTGCGGACATGAAGCTCCTAATAAATAACTGGATTTCTTTGAAGCTTGGCTCTAGGCCAGTGATGGCTAATCTTTTTGCCATCGCGTGCCAGAAGTGGGGGCGGGGGGAGGTTCACGCGTGTGTGTGCCCACACCCATAATTCTATGCGCCCCGCCCTGCGCATGAACGTGCAAGCCCCCCTCCCCCTTATTCCTGGCACGCAATGGCCCAGTAGGCCCATTTTTCTTTCTCACCTGGCTCCAGATCCTCTCTATGCATCTGGGGAGGGCGAAAACAGCCTTCCCTACCCCCTCGGAGGCCCTCTAGAGACCTGAAACCACCCATTTCCCAACTCCCGGTTGGACAGGAAGTGACTTTTTTTCTGTCCCCAGCCTCCAGAGCCTCTCTAGGAGTCTGTGGAGGCTGGAGACAATAAAAACGTCACTTCCTGTCCAACCAGGAGTTGGGAAATGGGCCATTTCGGTCCTCTGAAGGGGGGGGGGAGGCTATTTCCGCCCTCTCCAGATGCATAGAGAGTATTTGGAGCCCGGTGAGAAAGAAAAGCGGGCCTTCCCCACCCTCCCCAGGCCCTCCGGAGGCAGGAAACAGCCTGTTTCCCTACTTCTGGTGGGCCCAGAAGGCCTGAAAATCAGCTGGGGTGCCCACTGATATGGCTACACGTGCCACCTGTGGCATATGTGCCATTGGTTCGCCATCATGGTACTAGACTGTTATTGGCCTCAGCTTACCGCTGGTCACGATACGATCTACAGTTTGATGTGGGACCCCACAGTCACACTGAGGGGAGGATGCTAAACCCCATTGATAAAGAGAGTTCCGGCAGACGCCTGGCGAGGTGCGAATCCTATTCAGGGTTGTCCATTGCTGGCGTGGTAGTCCAAAGCCTGGTGTCTTTTTTTGTGGGGTCATTTATGTGTCTTCCTATAACTGGGTGTTCAGTGATCCATTTGGCTTTCCTTTGAGAATCAATGTTTAAAGTTGTTGGGCCGTTGTTGTAGAAGTGACCATGGGATGTTCCTGTCTCTGCTTAAAATGCTGCATTCCTGAATCCTGTTCTGACCCAGCTGCCCAAACACGACCAACTCTCTGAAGTGAACTCAAAGATTCCTTTAATTAGGAGTGCCGGCAGCCCCGGCAAAATGTTTCTCTCTCAACGCAGGCTAACAAATCTGTCTGGCCAGAAGACGAATAGTTGTCTGTCTCATCTATTCATCTCCTCCCCCTGCCTTTTATCCCCAGAGCAAGGGTGGGGCCTTGTTAGCAGTGGTGGCTCTTCCTTCCCAAGGATCGGCCCATAGATTTCCACTGCTCTCCTCTCCTCTGCCTTCTGCGCATCCGCACGTCAGGTACTGGACTCAGCTGTTCCTCCTCTTCCTCATCAGCCACCTGCAGACCTGGGGGGCTGTTGACTCTCCATCTGAGGGCTGACGGATGGCCCAGGCTCCGCCTCTGTCTCTCTCTCTCTGCCAGCTCCATTCCCTCTTCCCCCGTAGAGCTCTCAGGTTGCCCTGATGCTGGCCCTGACTCCCACCCCTCCTCCTCCTCCTCTGATTCGGCTGTTGGAGGGGCCAAAGGCAGACAGGCCACCACAAATCCCTGCTTGCTCTTTTTGATCTTGAGCTCAGTGTGGAAACCCTGGAGAAAATCTAGTGGTGTCTGAACTCTCTGGAGCAGATCTCATCCCTCGTGTATCTCCCATAGATGCCAACTATCACGGTGGTTCAGTTGAGGTTCACTATTAGCCCGCAAGTCTGTCTAAATATACGGGTAGTCCTCGGTTTATGACCACAATTGAGCCCAGAATTTATGTTGCTAAACGAGAAATATGTTAAGTGAGTTTTTCCCGATTTTATGTCTTTTCTTGCCATGTTTGTTAAGTGAATCATTGCAGTTGTTAAATTAGTCACTGCTTGTGACTAATTGTGAATTGTGAAATTCAATTTTTTTTACTACCGATTCTGTGGGTGTGGCTTGGTGGGTGTGGCTTGGTGGGCGTGGCAGGGGAAAGGATACTGCAAAATTCCCATTCCCTCCTCACTCCTGGGGGAAGGATATTGCAAAATCTCCATTCCCACCCTACTCTGGGGCCAACCAGAGGTGTTATTTGCCGGTTCTCTGAACTACTCAAGATTTCTGCTACCAGTTCTCCAGAACCTGTTAGAACCTGCTGAATTTCACCCCTGGTCACATGACTGTTCAGTGAATCTGGCTTCCCCATTGACTTTGCTTGTCAGAAGGTTGCAAAAGATGACGTCAGGACAGTACAACTGTCATAAATATGAGTCAGTTGCCAAACCTCTGTATTTTGATCATGTGACCATGGGGATGCTGCAACGGTCACAAGTGTGAAAAAAACGGTCATCAGTCGCTTTTTTCCAGTGCCGTTTTAATTTCGAACGGTCACTAAATGAACTGCCGTAAGTCCAGGACTATCTGTAGATACTTCCTCAATTCTGCCTTCCTGTCACTCCAAGGTCTGGATTGCCTCATAAATACGTTGCGAAGCCGTTTACAAGCCACGACAGCTATAGTTCCAATCTCATAAAGGAAAAAGAAAGTTTAATTTAAAAGAATCTGCAACTTTGGGGTGGGAGGGGCCAAAGGCCGCCATATTAATCTTTGCAGGGACTTTATTCAGAAGTGGTATTCAGCCGGTTCGGAGCGGTTTGCCCGAACCGGTAGCAGAAATCGCAGGTGGGCCTGCCTACCTGCCCCAGTTCTATGCTATCCTATTTAGGTACATTTTGAGGCCGGGAGCACGCGCAGAAGGCGTGCGCGCAAGCAAAGCACATGTGTGGAAGTCCGGGCGCATGCGCAGAAGGAAAGCGCGTGGATGAAGCGAGCATGTGCACATGCGCCAAACCAGTAGTGACATAATGTGTCACTTTATTCCAAAAAGCAAGCAAGGCCAGGACAGAAAAAGGAATTTAGAGGCTAATTCGTCAATAAGTTTCTCACTAAAAATAACTATTTGGCAGCAAAGAATTGGACATCTGTAGGAGTTGCCGTTGAGGTTTTTAACTGGCGAAGCTACGCATTATTAAATAAAAGCTTTCTCCTCACTTAAATTCCCCCCCAACTGGAAAGAGAGCCCAGATGATGGTCTGAAGAAGCAGACATTTCAATTTCTCGCCGGATTCCAGACTTCTAAAGTCGCGGATTCTGTAGATAATTTCAAAAGACAGAACACCTGTTGGTTGGATTTGAGAAAAAAAAGGATTGGGTCCATGAATAATGGAGCCGAGGGACTTTTTTCTTTCTTTCTTTTTTTTTTTCATCTCTATGGGCCACTTTTCTGTGTAATCTCATCTAACTGAGATGAAAGCTGCTTGGTAAATTCCAGGAGATTTTATGCCCTTTTTTTAAAATAGAAACTGGCAGACTTTATTTTAATGTTACCCGGCCACGCTGTTCGTGGTTTTAAAAAAAAATATATTTTTTTTGGAGGAATGATAGAAATGTTCGGCTTTTGTGGAGGGAACGTCAGGCCCAGTTCAACCGGAACATCAAATTTAGCTAAAAGTATGAAAGCGCCGCGGTGGCTCAGTGGCTAAGACGCTGAGCTTGTCGATCGAAAGGTCGGCAGTTCAGCGGTTCGAATCCCTAGTGCCGCGTCACGGGGTGAGCTCCCATTACTTTTCCCAGCTTCTGCCAACCTAGCAGTTCGAAAGCACGTAAAAAATGCAAGTAGAAAAAATAGGGATCACTGTTGGTGGGAAGGTAACAGCGTTCCGTGCGCCTTTGGCGTTGAGTCATGCCGGCCACATGACCACGGAGACGTCTTCGGACAGCGCTGGCTCTTCGGCTTTGAAATGGAGTTGAGCACCGCCCCTTAGAGTCGGGAACGACTAGCACATATGTGCGAGGGGAACCTTTACCTTTACCTATGAAAGCACATTTCCCAGTTTTAAGCATAAAGCCACACAAATAGAGAGCCAGTTTGGTTTAGTGGTGAAGACACCAGGCTAGATACCAGGAGACGGTGAGTTCTAGTCCCGCCTTAGGCATGAAAGCTGACTGAGTGACTCTGGGGCAATCACCTGGAGACGGTGAGTTCTAGTCCCGCCTTAGGCATGAAAGCCGGCTGAGTGACTCTGGGCCAATCACCTAGAGACGGTGAGTTTTAGTTCCCCCTTAGGCATGAAAGCCGGCTGAGTGACTCTGGGCCAATCACCTGGAGATGGTGAGTTCTAGTCCCGCCTTAGGCATGAAAGCCAGCTGAGTGACTCTGGGCCAATCACCTGGAGACGGTGATTTCTAGTCCCGCCTTAGGCATGAAAGCCGGCTGAGTGACTCTGGGCCAATCACCTGGAGATGTTGATTTCTAGTCCCGCCTTAGGCATGAAAGCCGGCTGAGTGACTCTGGGCCAATCACCTGGAGACGTTGATTTCTAGTCCCGCCTTAGGCATGAAAGCCGGCTGAGTGACTCTGGGCCAATCACCTGGAGACGGTGAGTTCTAGTCCCGCCTTAGGCATGAAAGCCGGCTGAGTGACTCTGGGCCAATCACCTGGAGACGGTGAGTTCTAGTCCCGCCTTAGGCATAAAAGCCGGCTGAGTGACTCTGGGCCAATCACCTGGAGACGGTGAGTTCTAGTCCCGCCTTAGGCATGAAAGCCAGCTGAGTGACTCTGGGCCAATCACCTGGAGACGGTGATTTCTAGTCCTGCCTTAGGCATGAAAGCCAGCTGAGTGTCTCTGGGCCAATCACCTGGAGACGGTGAGTTCTAGTCCCGCCTTAGGCATGAAAGCCGGCTGAGTGACTCTGGGCCAATCACCTGGAGACGGTGAGTTCTAGTCCCACCTTAGGCATGAAAGCCGGCTGAGTGACTCTGGGCCAATCACCTGGAGACGGTGAGTTCTAGTCCCGCCTTAGGCATGAAAGCCGGCTGAATGACTGTGGGCCAATCACCTGGAGACGGTGAGTTCTAGTCCCGCCTTAGGCATGTAAGCCAGCTGAGTGACTTTGGGCCAGTCCCTCTCTCTCAGCCCAACTCACCTCACAGGGTTGTTCTTGAGAAATAGGAGAGGAAGGATTATCAAATACCTTCACTGCCTTGAGTTATATAAAGAAATAACAAAGGCGGGATATAAATAAAATAAATAATAAACACTCGATGGTGGACATGGTGCCAAGGAGACCTTTATCCTCCAGTTAACTCCAGAGTTAACTTTACTACTTCCCCATCAAAGTAGGTTTATGCCAGATCAACCATTCATGTCAGGTGCAAAGAATTGGGGCCACACATTAAGTTCCAGTTAAGCTGATTTACTGCTCATGTCTATACATAAGAATTTAGTCAACTAAATTCAGCACTAAATTGGTGCCAGATAAGAGAGAACAGAATAAAAAAGGGGTTGAACAGAACTTTTGTGATTTTAGGCTGATTACTCACTTGACTCTCCCCACAGTCTCAGCCTGTTTTTCTCCTATATTTTGCAAGTCTGCTCCACAGGTAGGGGAGCTTTAGTAGCTATTCTATTCTATTCTATTCTATTCTATTCTATTCTATTCTATTCTATCCTATCCTATCCTATCCTATCCTATCCTATCCTATCCTATCCTATTCTATATAAAAGCAGATGAGAAGGGAAAGCAACTTACGGGTAGTCCTCGGTTTACAACAATTCATTTAGTGGCCATTTGAAGTGATAAAGGCACAGAAAAAAAGTGACTTATGACCACTTTTCACACTTATGACCGATGCGGCATCTCCGTGGTCACGCGATCAAAATTCAGATGCTTTGCCAACGGACTCCTATTTATGACCCTTGTAGTGTCTTGGGGGGGCACGTGATTCCCTTTCACAACTTTTTGACCAGCAAAGTCAATTTCTCCTCTTCTGGGACATTTTTTGAAGGAAACCTAGGAGCCGTTCATCATGGAGATTTAAAATTCTTCCAAGTAAATTGTTACTCCGTGCCCAAATTTCAATAATCTCCAGCTTCAGCTTTGACCCTTCACTTTACTTGCCGAACTATAGGCCATCCTCTTAGAGCCAAACAGCTCTGCCTTTTTTTTTCTTTTGAATATAACTTTTTACTATTTTTTATAAAAACAAACAAACATTTAGTAGATCTGTCGCCCCCTCCCTGTGACATCTCGGTGTTATCTCCCGTCATTCTTCTTTTTCTTCTTCCAAAAAAGGAACTTTCTTCTATCTTGACCTTTATACAAACCATTTTAATATCTCCTTACTAAAACAAAATTCTGCCTATCAAATTTTTAAATATAATCATAAAGCTTTTTTATCTTTTATATCTCTTTTCCAACCAATAATAGAAACAGTTCCATATTCTATAATACGCTATCTCTTCCCTATCTTTAATCCTTAAAGTCAATCTATTCATTTCTGCACAGTCCATAATTTTTTTTTTTATCATCTCCTCTTCCAAAGGTATTTTCTCTGCTTTCCAATTTTGAGCATAAACAATTCTTGCAGCTGTTATTACATATATAATCAAATAAGTATGTTCCTTACTAGTCTTTTCTGGAAGAATACCCAATAGGAACAGCTCTGGTTTAAATTCAATACATAACTGTATCATCTACCCTTTTTTTTTTTGGAAGTGATCTCTTTCTGTTTCTGCCCTTAGGACAAAAATACTCCAAAATGTCAGGACCAGGGCAGAAATAATAGTGGTGGTAACCAGAAATATGTCAGAATGGCAAAAAAACAAGAAATCTGTTAAGTTCAGAGTTCATCAACAAAGGCAGGGCAGAGACAGGCTAACCAATGGGTCCTGGACAAGAATAAAGGGTATTTTTTTTGAGGGCAGGGATGACGATGGAGGGCCAATTGTTTACATCCAAAGAGGTTCCATTTCAAGAGTTGAGCAATCAGGACGTAACCACAGAATAAATTGGAAGAGGACCAGATGTTCCAGTGCATTTACTCCTTTTCTATTTTAGAGTCATCGTTGGCAAAACGAGTTAGGAAAAAGAATAATCCCCACAAAGACAGCCACTTTCTAATGAAATAAAAAGGCACTTTCTAAGCAATTCCATATTCTGGAGGCTTGAAAATAATTGCGGTAAAATATTAAGAATCGTCTCCCCAATTTCTTATTTAAAAAAAAAGAAAAGCAGATTCGGTTGGGTTTGTTTCCAAGTCTCGGCTCTGTGCACGCCAGCTAAAAACGGACATTTTTTAAATAGTTTTTTCTTTAACAGCCATAAGCCTTGATAGTACAGTGGTCTACGCACCCTGTTATTAACACAGCTGCCTGCAATTTACTGCTGGTTCGAATCTCTCCAAGGCTCAAGGTTGACTCAGCCTTCCATCCTTTCTAAGGTAGGTGAAATGAGGACCCAGTTTGTGGGGACAATAAGCTGACTTTATAAATATACAAAAGTATGAAGGCTATTGCTTAACACATTGTAAGCCACCCTGAGTCTCCGGAGAAGGGCGGCATATAAATCAAAATTTTAAAAAAAAGAAAAAAAGTGCTTTTTTCTTTTAACAGCCATAAGAACAGTGTATTGTCTGGGTCAATATATTTTGTACACCATACGAATGATAATAATACTATTTAAATATACATAATCATAATCATGTAGTTATAATATATATTATATATGAGTATACATAATACTATTTTCCCAATTTCTACTTTCTACCTCTTTTTTTCTAACTCTTAATAAAATAGCCACCGTATTCAGAAGTATTCTATATCTATCCATCATCTCTTGCCCTTTTTAAAATTTCAACTCTTATTGACTTTTTGATAAATCTTTCATGTTTCTCCCTTGGGATCTTGTATCTCCTTACATCACGCTTATTTAATATAAGTATTTCATCTGCCTCTACACCTATCTCTTGCTGTTGGATCTCTAGAGCACTCATCTGTAATTCTTTCGTCACTTTTGGGAGATCTTTCTCTCTATTCTCTTCTATATTTTGAGCTCTTAAAGAATAGACTGTCTCAGTGATGGCGAACCTTTTCAGCACCGAGTGCCCAAATCGGAACATGCATGCATGTGTGTGCATGTACGCGCGCCGGAGAGCTGGAAAACCTGAAGACCAGCTTCCTAATTTTGGGGCCGTTTTCAGCCTGTTTTTTGGGCCGTTTTCAAGCCTTTTTTCTACCCATTTTCAGGCCATTTTTCAGGCAGTTTTCCGGCCATTTTTTGGGGCCATTTTCAGGCTGGATTTTTGGCTGTTTTTGGCCTGAAAAATGGCCTGTTTTTCAGGTCATTTTCAGGCCATTTTGTGGGGCTTTTTGGGGACATTTTCAGGCTGTTTTTTGGGCCACTTTCAGGCCTTTTTTCTGCCCATTTTCAGGCCATTTTCCAGGCTGTTTTTGGCCTGAAAATGGCCTGTTTGTTTTTTGGCCGTTTTGGGGGCTTTTTTCAGAAACCAGAAGAGCAGCTGGTGACAACGTGTGTGCCCACAGAGAGGGCTCTGTGTGCCACTTCTGGCATGCGTGCCATTGGTTCGCCATCACGGGACTATCTGTTCCATTAAAAACAGTCCCTTTTCTCTACTCCCTGGGAAAAATTGAGGAGAGGACCTATTTATCTGAAGTGTCTCTGTCTGGAAGGCATCCAGATTCAGCATCCAACAGAAACAGGCAGAAGAAGTTGGGGGCCAGCCTTTCAGTACAACCGAAATCATGCATGCAAGATAAAACATTTCCTGTCATTCCTCGCGTCTTCCTTGATGCATTTAGTTGTTATTTATGTACAGGATAGTCCTTGACTTACAACTGTTCACTTAGTGACCTTTCAAAGTTACAACATCTCTGGAAAAAAAATGACTTATGACCCTTTTTCACCCTTACGACCGTTGCACCCCATGGTCATGTGATTAAAATTTGGAAGTTTGGCAACTGGTTCATATTTACAACGGACGCAGAGTCCTGGGATCACGCGATCCCCTTTTGTGACCTCCTGAGTCCCGACTTACGACCACAATTGAGCCCCAAATTTCTGTGGTTAAGTGAGACATTTGTTAAGGGAGCTTTGCCCCGTTCTGCAACTTTTCTTGCCACAGTTGTTAAGTGAATCGCTGCAGCTGGTAAATTAGCAAGACGGTTGTTAAGTGAATCCGGCTTCCTCATTGACTTTGCTTGTCGGAAGGTTGCAAAAGGGAATCACGTGACACACACACACACGCCCGGGACACTGCAACCGTCATAAATATGAGCCAAGCCCCTGAATTTTGATCACATGACCATGAGGATGGCTGCAAAGGTCGTAACTGTGAAAAACGGTCATAAGTCACTTTTTTTTTTTATAGAGAAGTTGTAACTTTGAAAGGTCACTAAGCGAACGGTTGTAAGTCAAGGACCGCCTGTATTAAAAGGTAAGGCGATGTAGGCCCCCCGGTTTGGGGTGCTGCTCGTAGTAACGTGTAAATTTGACTGGTTGCTAAACGAATGGTTATAACTCAAGGACTAACTGAATGAATTCAAGTGGGTTCTCTTGACCGAGCAGGGGGTTGGACTAGATGACCTCCAAGGTCCCTCCCAGCTCTGCTATTCTCTCTCTCTCTGTGGGTGTACGTGTAATATGTGAATCAAGAGGAGAGGTTGAGCATTTGACGTGAGATGCCCTGAGGACAGTTTGAGTCCTCTGTTTCCATCCTGTAGACATTCTTGCTAATTTCCAAAGAGTCTTCAGTAGCTGGTTTCTCTTCTTTCTTTCTTTCTTTCTTTCTTTCTTTCTTTCTTTCTTTCTTTCCTTCCTTCCTTCCTTCCTTCCTTCCTTCCTTCCTTCCTTCCTTTCTTTCTTTCTTTCTTTCTTTCTTTCTTTCTTTCTCTTGTTTTCTTTCTCTCTGGTACAACCGAGTGGGTGATACATGCGGCCGGAGGGCAAAGCATTTCTATTTAAAAAAAGAAAAAAAGACAAGGCTTTATATTGTAAGCAGTGGAGTTCTAACTTGCAAAGAGCAGGCTGGGTTGTTGAACGTTGTAACATGACGACTACCTCTTCTCCTGCGTGACTGAGGCTTTGTCATGGATGTTAAGATCTCCCTGGTCCTCCTCCCTTTGATCTTTAGAAAAAGGTTGGTCTAGAAGTGGTCGCTTCTCCGGCGTAGGAAGCATCAGATCTGGCGGCAGAGTACAAATATAATTGTAATTTGATCATATTTTTCTTGGGTGCCAGGAAAGTTTCTTCTGGGAAGAAACGGGTTGGATATGTCTGTCTGTCTGTCTGTCTGTCTGTCTGTCTGTCATCTTTCTTTCTTTCCTTCCTTCCTTCCTTGTCCCTCCCTTCCCTTCTCTTCCCTTTCTCCCGCCCTCCCACATCCATCTTCCTTCCTTCCTTCCTTCCTTCCTTCCTTCCTTCCTTCCTTCCTTCCTTCCTTCCTTCCTTCCTTCCTTCCTTCCTTCCTTCCTTCTCTCTCCCTTCCCTTCCCTTTCTCCCACCCTCCCACATCCATCTTCCTTCATTCCTTCCTTACTTCCTTCTCTCTCCCTTCCCTTCCCTTTCTCCCGCCCTCCCATATCCATCTTCCTTCCTTCCTTCCTTCCTTCCTTCCTTCTCTCTCCCTTCCCTTCCCTTTCTCCCGCCCTCCCACATCCACCTTCCTTCCTTCCTTCCTTCCTTCTTTCCTTCCTTCCTTCCTTCCTTCCTTCCTTCCTTCCTTCCTTGCCTTGCCTTGCCTTGCCTTGCCTTGCCCTTCCCTTCTCCCTTCTGCCTTGCTTTCCTTTTCCTTTTCCTTTTCCTTTTCCTTTTCCTTTTCCTTTTCCTTTTCTTCTTGTGTTCCCCAAAGACGTTAAGAGGAAATACTTCCTTCTGCTCGGTTGTCCAGAAAGTCACTGTTAGGTGACTGCAGACTTTGGGAGATTTTTAAGGCAGCTCATCGGGGCATCCATCCAAATGTTGACTAGTCAGGACAAAGAGACCCATGGAGCTTTCAAGAAGAGGCTGTTGCCAAAGTTATATAACCCCAGGGAGCCCTAGTTTAACCCAGCAATTAAACTGTTTTTCAACATCCAAAGGATGACTAACTCTGATTGTTCTCCAAGAGAAATTAAGTCTGGATGGTCTCCCTCATTTATATTTATCAGTTTTCCAACCTTGGACGATGTGTGGACTTCAAGTCCCAGAATTCCACAGCCAACATGGACAGTGAATGGATGTTCTGGGAATTGAAGTTCACATATCTGGGAAGGTTTGGAAATGCTGATTTTGATGTAGCAAGGCCCATGTTAGGGAATGGCTATTGCCTAACTGGTTGAGTTGGCAATATACATAAACCAGCAATGCATGTTTGCAGTCAAAATGTAATGTATAGCTTTAAGACTGTAATGCTGTATTGCATCATACTGTATTCTGATTGGCTAACCTCTGTAGCCAACGTACTTAAGAGGAAGCTTGAATCATGGCTTATTTTTCTTATTACATTATTATTGCTACCTCTGCTCCTCTCTGCCTGTTCTCTCTGCATGATCACTGCTTGATCATTGCTACTTGTTTTCTACTGTTTTACTGATAGTTTTACTGCTGTACTTGTTCCTGTTTGCAACTACAAAAAGAACTGTTTTGTTGCATATGACTACAACAACTGGTAACAAGACTTTGTTCTTGGGATATCCCTGGATTGACAATTTAATTATCTGTATCTGTGTATGACCTGGATTGTTTATTGGACTTTGCTTTGCTTTTTCCTAAAAGTAAAAGAATATCACAACTCAGTGTGTCTGTATTGACAGTGCTTATTCACAATCACTCTCAGCCGTTTTCTTATGTGCACAACCTGGCTGGCCCCAGAGTGGGGTGGGAATGGAGATTTTGCAATATCCTTCCCCCAGGAGAGGAGGGAATGGAGATTTTGCAGTATCCTTCCCCTGCCATGCCCACCAAGCCACGCCCACAGAACCGGAAGGGAAAAAATTTGGATTTCACCCCTGACATAAGCATAAACAAAGGAAGTTGTTGGATTCAGTGATAGAAGAAACGGACACAGTTCTTCAGTAACAACAACTCTTTAATAGTAGACCAGTACAACCCAACAACTGGCTTGTCTGGTAGTGTCCTCTTTTATAGAGGGCTGCCAGACAGCTTAGCCAATGAGATTCAAGTATTTTCCCACGTATTTGGAGGACCTGAGTGAAGCCTGCAGCTCACTTCCTTACTTCCTTATTTGTTATATAACAGAAGTAACACAAATAAATGGGGACAGTAAGACAGGGATGGTAAGCACGCCAGTGCGCTTATCCATGCTCCCTTTATGGACCTCTTAAGAAGGGAGTGAGGTCCTTTAATTTCTGTGACATCCGTTTTAACCTTATTTTTCTCTGTGATCATTATTTATTTATTTGTTTCTTTGTCAAGCATTTTATTTATTTATTTATTTTATTTATTTATTTGTTTCCATTTCTATACCGCCCTTCTCCAAATAGGACTCAGGGCGGTGAACTGCCAAAGTAAAAAACAGAGCATACAAAATTTAAAAACAGTATTAAAATAATTAAATATTTTGGCCGTAAATTAAAACAACCCAATTTAAAATCAATTTAAAATTTAACTCAAGCCAGCCCAGCTAGTTGAAATAAATAGGTTTTCAGGGCCCGACGAAAAATCCGGAGGTCTGTTATTGTACGTAACTCTGGGGGAAGGTTGTTCCAGAGGGTGAGCGCCGTCACAGAGAAGGCTCTCCCCCTGGGGGTCGCCAGCCGACATTGTCTGGCGGATGGCACCCTGAGGAGGCCCACTCTGTGCGAGCGTACTGGCCGGTGGGAGGCTATTGGTGGCAGAAGGCGGTCTCGTAAGTACCCCAGCCCTAAACCATGGAGCGCTTTAAAGGTGGTCACCAACACCTTGAAGCGCACCCGGAAGACCACTGGGAGCCAGTGCAGCTCGCGCAGGAGAGGTGTCACATGGGAGCGCCTCGTCGCCCCCATAATCCCCCGCGCGGCCGCGTTCTGGACCAGCTGGAGCCTCCGGGTGCACCCCAGGGGGAGCCCCATGTAGAGAGCGTTGCAGTAGTCCAGGCGGGAAGTGACTAGTGTACAAGATAGCAAGTATAAGTATGAACATAAGCATAAAAAAAGGAAGTAAATACAGATAAATGGGGGCAGTAAGACAGGGATGGTAGGCACTCTGGTGCGCTTATGCACGCCCCCTTTATGGACCTCTTAGGAATAGGGTGAGGTCCACAGTAGACAGTTTAAGGTTGAAGCTGTGGGAGTTTGAAGATGTAACAACAGAGTCAGGTCAAGCATTCCAGGCGTTGACCACTGTTGCTGAAGTCGTTTTTTCTGCAATCGAGTTTGAAGCGGTTTACTTTGAGTTTGTACTGATTGTTTGCCTGTGTAGTATTATGGTTAAAATAGAAGAAGTCGTTGACGGGCAAGATGTTGTAGCAGACAACTTTTTGTACTATGCTTAAATCGGACCGCAGGCGGTGCAATTTCAGATTGTCCAAGCCCAAAATTTCAAGCCCTGGTGGCGTAGGGAATTCTATTGTGAGTAGAGGAATGGAGGACTCTTCTCGTGAAATACCTCTGAACCTGCTCAATCATGTTAATGTCCAAAATACAGTGTGGGTTCCAGACGAATGACTGTATTCAAGAATTGGTCTGGCAAAGGTTTTGTATGCCTTAGTTAGCAATACAATATTACCGGAGAAGAAACTTCGCAAAATTAGGTTAACAAATCTTAGTGCCTTTTCAGCAATGCTGTCACAGCGAGCTCTGGGGCTTAGATCGTTTGAGATGAGTACTCCTAAATTATCTAGTACTAATCGTAGTTGTATGGCATATCCAAGACAGATGGATTATTTGGGAAGGAGATAGAGCCGAGTCCGGATTCTAGACTCCATGAAAACTCTCTGTGGGACTTTGGATCAGTTCTTCTCTCACTTGGCTGTTGTTGTAGGCTTGAAACAAGAGGAGAAGCTTGTGTGTGCTGCCTTCAGCTCCTGGAGGAAAGATTGGATTTCAATCTAATAAATAAAGGAAGCAAGCAAGTCAGAAGACATGATGAAAACTCCTTTTAATTATAAGACACATGCACAGGCTTAACCATAATTTTAACTGGGAAACTGAGCATTTTAGACCAAGCCAAGTTTAAAAAAAATGCTAGAGAATTCCTGGAATACCAGCACTCAGACAAATCAATCATCAACGGGCACACAGAGATAAACAACATCTACATATCATTCAAAAGAGACAACGAAGAAGCCAAAAGGGAAGCATAAAGGCCACAATACTTCCTCATCAGCAATCAATAACCAGATGAGCAAAGGTTGACATTAGCTTAGCAATCAAGAAGCAAATGATATCCCAGTCAAGGAACTATTAACTCAGACAAACAAGGTAACAGTAAACAACAACCCAATCAAGTAACTACCAAGACCATTCCTATCAACATCGATAGGTCAAACCTCTAGCATATAGACAGAGATGCCCTTTCTTCCAGTCCTGATGATGTTACTTAGTTTGATAATGAAATGTCTGCAAGGAAACAACCAAGCTCAGAAGAGCATCGAAGACCCGGCAAGCGAGTGTAATTGAAGTTTTGGTGACTGACAAACATGCTGGTCCTATGCACCCAGTGATATGTCCCTATGTTGTGACTGATGAAATACCTTCATAGAATAACAGAGCGGGAAGGGACCTTGGAGGTCATCTAGTCCAACCTGCCTACTTGATCAGGAGAGCCAATACTATTTCAGACAAATGGCTGTCCAGTTTCTTCTTGAAAGTCTACGGAGATGGAGCACCAGTGGTGGGATTCAGCCGGTTAGGGCCGGTTTGGACGAAATGATTGTTAAATTGCTGGCTGGCCCCTCCCCTCCCCGCCCCTTCCAGGAGTCCCCACGTGGCCTGTTTTGGCTCCCAGGAGGCTGCAAGGAGGCCTACTAGGCCCAAAACGGGGCATGGGGAGTGCAGCCCCCTCCCACGGCCCGTTTTTGCTCCCAGGAGGCTGCAAGGAGGCCTACTAGGCCCAAAACAGGGCGTGGGGAGTGCGGCACCCTCCCACGGCCTGTTTTTGCTCCCAGGAGGCTGCAAGGAGGCCTACTAGGCCCAAAACGGGGCGTGGGGAGTGCGGCCCCCTCCCACGGCCCGTTTTTGCTCCCAGGAGGCTGCAAGGAGGCCTACTAGACCCAAAACGGGGCGTGGGGAGTGTGGTGCGCCTCCCTGTGCCCCGTTTTTGCTCCCAGGAGGCTGCAAGGAGGTCTATTAAGCCCAAAATGGGGTGCAGGGGGGCATGTCCTCCCGTGGCCCATTTTTGCTCCCAGGGGGGTTCAGGAGTGCTGCCTGTCACACCCCCTGGCCACGCCCACCCAGCTGGTCATTAGGGCAGAGAACCGGTTGTTAAATTATTTGAATCCCACCACTTTGGAGCACCCACAACTTCTGAAGGCGAAGCCGTTCGACTGCTGGATTGTTCTCACCGTTAGGAAATTTTTCGAATAGTTTTAGGATAATCCAGATCATCTTTCCATTTCATTGCTGTTAGTTTCCTTTCTTCCCTTTACTCTGGAACGAAGCACATCTCCTTGCCGTTTCACTTGGACACTTCTACGGGAAGGAAATGTCTTACATGTGTCGACGTTTTCTGTTTTGATTCGCCTCATGGATTGAAATGGAAAATTCAGGAGGTTGAACCGAAGAATTTCTCCTCTGTTCTTAAAGTTCACATACGTGAATAAGAAATTGGGCTCGGTGGATCCTACGGACAACCAAAATCCAGGCAGAAGGACCATTTCTTCACTAATAAACAAAGCTTCAGAGTGGTTAACAAGGAGAGCTGTTTCTCTTCCCCCAGAAGTCCATGCCCAAAGATGCTGTTTTTAATGGCGTTGTCGCTCCAAAAGTTTTATTTATGACCGAAGAAAGAAATGGAAGGAATGCTAATTCAACTGCAGATGACACAAAATTGGATGGGCGAGCTAAATACCCTGGATAATAGAAATAAAATTATCTTAATGGTTTATAGAAACAGGCTGACAAGAACATGAATAAAATTTAATAGAGAAATGTGGCGTTCTTTACTTTGGAAACAGAAAACAAATGTAGAGGCATAGCTTGGTAATAATACTTGTGAAAAAAAAAACCATCAGTTTCTTGCAAAACTGGACTGGAATGTAGCTAAAAAAAAAAAGTCAGAAATTTCCAATTTATTTTATTTAGTGTCGCTTAAGCAGTCAACAGAATGCTGTGCTCAGTTCTGGGCAGTGCAGTTTAAGGGAACAGACAACCTGCGAAAGATTTGGGAAAAGTGACCGAAAAGGAACAAGATTATAATTTGTATGAAGGGCTCGGCGTGGCAAGTCTTGAGAAAGGATGACCGGTGAAAGAAGCTCTTCAAATTCTTGGGGAAAAAAAAAAACATGTGGAAGAAATGTTTTTCTTCCCCCACCTTATTTCAGTGTGGACACAGAATTGTGGGTCGAAGTCACACAATAGATTGCTTTTCTTTTCCTCTCTCTTTCCTTTCTCCTTTTTGTAGGTAGGTGACATGATTAGAAGTTAACAGTAACAGAGTTGGAAGGGAACTTGGAGGTCATCTAGTCCAACCCCCTGTTCACGCAGGAGACCTATACGAGGGATTCGAACCGCCGACCTTTCTGATCGACAAGCTCAGTGTCTTAGCCACTGAGCCACTTAGGTAGGATAGAAAGATTGGGACGTGGTGGCTCAGTGGCTAAGACGATCTTGTCAATCAGATCAGACTGAGCTTGTCGATCAGAAAGGTTGGCAGTTCAGTGGTTCGAATCCCTAGTGTCGCGTAACGGGGTGAGTTCCCATTACTTGTCCCAGCTTCTGCTAACCTAGCAGTTCGAAAGCACATAAAAAATGCAAGTAGAAAAATAGGGACCACCTTTGGTGGGAAGGTAACAGCGTTCCATGCACCTCTGGCATTGAGTCATGCCGGCCATATGACCACGGAGACGTCTTCGAACAGCGCTGGCTCTTCGACTTTGAAACGGAGATGAGCAGCGCCCCCTAGAGTCAGGAACGACTAGCACATATGTCCGAGGGGAACCTTTACCTTTAAGACTTTTATCCTGGTGGCCCAAACAAGGCTTTCTAATACTATGAAACAAACAAAGAAACAAAGAAAAGGCTGACAATTTTCAAGACCAATCTCCTCTTCCAAATTTTCAAATTCTTCAGTTCATGATCAACAAAAGGTATTTTAACACACCATCAGATCCAAATGGTAGATTTTGAAACAAGGAAAGGGACTTTTCCCCACCCCCACTACATCTGGTGAAAATAATTAAATTGGTAGGCAAATGGTATTTCAGTGGTCCCTCCTTTAATTTCTGTGACATCCGTTTTAACCTTATTTTTCTCTGTGATCATAATTTGTTTGTTTGTTTGTTTGTTTGTTTGTCAAACATGTACAAGGTAGCAAGTATAAGTATGAAGACAAGCATGAAAAAAAGAAGTAAATACAGATAAATGGGGACAGTAAGACAGAGACGGTAGGCACACCGATGAGTTTATGCACACCCCCTTTATGGACCTCTTAGGAATGGGGTGAGCTCCACGGAGGACAGTTTAAGGTTGAAGCTGTGAGGGTTTGAGGATGTAACAACGGAGTCGGGTAGAGCATTCGAGGCATTGACCACTCTGTTGCTGAAGTCGTATTTTCTGCAATCGAGTTTGGGGCGGTTTACCTTGAGTTTGTATCGATTGTTTGCCCGTGTATTATTGAGGTTGAAGCAGAAGAAGTCATTGACAGGTAGGACATTGTAGCAGACAATTTTGTGTACTATGCTTAGATCAGACCGCAGGCCGCCAAGTTCCAGATTGTCCAAGCCCAAAATTTCAAGCCTGGTGGCATAAGGGATTCTGTTGTGAGCAGAAGAGTGGAGGACTCTTCTTGTGAAATACCTCTGGACCTGCTCAGTCGTGTTAATGTCCGATACACAGTGTGGATTCCAGGCAGATGAGCTGTATTCGAGAATTGGTCTGGCAAAGGTTTTGTATGCTCTAGTTAGCAGTACAATGTTACCAGAGAAGAAGCTTCGCAAGATAAGGTTAACAATTCTTAATGCCTTTTTGGCAATGCTGTTCTAGTGAGCTCGGGGGCTTAGATCATTTGAGATGAGTACTCCTAGGTCAGGGGTCGGCAACCTGAAACACTCGAAGAGCCATTTGGACCCATTTCCCATAGAAAAGAAAACACCGGGAGCCACAAAACCTGGGTGGGCATGGCCAACTCGATGTCACTCACTTCCACCAGTCACATGATCCCCCCCAGCTACGCCTACCCAGCCGGTCATTAGGGCAGAGAACTGGTTGTTAAAACACACCAGGAACCACAAAACCCTTTTGACATCTCTCTCTTCCTCCCTCCCTCCCTCCTCCCTCTCTCTCTCCCCCTCTCTCTGTATCTATGTCTCTCTCTCTGTATCTCTCTGTCTCTGCCCTGGCCGCTTCTCCATCCCCTGCCATCGCCCTTACCTTCTCAGGCCAGACGAGGAGTGACTGGGAAGGGAGGGCGAGGGGCGGGGCCAGCCAGTGGTGGGATCACCTGACGGAGCCACAGCAGAGGGCCCAAAGAGCTGCATGTGGCTCCGGAGCCGCAGGTTGCTGACACCCATCCGAGATCCTTGACAGATGCTCACCTTGCTGCCAAGGACCGAATTAAATTTCGCTAACTTGACCTCACCAAATTCCAAAAGCTGTTCATTGTCACAGGAGCTGCTGGGGCTTAGCATTATTGGAAAAAATTAATTCAAGTTGTAAATATGAGAGGGATATTTTTTTTAAAACAAATTGAAGACTTTTGTGAAACTTTGTATTGTTTCTCAGATTAAAATAAAAGGCATATATGCAGAGTGAGTTTGTAGTACTCATAGCTTCTTACGAAGGAGCCTTTACAGTTAGGATGTTTTGTCCAGAATTTGAGGACAATTTAAGGAAACTTTGTTGAAGTAAAATAGGACGTGCATATCTATCCTTCTATGATTTGCTTTGCTCTGTTATTACAGGTAGTTCTCAGCTTGCAACAGTTCATTTAGTGACCGTTGAAAGTTACAACGGCACTGAGAAAACTGACTTATGACCATTTCTCACAGTCCTTTGCAACATCCCCATGATCATGGGATCAAAATTCAAACCCTTGGCAACTGACTCATATTTATGACCGCTGCCGTGTCCCAAGGTCGTGTGACCCCCCCTTTTGTGACCTTCTGACAAGCAAAGTCAACGGGGAAGGCGTGTGACTAATTTAACAACCTTCCTTCAAGTGAAAGTGGTTCACTTAACAAAGCAAGAAAAGCCATAAAATGGGACAAAACTCACTTAGCAAATTTCTTCCTAATAACTATCTCCTGTCACTTATGACTATAACCTTGTTGCTTGTATCTTTATGATTTATATTGTTTTATTTGTTCCCTAGTATAATTTGATTGCTTATTAGTAACTTATGACTATTATTAAGTGTTGTATCTTATGATTCTTAATGAATGCATTTTTTTTTTCTTTTACGCAAACTGAGAGCATATCAGTGGTGGGTTTCAAAAATTTTTACTACTGGTTCTGTAGGCATGGCTTGGTGGACGTGGCAGGGGAAGGATACTGTAAAATCTCCATTCCCTCCCCAATCCAGGGGAAGGTTATTGCAAAATCCCCATTTCCTCCCAATCAGCTGGGACTCGGGAGGCAGAGAATAGATGGGGGTGGGGCCAGTCAGAATTTTTACTACTGGTTCTCCGAACTATTCAAAATCTCTGCTACCGGTTCTCCAGAACTGGTCAGAACCTGCTGAAACCCACTTCTGGAGCATATGCACCAAAGACAAATTCCTTGTGTGTCCAATGACACTTGGCCAATAAAGAATTTTATTCTATTCTTACTTAGCAACATAAATCCTGGGCTCAATTGTGGTTGTCAGTTGAGGACTACCTGTATTTCTCTAAATATTTTTTTTTTAAAAAAAAAGAAAGAAAGAATGTGGGAATTTAGTTCTGAGTATGTTTTTTTAAAAAAAATTAATTCCACTGATGTTGGATTTATTTACTCCCTCATCAGAAAGGTTAATTTAACTTAATTTGTTGACAATTGTGCTAGACTTTTCTCCATAGTTGTATCTGTTAGATAGTCAGTTGACTGACCAACAATTAAGCAGCCACAAGTTTTCATTCTGCATCTAAACAAACCCCCAAAACCTCTTGATGCGTCTCACTTTAGTTAAGATGGTTACAATAGCAAATTATGGGGCATATTTAAATCTGAGATGGGCAAGTAAGATGAGTTAAATAGCTCCTTCAAAACCTACCTTGAAGTATGGGTTTTTACATTTTCTCAATCTATTTCTGTAATTCATATCTGGACGGGAAATATGAAACACAGTAATATATATATATATATATATATATATATATATATATATATATATATAATATATATATATATATATATATATATATATGAAACACAGTAATATATATATATAGTCTGAGGTTTTCGCGGGTATTTGTATGTAGGTCTTTGGTTATTCGGGTTTTCTCCCGCGTAAAATTGGAAGTGTCTTGGCAACGTTTCGACGAAGTCTCATTCGTCATCTTCAGGCTGGTGTTTTCGGCTTCGTGCTTCTAGGAGCAATGTGAGATCACAGCTGTTTTTTCCACTAGCAGTTAAAAGGAAGAAACAGCTGCGATCTCACATTGCTCCTAGAAGCACGAAGCCGAAAACACCAGCCTGAAGATGACAAATGAGACTTCGTCGAAACGTCGCCAAGACACTTCCAATTTTACATGGTAGTTCTCAACTAACAATTCCTGGGAAGTGTACTACGGTTCAGATATTGGTATCAATGACTATGATGACTTTCTCCCTCATGCTGAGCCTGGAACTTGACTAAATCATCATCATCATCATCATCTTTTAACCACCCCATAAATCCCTTGCGGGGTGGAATCTGGGCAACTGAATGGAGCTAGCAGAGTGTTTGAATGGCCGGATGCCCTTCCTGTCACCGAGGCGGAGTTTTGTTCAGCAGAGATATATTCCCATTATGCCCAGAGAGAGAAATACCTGCTTCTACCTAAGATCGAACTCACAGCCTCTTGATTGTGAGGCGAGAGCTCCACCTCTAGGCCACCGCACTACTCCTGGAACCTGACTAAATTGATTAGATTAATTAACCAAAAAAAATTAACCAGTAAAAATTCTGACTGACCCCGCCCACCATCTATTCTCTGCCTCCCAAATCTCAGCTGATTGGGAGGAAATGAGGATTTTGCAGGAATCTTCCCCTGGAGTGGGGTGGGAATGGAGATTTTGCAATATCCTTCCCCCAGGAGTGGGGAGGGAATGGAGATTTTGCAGTATCCTTCCCCTGCCATGCCCACCAAGCCACGCCCCAGAACCGGTAGTAAAAAAATTTGGATTTCACCACTGCCCCATATGTTATAATACTCCCGATTCTTCCTTCCCTTTAATTGCCAATGTTAATCTATTCATTTCTGCACATTCTGATATTTTCTTAATTACCTCTCCCTCTGTAGGGATTTTTTTCCACTTTCCAATTTTGTGCAAATACATTTCTCGCTGCAGTTATTACATGGATCCATTTTCTTTACTAAATTTCTCAGGTAAAATACAGTACCCAACAAAAGCAGCTCTGGTTTTAAATCAATAGGTTGCTGAGTCATTTTCTCTAGCCATATCCGAATTTTTGCCCAATAGTTTCTCGCTTCTGCACATGTCCACCACATATGGTAATACGATCCCGGTGCCTGGTGGCATTTCCAACATTTAGTCGGTTGATTTGGATTCTGAGAGGTTCATAGGCTGGTTGTAGGTCAAGATGTCGTTTGATGGGATTGCTTGTGGAAGGCTGGGTAACATCTTCAGCGGAGTTTAGGGATGTCGGTGTTCTTCTGTTTATAACTGATTCACCAGTTGCGTCCCTTTCTGGATCGGGATTCCCTACGCACAGTCACTCAGGCACTCATCACTTCCGCCTGGACTACTGCAATGCTATCTACATGAGGCTTCCCTTGAGGAGAACCCGGAGGCTCCAACTGGTGCAGAATGCGGCCGCGTGGGGGATTATGGGAGCGAGGGGCCGCTCCCATGTGACACCTCTCCTGCGTGAGCTGCATTGGCTTCCAGTGGTCTTCCGGGTGTGCTTCAAGGTGTTGGTCACCACCTTTAAAGCGCTCCATGGCATGGGACCTGGGTATTTGCGGGACCGCCTCCTGCCGCCAATAGCCTCCCACCGACCAGTACGCGCCCACAGAGAGGGACTCCTCAGGGTGCCGTCAGCCAGGCAGTGTCGGCTGGCGACCCCCAGGGGGAGGGCCTTCTCTGTGACAGCTCCGGCCTCTGGAACGATTTGCCCCCAGAGATACGAAGGATATCGGATCTCCGGGTTTTTCGCGGTGCCCTAAAAACTTTTCTTTTCCATCAAGCAGGGCTGGCGTGAAACCCCCTCCCCTTTTTAGTTTTTAGCTTTTTAAATTGTCAAAGGGCTTTTAGTTTCAATGTTTTAAATTTTTGGGCCACAGTTATTTAATTCTTTTAATAATTTTAAATTTTGTATCGATATGTGTTTTAGTCTGGCTGTGCACCGCCCTGAGTCCACTTGGAGAAGGGTGGGATATAAATTGAATAAAATAAATAAATAAATAAATAAATAAATAAATAAATAAATAAATAAATAAATAATAAATAAATAAATAAATAAATAAATAAATAAATAAATAAATAAATAAATAAATAAATAAATAAATAAATAAATAAGGGCTTCAGGTATGGGTGAGTCAAATGAGGGTCTTGTGATGGATCAGGTGTGAGTCATCCGTGAGTCTTGTGATGGGCCTTGTGACAGAGAGATTACATCAGGTCTGGATCATCTTCAGGCCTGCTGAAGATATTTTCTAGTTGGTAACGAAATGTGTGGAAGCCAAACCACAAGTTCGGAGAACGAACCTTCAACCTCATCTTACCCCTGAGCTACAGATATTCGCCACTATTGCAAAGCTACACGGGCATGCAATGCTTAAACTTGATTAGGAAGTATTGTCCCTCCCACAATTAAATAGGGAGATGGGGATTAGTCTTGAATCATTAAGAGTTAGGCCAAGGTTGAACAGCCCAGATTTCTCCAGGAATCACCATCCACAAGCACTCGATGAGATGTCTCCATTTTCTTTAGTCCCAAAGCCATTTCAGCGCTGGGAGATCTCTTTCACATTACAGGTAGTCCTCGAAGTACGACCACAACGGAGCCCCAAATTTCTGTTGCTAAGTGAGACAATTTCCCCGTTTTATGATCTTTCTTGTCACAGTTGTTAAGTCAATTGTTGCAGCTGTTAAGTTAGTAACACTTAACACGGTTGTTAAGTGAAGCTGGCTTCCTCTATTGATTTTGCTTGGTCACAAAAGGGGACCGCGGGACACAGCAACCGTCATAAATACGAGTCAGTTAGTTAGTTTAGCTTATTGATTAACCCACATAGGCCACATCGAAATATAAATATGAGTCAGTTTCTAGGCATCTGGATTTTGATGACGTAACCCTGGAGATACTGCAATGGTCAGAAGTGTGAAAAATGACCCATAAGTTATTTTTTTTCCAGCGCCGTTGTAACTTCAAACAGTCACTCAATGAATGACTGTAACTCGAGGACCGACTGAAGGTAGTGTAGCAACTTCACAGTGTCCTTTTTCCATCCCTGGAAATCAGACCACCCCCAAACCAAGATTTCAGTCTAGGTGATACTCTTTCTTTCTTTTTCTTTTTCTTTTCTTCTTTGATTTAAAAGGTGAAGCCAAGACCAGAAACCTTCCGTCATCCTTACAAGGTGGTGCTGTGGAGAGCAGATCAAAGTTCTGGAAGTTTGTAGAAAGAGGTGAGGAGCTATCTTGCTTGGGAAGGGAGAAAAAAACAGAGCCAGGAGCTGGAGGAAGAGAGATAGAGATATGAGCTCAGTAGATCCGAGGAGTAAACGAGGAGTAAATGAGGAGAATCCAACAGGAAAAGGGATCAGAACTGATTTTGGAAGCTAACTGAAGATGGCATTTGAGGTCGTTTAGAAAGGAATCGGATGGTGTGAACATTCAATTTCTACCGTGTTTCCCCGAAAATAAGACCCTGTCTTATATTTTCTTGAACCCTGAAATAAGCGCTTGGCCTTATTGCCATGCACTCAAAAGCCCAGCTGGGCTTATTATCAGGGGATGTCTTATTTTGGGGAAAACAGGGTAGCAATTTATTTAGCACCTATTTTGGCAAGGAATGAGCTTGAAGCCAACTCCTGATAGCCCCATTTGCTTTTCTCATTGCATATGTCTCCTCCTAGACAACTAAAGAGGTGTGTGTTTGTGTACATGTTTTTCTCAACACACACACACACAAACAAACACAAACACGCACTATGCTGCATCCATCTGGGGATAAAAGCGAAGAGCGAAGAGAGAAAAATCTCTCGCCTCTTCAAAACTGGCTAATGTGGGGATGCATGTAGAAAGGATCAGAACTGATTTTGGAAGCTAACTGAAGATGGCATTTGAGGGTTTATTTATTTATTTATTTAAATTATTGAATTTCTATATCGCCCTACTCCCGAAGGACTCAGGGCGGTGAACAGCCACAGAATAAAACACATACAGTAAATACAAAAAGTTAAAATAGAATAAAAACGAATTAAATAATTTGGCTGAATAAATTTAAAATACCCCATAATTTAAAAACAAATTAAAATTTACATTTAAAAAGGGGAGAAGATTTAGGCCAGGCCAGCTTGATGAAATAAAAAAGTCTTGAGAGCGTGACGGAAGGTGCGCAGATCCGGGATCCTCTGTATCTCCGGGGGGAGCTCGTTCCAGATTGTAGGTGCCCCCCAGAGAAGGCTCTCCCCCTAGGGGCCACCAGTCGACATTGTTTGGCCGACGGCACCCGGAGGAGCCCCTCTCTATGGGAGCGTACTGGCTGGTGGGAGGCTATTGGTGGTAGCAGGCGGTCCCGTAGATAACCAGGTCCTAAGCCATGGAGCGCTTTAAAGGTGATAACCAAAACCTTGAAGCTCACTCGGAAGACCACCGGGAGCCAGTGCAGCACATGCAGGAGAGGTGTTACATGGAAACTCCACGTCGCTCCCATAACCACCCGCGCGGCCGCACTCTGCGCCAGTTGGAGCCTCTGAGTGCACCTCAAGGGGAGGAGCCCCATGTGGAGAGCGTTACAATAGTCCAGACGAGAGGTGACGAGGGCATGAGTGACTGTGCGTAGGGAGTCCCGATCTAGAAAGGGACGCAACTGGCAGATCAGGCGAACCTGATGAAGGGAATCGGGTGGTGTGAAAAATCACACATACTGTAACAACTGGTTCGCCCAGCACTGGAAATTTGAACGTGCGCACCATCCGTGCACATTGTGTGGCGTCACAAAACACGACAATTTTCTCGTGTATGCCATCCGTGCATGCGTGCAGCGTCAAAAACACAGCAATATAGGACGAGATTGTGCCCGGATGGCAATGACCGGTTCGTGTGAACCGGTCCAAACCGGCAGAAGCCCACCACTGCATCTGGGGATAAAAACGAAAAGCGAAGAGAGAAAAATCTTTCTCCTCTTCAAAACCGGCTTAATGTGGTGATGAGTTTAGAAAGGAATACCTAAAATATAAACAAAAACAGCGTACTTAATGGGCCAGGAGTTTTGCAAACAAGCGAGCGCTTGGAGAACCCGTTAAATTTTCCGTGAACCCGTGATCTTCAAAATGTTCTGGTTCTCATCAGGACAACTATTTCATCCGTGGAAAATGCTGCGGTCGCGAAGGCTTTTTCGTCTTAGGCGTCTTAATCCGTCTGAAATGCTAATTATCTCACTTAAAAGAAAGTGTCAGAACTGACCACTGGTGCTAGGGCTGTGGCATTCACCGCAGACTTAGCTACTTGTAGAGGGCAAAGGATTGTAGGAGGGGAACACAATCCAGAAATTGGGTGATGTGGCAGGAATGTTCCTGCATTAGAAAGCCGATGGGAGAGTGCAGAGCTGAGCTTTTTTCCCGTGGGAAAAACAAAATAGAAATTCCTACATCTTCAGGACAAATCACACAGCCTTGATGCTAGGAATCCTTCATAAGGAAGGGACATTTTTTTTCCCCTGGCTTGTGGTTAAATTAATTTAGTTGAGAATTGACAGCATGAAATAAGTTTTTCAGCATGAAAAACTACGACTCAAATTTACCGGCCTGCAGATCTGACGTTGGATTTGAGAACTGAATGGCCAGGGACTTTTAAAAACAGTCCTAACAGCAAAACTGTTCATCAGAGAAATAACAACTAGAATTGTTTTGGTTACACAACTAATTCCGGTCATCGTGCAGTCCTATTTTTAGCCGCTTTGTGAAAGCTGGGTTGCTGTTTACAAACAAGTTACTCTAATTTGATGACTTGCTACTACTTTTAAATCTAGAGACACGCTGTGAAATACCCCTGGTATCTAAATAAGACACATTTCTATTCTTACAGAACAATAAAATATTTCATGACAAATGAAGTACCGATATATTTTCTTAAAGCGTCATTTGTTTGTTAAAAAACAAAAAAAATCACGTCTAGACAAAATATAGAGTGTATTGTTGTTGTTTTTTTACCATAAAAGGCAATCTGCGGAGTGATAGGATTTGACTTATTCTTGTGTCGGGGGTGGCATTATGGAAAGCTAGGTTTTCTCTTCCAAATCTAGCTAACGTTTTATTGTGCGATGTATACTTTGAGTGGGTAGGTGTGGTGCTGGGAGGACGGGACTTATTTATTCAGACCAAGAATCTGCAAGAATGAGATGTTGCCTGAACCATTTCACGTTGCTTGTACCAATAAAGGAGAATATTTGTAGCTCGGGGTTGAAATGAGGGACCCATTGGGACACTCTGAGCTTGGGGTGCTTTCCTTGAATATGTTTCATTACACAAACTAGGGAATATCATAATAACAGAATAATAGAATCGGAAGGGACATTCAAGATATAGTCTAGTCCAATCCCCTAATCAAGCAGGAGAGTCCATACCATTTCAGACAAATGGATGTCCGAGCTCTTCTTAAAAACTTCCAATGATGGAGCACCCATAACTTCTGAAGGCAAACCATTTCACTGGTTAATTGTTCTAACTGTCAGGAAATTTCTCCTTAGTTCTAGGTTGTCTTCCAGGTGGTCTTCCAGGTGCGATTCAAGGTGTTGGTTGCCACCTTTAAAGCGCTCCATGGCATGGGACCTGGGTATCTACGAGACCGCCTTCTGCCACTGATAGCCTCCCATTGACCGATATGCTCCCACAGAGAGAGGCTTCTCCGGGTGCCGTCAGCTAGACAATGTCGGCTGACGACCCTCAGGGGGAGAGCATTCTCTGTGGGGGCCCCTACCCTCTGGAATGAGCTGCCCCCGGAGATTCATAGGATTTCTGACCTGCGCACCTTTCGTCGCACCCTAAAAGCATTATTATTCCAACAAGCAGGGCTGGCCTAAATAATAATAATATTTTTACTATTTTAATTGGGTTGTTTTATTAGAATTTTCGGCCAATTGATTTAATTGTTTTAAATTGTTTTTAAAATTTTTATACTGTCATGGTTTTATTTCTGGCTGTACACCGCCCTGAGCCCTTCAGGAGAAGGGCGGTATAGAAATTTAATAAAATAAAATAAAATAAATAAATAAATAGGTTGCTTCTCTCCTTGGTTAATTTTCAACCATTGTTTCTTGTCCTGCTCTGGAAAATAGGTAGACCTCCTCTTCTTTGTGGCAGCCTCTCAAATATTGGGACATTGCTATCATGTCACCCCTAGTCCTTCTTACTGGTATGACTGGATTAGACATACCCAGTTCCTGCAACGGTTCTTCATATGTATTCGCCTCCAGCCCCCCTAATCATTTTTGTTACTCTTCTCTACACTCTTTCCAGAATCTCAACATCTTTTGGGTTACTTTCGAGCTTGCATTTTTAAAAATTTTTTTAAAAAATATTAAAAAAAAAAAAAAAAAAAAAAAAAAAACCCCAATCCAAAAGTAAATAGAAGAGCAGTGAGGGGGAAAGGGGGAAGGGAGAAGAGAAGTGAGGAAAGATAAGAAAAAAAAAAGAAGAGAAAAAGAAGCATTGGCTTCCGACTCTCTCTGTTACAGTAAAATAAGGCATTGACATCAAATCACAACTTTTTGCTTTTTCATAATAGTGTGAACAAGCCTGTCAGAGTGTTTATCGCGTGGCTACTATTTTCAGACCACCCAGGACACAGAGGTAGTAGACGGCTTCTTAAGGGGCAATATCCCTGCTGACTCATTCTCAGTCTTAAAGGGGCTGGTCAGCTTTAAATCTTCATTACCCTGACACTTTTGACCCCCTCTCAGAGGTGAAATGCTTCCGGTTCGGACCGGATCACCCAATCCGGTAACGATGGAGGCGGGTGGTTCGGAGAACCGGTAGCAAAAATCCCTGCCCCCACCCCCTATGCCCAGCTGAGCCGCGCAATCATCAGACTCTTTTTTTAAAAAAAAAAATTTAAAGCATTTTTTCTACAACCTCTTCGGCCGAAAAAATGCTTTTAAAAGTAAAAAAAAAAAAGCCTCTGATGATTGCGCGGCTCAGCTGGGATCGTCAGAGGCTTTTAAAAGCATTTTTTCTACAACCTCTTCTGACGATCCCAGCTGAGTTGCCTGATCAGCAGAGGCTTTTTTTCTTTTAAAAGCCTCTGACGATCCAAGCTGAGTTGCCTTCACCGAAGAGGTTGTAGAAAAAATGGTTTTAAAAGTTAAAAAAAAATTGGCCATGTCCACCCAGTCACATTACCCCCCACCAAGCCACGCCCACAGAACCGATAGTAACAAATTTTAGATTTCACCACTGCCCCCTCTTCTTTGTGGCAGCCCCTCAAATATTGGAACAGTGCTATCATATCGCTCCTAGTCCTTCTTTTCACTAGACTAGACGTATTCAATTTCTGCAACCGTTTTTCAAATGTTTTAGCTTCCAGCCACCTAACCATCTTCATTGCTCTTTTCTGCACATATCACCATTGTTGCCATCATGCATATCAACGCATATCATCAGTGCTGGCGTCATGCCTCACCACCAGCACTGATGATATTGCCTAGTTGGGTAATGAAACGTTTGCAAGAAAACAAGCAAGCTCAGAGAGCACCAAGGACCCTTCGTGCCTCTTGATCATAACCTTTAGGACAAGGTTGGGCAAACTCCACTTGTACAATCTATGGATTACTGTTACTATTATTATTTTTGCTTGCATATCCAAGGCAACCAATGTGTTTTAAATTTGTATGCGCAATAGCATTTGTGGCATCGCTACAAGCGATTTGAATAAACACGTGATATTTTCTGAAATACTGTGGAATTGGGATCTAGAAACACCCAGGAGCATAGAAGAGTTCAGAGGCAGATGCATAAATAAATGTCTTAAACGTATTTATTCATATAATAAATCATATTAACTATGTACAACAGAGATCAAGTCTCATGAGGAATAAACATGAAAAGAGGTCGATGGATCGAAACCATCCTCTGCTACCATTCTGTGGAATTGGGATCGTAGAAACAGCCAGGAGCATAGAAGAGTTCAGAGGCAGATGCATAAATAAATATCTTAAACATATTTATTCATATGATAAAGCATATTAACTATGTACAACAGAGATCAAGTCTCATGAGGAACAAACATGAAAAGAGAGAGATGGAGAGAGCAAGGTGGAAAAGGTTGGAGGGGGTTTTATACTCAGGGTAAGCCCCTCCTTTCCACATAGGGATGGAGACACTCTCTGCCTCCACTGGTGTCTACATGACTCATGTGCCAATGGCTTGCAAATACTTGACAAATACTTTCAAATTCTCTGAATTAAACCAAGTTAAGTCATCTAGAGTGTGCTGTCCACATTATGTCTGGACCATTTGAGAATCACGCCAAAAGCTTAAGTATCTTTGTAAAATTCCTACAACTAGTCCGTTTTGGCTGTTCTACCCGATTGAGGATTGCGGTTTATTTTCCGCCTATGTTTGATCTATCGCTAATCATATAAGTGTGTATATAATTGGATCCTGAAATGGTATAATTAAGTTATATGTTTCCCATTCTGGTTTACTGCCTTCATTGGTGGGATTGGGTTAGGATGGGAGGCTAATGAGACCAAGTCATGCGTTGAACATTCCCAAACAGCACAGAAAATGTCAAGGAAGATCTTGGGAACTGTGGTTTTCAGTCGTGGTTATGTGTGCCTTGTGTAATCTAGTGTCGGTTGCAGTTTTCCAATCCATTCACACATTAATGCTTCTCACTTTCCCTCCACCAAATTCCCTTCCGGATTGTAAGGTCTGAGTAGAAATCAAGCACGGATAATCTAAAGCAGGGATCTGCAAAGTTGGCAACTTTAAGACACTTGTGGACTTCAACTCCCAGAATTCCCCAGCCAGCCATGGTAACTCGATTTCAATCAGATGTTTTACAGGATCCCTTGTGATAGTTGGGCTTGCTAAGAGTTGACACTGACATGTCGACACTGAATGAAATCAAAGGAGTGTCGTGGATCAGGGGTTAAAGATACTGAGCTTGTCAGCTGGAAAGCTGACAAGCTTGGGTTTGAGACCCGAGGGTCGCACGACGGGATGAGCTCCTGTTCCTTGCTCCAGCTCCTGCCCAACCTATCAGTTCATGTAGGTCATGAACTGCATCAAAAGCATGTAAATCAGGGGTGGGTTCTACTTACCTTTACTACCGGTTCGCATCGCACCCATGCGTGTGTGCTCGCTTCACATGCGCAGATCACCTATGATGACATCCGAGTCAGTGGGCGGAGCCTCCCTCCGGTTTTACTACAAGTTCTTGCGAATCGGTCCAAACCGGAGGCAACCCACCACTGGTGTAAATGCAAGTAGATAAATAGTTACCACTTTGATGGGAGGGTAGTAGCGTTCTGTGCACCTTGGCCTACACTCGTACTAGCCACATGACTATAGAAATATCTTTAGACAATGCTGGCTCCCTTCGCTAAGAAACAGAGATGGGCACACCCACCCACCCCCAGAATTGGATACAACTGGACAGGAGAAACCTTTACCTTTACTTTAAGAGTTGACACTGATATGATGACACCTAATGAAATCATGATATCATTTTGAAAAAGATGGATAACTGTGACACAAAGGCTACTATCATTTGGTAAATTGGCAGCTACCGTATTTTTCGGAGTATAAGATGCACCGGAGTATAAGACGCACCTACCTTTTTTGGTGAGGAAAAGACGAAAAAGAAATCTGCCTCTGAGCAATTTTGCCTCATTGCAGCAAACAACAAACAGCCTGCTTTACTTTCAGTTTCATTTTCAGCATAGTTTGATTAGCACAAGAAAAAAAAAATCTGCTCCAGCAATTTACCTCTTTGCAGCAAGCAGCAGAGCCCTGCACAAAACAGCTGAGAGCTAATCAGCTGAGAGTCGGGAGGCTGATCCAATCAACTTGTGCTAATTAGCCTGTGCTTAAGCTGAAAGGAGCTGTTTTTTTCTTGCTGTTGGCTTGCAAGGAGGTAACTGCTGCGAGGCAGAGGCCAAAGGGTGGGGGCCAGTGGGTGGGCGGGGCTACATTCGGTGTATAAGACGCACCTAAATTTTCTCCCCCTTTTAGGGGGGGAAAAGGTGCGTCTTATACTCCGAAAAATACGGTAGTTAAAACAACCCAATCAAAGTGTATGAATATCCTGGAGGATAGTATTGAGTGGAGTCCTCAAGAGCTCCCTTTTTGGTTCCATGCTATTCCAAATTTTTAAATGACCCGCAGGATGGAATATAAGGGACGCTCATTAAATAGCCATCGCACTTAGACTTACATCCCACTTCACAGTGCTTTACAGCCCTCTCTAAACGGTTTACAGAGTCAGCCTCTTGCACCCCAATCCGGCTCCTCATTTTACCCACCTCAGAAGGATGGAAGGTTGAGTCAACCTTGAGCCTGGTGAGATCCGAACTGCCAAATTGCAGTCAACCGGCAGTCAGCAGAAGTAGCCCTGTACTACTGCACTCTAACCACTGCGCCACTGCGGCTGATGCACAGATAACATGGACAACAGTCACAGGATAAAGTGACCATATCAGGTTTGAATGTTGGGTGAGCTCCAGCAGGAACTCGCTCATCTGTGACAAGAGTTAGACAGCTTCACATGAGTATATCGCACACCTTGCTATGTGCCTTGTGGTTTTTCTACTGAGAAATAACATTTTTAAAAAGTTTAGAGACACTGGGTGGATTCGGGGTGTAAGCTCATGTGATTAAGTTGCCTCTCCATTCTTTTTCAGACCTTACATGTGAATAAGGTGATGTCCATCTTGTTTTCTGTGACCTTTCTGGCTTTTCTCTGTGGCATCCAGTCGACCAGCATGGACCAAGGGAGTTTATCAGAAGATTCCATGAATTCTTTCCTTAAAACACTGATTCAAGCTGGCATTTGGAAAAACAAGATCCCCAAACAGACGGCCAGAACTAAGGATGGCGTGCCAACCACAGAGAAGAAAAGCGAGGTGGAACCAGAGTTGACTACCAGCCAAGATATTAGATTGGGTTTCCAGCCCGTCGTTTCGTTGGATGCTGAATTACTGAGGCAGCAGAGACGGTTCAGTTCTCCCCGGGTCCTCCTGAGTGAAAATACCCCCCTGGAACCCCCTCCCTTGTATCTGATGGAGGAGCCCATGGCGCTGAACCGAACGTCTCGCCGGAAGAGGTATACCGAAGGGAAAACCCACCGCGGGGAATATTCCGTGTGCGACAGCGAGAGCCGATGGGTCACGGACAAAACATCCGCGGTGGACATCCGAGGACACCAGGTGACTGTCCTGGGTGAAATCCGAATGGGCCCATCTCCGGTCAAACAATATTTTTACGAAACGAGGTGTAAGCAAGCCAAGCCTGCCAAAAGCGGTTGCCGCGGTATCGATGACAAGCACTGGAATTCCCAGTGCAAAACCTCACAAACATTTGTGCGGGCATTGACTTCGGAAAACAGTAAACTTGTAGCCTGGCGATGGATCAGAATAGACACTTCCCTGTGTGTGCGCCTTGTCCAGGAAAATCGGGCGAACATAGGTTCATTTTTCTCTCTGCCATATAAGTTATTATGACTAAATTATATGATATGCATGTAGCATATAAAGGTTTCTATTGTTTATATATTATAAGTGGTCCTTATTTATTAAAGTCCAGCCAAGTACTATCTCTCTCGTGATAAAAGAATAGTAAAGAATGGATGTATACCAGTGGCAACATCATTTCTCATTTCTGTTTGTGATTTCAGCTCCTCCACAGCATTCCATAAACTACTTAAAAAAACTTTTAGGAAATATCTGTATTTTTACACTCGAGATGTTCATTCGGGTGACCATTAAGTGAGAGGTTTAAAAGAGGACGAGGATATCCATTCGGTCATGTCTGATACGACTTTTTTTTTTTAATTTGATTTATATGCCGCCCTTCTCCGGAGATTCAGGGCGGCTTACAATGCACTAAGTAATAGCCTTCATCCTTTTGTATATTTATACAAAGTCAGCTTATTGCCCCCACAATCTGGGTCCTCAATTTACCTACCTTAGAAAGGATGGAAGGCTGAGTCAACCTTGAGCCTGGCGAGATTCAAACCTGCAGTAATTGCAGGCAGCTGGTCTTAATAACAGGGTGCTTTAGACCACTGTACTACCAAGGCTCTTGGTGGTGATTTTATGGGCCAGGTCTATCCACATCTTCTGATCTTGCACTACTTGTGTTAAAAGACATGGGGTCAAATGTAAAAAAAGCTGTGGAGACTTTAGAAAGCGTGCAGAGAGGAGCAACAAAGATGATGAGGGGACTGGAGGCTAAAACATATGAAGAACGGTTGCAGGAACTGGATATGTCTAGTTGAATGAAAAGAAGGACCAGGGGAGACATGATAGCAGTCTTCCAATATCTCAGGGGCTGCCCCAAAGAAGAGGGAGTCAAGCTATTCTCCAAAGCACCTGAGGGCAGGACAAGAAGCAATGGGTGGAAACTAATCAAGGAGAGAAGCAACCTAGAAATAAGGAGAAATTCCCTGATAGTTAGAACAATGAATCAGTGGAACAACTTGCCTCCAGAAGTTGTCAATGCTCCAACACTGGAAGTTTTTAAGAAGATGTTGGACAACCATTTGTCTGAAGTGGTGTAGGGTTTCCTGCCTAAGCAGGGGGTTGGACTAGAAGACCTCCAAGGTCCCTTCCAACTCTGTTATTCTATTCTATCTAAATAAGTTGCTGAGACCCCTAGAGTTGGGAATGACTAGCACATGTGCGAGGGGAACCTTTACCTTTACCTTAGCCTCTTGTTAAAAACCTCCAGTGATGGAGCACCCGTGATTTCTGAAGGCAAAACTGTTCCACTGATTGCTTGTCCTCACTGTTAGGAAATTTCTCCTTAGTTCTAAGTGGCTTCTCTCTTTGATCAGTTCCCAACCGTTGTTTCTTGTCCTGCCCTCAGGTGCTTTGGAGAAAGCCTATTCCTGTCAGAACCTATCATTCCTCCTCCCACCAATTAACCCCAATTCCATAACTGTCCTTCCATCTCCACAGCACCCAATACAACTGATGAAGCTTCTGGGATAGAAGAAACCTCTTCTTCTTCTTCTTCTTCTTCTTCTTCTTCTTCTTCTTCTTCTTCTTCTTCTTCTTTCTTCTTCTTCTTCTTCTTCTTCTTCTTCTTCTTCTCTTCTTCTTCTTCTTCTTCTTCTTCTTCTTCTTCTCTTCTCCTCCTCCTCCTCCTCCTCCTCCTCCTCCTCCTCCTCTTCTTCCTCCTCCTCCCCCTCTTCCTCTTCCTCCTCTTCTTCTTCCTCCTCCTCCTCTTCCTCCTCCTCTTCTCCTCTTCTTCCTCTTCCTCCTCCTCCTTCTCCTCCTCCTCTTCCTCCTCCTCCTCTTCTTCTTCCTCCTCCTCCTCTTCCTCTTCCTCCTCCCCTTCTTCTTCTTCTTCTTCTTCTTCTTCTTCTTCTTCTTCTTCTTCTTCTTCTTCTTCTTCTTCTTCTTCTTCTCTTCTTCTTCTTCTTCTTCTTCCTCTTTCTCTTCCTCTTCCTCTTCCTCCTCTTCTTCTCCTCCTCCTCTTCTTCTCCTCCTCCCCCTCTTCTCCTCCTTCTCCTCCTCCTCTTCCTCCTCCTCCTCTTCTTCCTCCTCCTCCTCCTCTTCCTCTTCCTCCTCCTCCCCTTCTTCTCTCTTCTTCTCTTCTTCTTCTTCTTCTTCTTCTTCTTCTTCTTCTTCTTCTTCTTCTTCTTCTTCTTCTTCTTCTTCTTCTTCTTCTTCTTCTTCTTCTTCTTCTTCTTCTCTTCTTCTTCTTCTTCTTCTTCTTCTTCTTCTTCTCTTTCTCTTCCTCTTCCTCTTCTTCCTCAAAAAAAAACAAAAAAATCAGCCCATTGCCTTTTCAGAAATAAAGCCACTTTTGATTCTCTCCAGTATACTGTGTTTTACCATGAAACTTACCCTTAAGGTCAATGGCTAAGCCCGGCTCAGTGGCTAAGACACAGCTTGTCAATCAGAAACATCCCTAGTATAGGTCTCCTGCGTGAGCAGGGGTTGGGCTAGATGACCTCCAAGGTTCCTTCCAACTCTGTTGCTCTCCCATTAGTGTTCTGGAATTAGGGCAAATAATCTTACAATGTTAAGTTTAGATTTTAGGGGGTTTTTTTGTAAACACATCTGTGACGGCAGTTCATGTTGCCAGCTCCTCTTTTTTTTTTTTTTTGAAGCCAAGAAAAATATTAAACAATTTGTAATGAAAACTTCAGAGTGCCAAAAAAACACTTCTAAAAGGATCGTTAATATAAATATTTAAAAGCTAGATTTCCGCAAAATAAGGCTTTTTTAAAAAAAAATATATATATTTTTGAGCCCTTTTTCAGGATTTCCCTTTCCTGAAGCTTTGGTTGATTTTTGCTGCTCTGTTAATTGCTTTATAATTCCAATGCAGGAACATGTTCAATTTTTGGAATGCACATCAAACCGAAACCAATTCAAAAAGTTTACAAACTTTTGAAGAAAACTTAAGGAGAGAAAGATACAAAGAATATTGGTCCCCACCTTCCCACACATTGTGCTGACTGTAGAACAAAAGGATCAGACAAGTTAATCCTTTCTAGACCTTTAATCCATTTGTAATGTTCCAAAATCAAAATTCTGGTCACAATTTGGCTGCTTATTCCACCACTCCTTAAACTTGTAGTTAAAAGTTTTTTTTTCCCACTAAGGCAGGGGTCGGCAACCTTAAACACTCAAAGAGCCACAAAGGTCCTAACCGGAAGCCCCCATTCAATTCTGGAGCTGACCGGAAGTCCGGTTCCCCCGTCATAGTCTCCTCCTAGCGCGGTGTCCTTTTTCCTCTGCTTACCGGAAGTCCGGTTCCCCCACCAGAGAGTCTCCTCCTAGCACGGTGTCCTTTTTTCTCTGCTCACCGGAAGTCCAGTTCCCCCACCATAGAGTCTCCTCCTAGCACGGTGTCCTTTTTCCCTCTGCTCACCAGAAGTCCGATTCCCCCACCAGAGAGTCTCCTCCTAGCATGGCGTCCTTTTTCCTCTACCTGTCCTAACCGAAAGCCCTATCACTTGTGGAGCCAACCAGCAACAGGGAGCCGCAGCAGAGGGATGAAAGAGCCACATGCGGCTCCAGAGCCGCGGGTTGCTGACCCCTGCACTAAGGACTGAAGAAAACTCACATGATGCTGTAAAATATATCAACCCAAAGGTTCCTAGTATCTGAAAAGCAGCTAACAAGCTATTTCCGACAATGATTAGAAAAGAAAGTATGTGAATTTAGTGTCCTTTCAAAGCTGTTGTCCATTGAGCAAGATGGCCCAGTTCTCTTGCCTCCCAGAGCTTTAAACCCATCAGGGAACCCTGTTTTGCAGTTTTCTTACAGGGAGCAACTGTACGGAGCACTTGTGGGTGATCTCATATCCTCTCCTTATCCAGAAAGGAATGATTGACCTACTTACCATCTCCACCATTTAGTGGAGCTATCCTCTGTTCATTTTCTTTCCCAGAACTCAGTCCATTAGAGTAGACTTCAAAGAAATGGAGGGTTTTTCACAGATGAAAGCTCCTCAGTCCAGCTAGAGTCACTTGCAGTGGTGGGATTCAGCCAGTTCAGGCCGGTTCAGATGAACAGGTAGTTAAATTGCTGGGTGGCCCGCCCCACCCCTTCCAGAAGTCCCCATGCACCCCATTTTGGCTCCCAGGTAAGTGCAAGGAGACCTACTAGGCCCAAAATGGGGCAAGGGGGGTTGCTGTGTCCCCCCCCGTGGCCCATTTTTACTCCCAGGAGGCTGCAAGGAGGCCTCCTAGGCCCAAAATGGGGCACGTGTGTGTGTGTCCCCCACCTGTGGCCCGTTTTTGTTCCTGGGGGATGTGCAGGAGGCCAAGTGTTGCCTGTCACACCTCCTGGCCACGCCCACCAAGGCCACACCCACCCAGCAGGTCATTAGGGCAGACCAGCCCACCTTACAGGGTTGTTGCTGTGGGGAAAATAGTGTTGTGGTCCGCCAGCAGCCAGCGAAGCTGGCAGCAGAGTCAGACAGTGAGGAGACTGGGTAGGAACATGGCCCAGTCCTGGAATCTGGGGAAGGCCCGGACAAGGGCTCTGCATCGGAGGCAGAGATGGGACCAGGGCCATCTGGGAGTGATGTGCATACTCTGGAGCCCCCAGAGTCGAACAGCAGAGAGACAGAGGGAACAGGAGGAGCCTGTTCCTAATGCATGAATGCGCAGAGCTGCCAGAAGGCAAGAGCAGCTAAAGCAAAAGGGACAACTCAGTAGTAAGGCAAGGAGATTGGCCCCTCCCATAAATCTTAAAGGAGAAACAAAGGACTTGGGCCTTTTGCAGGAAAGCAACGTTGCTAACTCTATTTCCAGTCGGCATCTCTTGTTTGTTTTGGAACTTCGTGGGGCTTTGCCAAGTATGGCCTTTGGCAGAGTGTCAAAAAAGATAAAGGTTGGTGATTAAGGACGTCTTCCGAAGGACTTGTTTTGCAACTAATTGGGACTCAGCTGGGAATGAACGTAATTCTCACCTGTTACAATAAAATAGTTTTTTTTGGGACTAATTGTATATTGTAATGCCTCAGTAAGCCTAGGTCACAACAAATAGGAGGAGGAAGGTGTGTTGAACATGTCTGCCGCTTTGAGTTATTTGTAAAAATAATAAAGGCAGGATACAAATTAATAATAATAATAATAAAAATTCAGAAAGAATACTCACAGGCTTCCCCTTTCAGTCAAAATGGTGACACAACAGGGTACGTTAAGAAAAAGGGACACCTTTCGTGCACTTAAATTAAAATTAAATCAATACTGAAGCTAAACACACTAGAATGGAAAAGAGAGTCTAAAAATACCACAACCAGCTATGGCTACAAAAAAACAAAAAACAAAAAACAAACAAACAAAAAAAACTCCCACAAACCCAGAAAGCTGAATTTTGGAAGATTCGGAAGAGACGAATGGAAACAAAGAATGCTGGAACTGGAACTAACTAACAACACTCTGTATCAGTTATGTCTCCGATTCATCTTTGCATAAATAAAATGTCTGCGAAGGCTGCGGTCCTTAACACTCACAATTTCCTGTCATCTCGGAGGCTGAGTGAACGCAGAAAGCCTTTAGCGTGAGGGAAAGATGCAGATTTATTGGCAAATGGAATTTGACTGCGTTTTGAGGCACCAAGTCTAGCCGTTTTCTGGAGGCACTTTGGAAATTGCAAATAGACAGAGAAAGAAAGAAAAAAAGAAATGGTTACGGATTTGAGCTAGAACCATTCGTTTAGTGACCGTTTGAAGTTACAAGGGCACTGAAAAAAGTGACTTAGGACCAGGGGTGGGATTCAAATAATTTAACAACCGGTTCTCTGCCCTAATGACCGGCTGGGTGGGTGTGGCCATGGTGGGTGTGGCCAGGGGGTGTGATAGGCAGCATTCGGCCTCCTGCACCCCCCTGGGAGCAAAAATGCCCCCCGTGCCCCGTTTTGGGCTTAGTAGGCTTCCCTACAGCTACCTGGGAGCGAAAACAGGCCACCGGGGGAAGGGGAGCATGTCGCACCCCCCCCGTCCCATTTTGGGCATAGGAGGCCTCCCTGCGCTTACCTGGGAGCCAAAATGGGGTGTGTGGGGATTCCTGGAAGGGGTGGGGCACTTGGTACCATGTCCAAGAATTTTATAAGATACATCAACAAATTGCAGCTTCCTGCAATAACACCAGCGGAACTGCAAAAAACTGTGATACTTGGGACATCGTACATCTTAAGAAGATACTTGGTTGATACGTAAGATGCTGGCAACAACCCGTATCAACCATTAGCACCAGTCAATGGTATTTGTGATGCATTTTTGAATGTTCAGTTGACTGAGTTTCATGTTTTATGAATAAAGTAAATAATAATAAAATAATAAAATAACAAAATAAAATAAAATTTATTTAGAAGTCTTAGAATTCATGTCAACATTCAATGATTCATAAGTGAAGCATCAGAATTTAAAATGTTGATCACTACCTTGTTTTTCCAGTTTCTTCACTGTTTTCTTGTATTTTTACATGCTATTCCTAATCGGTTAAAGTAATTAATAAAGAAAAAAAAAGGAGGGAGGAAAAAATAATAAACAATGACAAATTAATAACCTGAGTTTTGAACCTGTTGCAGGTTTCGGTTTAGTCTCCAGGCTTTTTTAATCATCCTAGTTGATCTTCTCTGCCCTTTTTTTTTTTTTTAAATGTAAGCGTCTTACATAAAAGAAAGTCTTAAGATATTTTCCTCTACTAAATCAAGCTGATTGGTTTACCTGAGGTAGCCCTACTTGAAAGAGATCTAATCCATAAATTTATTCCAGAACTCAAATAGAACGTCAGACGACAAGCTTCCAGAAGGCCACATGTTCTCATAAAATATATCCAAAAAGGCCTTTTCGTTTGTTTACTATGCGAAGGCCTCGTCATTCTGCCATCTGTCATCCAGTGTAACCTAATACGGGCTAAATATTTTACCGAGCAAATCCCCTCACACAGCCTGTCAGCCTTTGCTTTTCACTTCTTAAAACACAAGCGTGAATTCCGCTCCCATTTTGGGGGGACGAATTAAGACTCCTGGAACGATGACATGGACTCCTGTTACCTTTACGGAGTTGGTTTTGAAACGTTTCTAATGGGATCCTGTATTTGAAAACCAAGCAAACAATGGATTAAAAGAAAGGAAGAAAAAAACCTCTATTTCAACCACCTTGTTGTAAACTGCTACTCATATCCCATAACGAGAGGGCCTCTCTCTCTCTCTCTCTCTCTCTGCAGCTGCAGATCATAGGAAGGAGCGTTGCATGGAGAGAGGAGTGGTTCTTCTACAAAAGATCAGAGAGGCCAAGAAGGAGGACTCGGCATGTAGAGACAGGCCTGGGCTACATCCTTATTTGTACCCATCGGAGATGCCAAATCCCTTTCCACGTTAGTCCAGTGTTGGATCTGTACAAGCACCAACCGTTCCAAAATTGTTTGGGCTTGATCACGCTAAGACATGGAAGCCATGTGTTGACAAGCTTGGAAGTCCAATCATCTTTTCTGGCCTATCCAGATTCCAGAGAAGTGTTGGAATCCAGTGAAGAATCAGGGTGTCGGAAGAAATATCCATCTGGTTCAGTTCCAAGCCGGGAGAAAGACACTGGAAACATGGAGGCTGATTGGAAAGATGGTTTAATGATGAACAGAACCGCCAAACGCATGGTTCTGGTTAGTGGTGGGATTCAAATAATTTAACAACCGGTTCTCTGCCCTGATGACCGGCTGGGTGGGTGTGGCCATTGTGGGCACGGCCAGGGGGTGTGACAGGCAGCACACGGCCTCCTGCATCCCCCTGGGAGCAACCCCTCCCATGCCCCATTTTGGGGCTATTAGGCCTTCCTGCAGCCTCCTGGGAGCAACCCCTCCCATGCCCCATTTTGGGACTATTAGGCCTCCCTGCAGCCTCCTGGGAGCAACCCCTCCCATGCCCATTTTGGGGCTATTAGGCCTCCCTGCAGCCTCCTGGGAGCAACCCCTCCATGCCCCATTTTGGGACTATTAGGCCTCCCTGCAGCCTCCTGGGAGTGAAAACGGGCAGTGGAGGGGCCGCGCCACACCCCTCATGCCCCATTTTGGGCCTAGTAGGCCTCCTTGCACTTACCAGGGAGCCAAAATGGGGCATGTGGGGACTCAGGGAAGGGGCAGGGTGGGGAGGGATGGGACCCAGCCAGCAATTTAACTACCGGTTCGCCCGAATCAGCCTGAACTGGCTGAATCCCACCACTGGTTCAACTGACCATATGGAGTTGAGAATGGGTGGCTTTTATACCTTCTCTTGGGCTTTGAACTTGAGCTTCCTGTTCCTCTGGAGCCGCATGTGGCTCTTTCGTCTCCGCTGTGGCTCCCTGTCACTCAAAATATGCATCACAACTGCCAATGTGCACACGATTTATTGAGCTTTTCAGCCCATGGTAGGCCAACCATGGATAAATCCAAGAAAAGAAAAGTTTCAGAAGAAAACAGAACGTTTAATTCGACTACATATGCTAGTTTTATGGCCGCTCAAGAAATAGCCAGGCACGGGAAGGGTTTTTGTGGTTCCCGGTGTTTTCTTTTCTGTGGGAAATGGGTCCAAATGCCTCTTTGAGTGTTTAAGGTTGCAGACCCCTGTTTGAGCAGGGAGGTGGACTAGAAGATCTCCAAGGTTTCTTCCATTATTCTGTTCTGGAGACATCTTCCTGCCAAGTCCCCCATGATGTTCCTTCATCTCATTCTCAGCTGAGAATAAGATAGCTTTGAGTCATTCTTTGCTGGACTGGTGTTAGGAAATATTTCTCCCCTTATTCTGATCCCATCCAAAGGAATCCTTAAAGTGTAGAACATCTGTTAGGCTTTGTCACCCATTACCTTGAAGGAAAGCCAAAAGACCAGTGAAGACTTGGAAGAGAAAACTAGGGAGAAGATCTGGCAATGTCAACTCAGAAAAGGGTGGAAACTAGAGCAGTACGTAGCAGTGTGGAAAGCACCAAAATTAAACACAGGATGGCAATAATTTGGGGGTACAAATCACCATGTGTTTACGTCCGGGATACACATTAAACAGCCACCGAACATCGCATCGCTGCCATAAAAGCTACTACAGCCAATGTTTAGTCTAACCCGTGTGAATGTCAGATTGTACGAGACAAGAAGCAGAAATTAGAAATTACGGGATCGAAATTCATCGCCCCCTGCCGCCATCCTGTAGAAGGCGCCCCAAGCATTTCACTGCTCAAAACCTCTGGATGGTGTAATGGAAAGCTTTTCCTCATTTTAAACCAGGGGCGGGGAATTATAGCCCTTTTATGACCTGTGGATTTCAACTCCCAGAATTCCCAAGTCAGCCATGTTCTCATGCTGGCTCAGGAATTCTGGGAGTTGAAGTCCACAAGTCAAAAAATTGGGCCATAGTTCCTCACCTCTGTTTTAAACAAATGGAGATAGATATTCGGTTGGGTCTCCTTGAACACCAGGATGCTGTCTAGGAGGATAGAAGGACATCCATCTCCAAAGCTGTATCTTCTTGGCCATTTCTTTTCTTCTCTGTCCCACTACAAGCTTGTCTACGGTTCCTAATTTGTTTCTTCCTGTGTTGTGCTTGTACATACAGTAGTGGCCAAAATTATGGAAACATTGTGGGAAAAGTGCATTTTTGAGGTTTGATGGCTAATAACACCACTTTTTGGGGGGAGTTTCAAGATAATCCTATTTCACTGCTGGAATGGCCTGGGAATAGCCAAGACCTTAACCCAATTGAAAATCTATGGAGCCGACTAAAGAAACTTGTTAGTCAGAAGCGAAACAGCAATAAAATCCAGTTAATAGAAGCCATCATTCAATCTTGGTTTCACATTAGAACAGCTGCAGAACTAAAAGACTTGGTTCACTCCATGGGAAGACGTTGTAAGGCCATCATTCATGGTAAAGGTTACCCAACGAAGTATTAACTGACACGGTGATTATTTTTTTATATCTCATTTTTTCTGTGTTTCACTTTTCTTCTTTATACTTTATCCTGTAACTGCTATTCTAATAGCAAATCCTTCATAAAAGTTATTGCATTACATTCTTGATTAAATTGTCTTTCCATTGATATATAATTTTATGGTACTATTCAGGGGTGAAATCCAGCAGGTTCTGACAGGTTCTGGAGCGGAAATTTTAGTTCGGAGAACTGGCAAATGCCTCCTCTGGCTGACCCCAGAGGGGGTTGGGAATAGGGATTTTGCAATATCCTTCCCTCAGGAGAGGAGGGAATGGGGATTTTGCAGTATCCTTCCCCTGGAGTGGGGAGGGAATGGAGATTTTGCAATATCCTTCCCCTGCCATGCCCACCAAGCCACGCCGACAGAACCAGTAGGGGGAAAAATTGGATTTCACCCCTGGTATTATTCTAGTACTCCAAAAAAAAAAAAAAAAAAGTGGTGTTATTAGCTAGTTTTAGTAAATGCACTTTTCCAAAAGGTTTCCACAATTTTGGCCACTACTGTATAATGTGCCAGTCGTATGCAAAGCTACCCCCCCAAAAAAATAAAAGGGACACGCTCTGTATCTGGAAATGTTTGTTGTCTAAATTTTGAGACAGAGGGATGGCAAAGAAGGATGTGGAATGTGCTGGCAAGAAGGAAGCCCAGGCTTTTGATTGCATTGGCAGATGCTCGGGGTCGGTGCCTGGCATTGTCACGAGAGTTGGAAAATTACCGTATTTTTCAGAGTATAAGAACGCACCTTTTTTCTCCCCCCTAAAAGAGGCTGAAAATTGGGGTGCGTCTTACACTCCGAATGCAGCTTTTTTGAAGCTTTTTTTTCAGATCTAATGAGGCGCTAACAAGGCACTAGCGAAGCGATCTTCCCAGCTTTGCCTGCTCCCTCGGCTCTCCACTGTGCTTTAACGAGGCACTGAGTGAAGCGATCTCCATGCTTTGCTCCGACTCTCAGCTTTTCTTTAGAAGCTTTTTTTCAGCCCTAACTAGGTGCTAGCCGAGTGAAGCGATCTCCATGCTTTGCTCCAACTCTCAGCTTTTCTTTAGAAGCTTTTTTCAGCCCTAACTAGGTGCTAGCCGAGTGAAGCAATCTCCATGCTTTGCTCCGACTCTCAGCTTTTCTTTAGAAGCTTTTTTTCAGCCCTAACTAGGTGCTAGCCGAGTGAAGCGATCTCCATGCTTTGCTCCGACTCTCAGCTTTTCTTTAGAAGCTTTTTTCAGCCCTAACTAGGTGCTAGCCGAGTGAAGCGATCTCCATGCTTTACGTCCTCTGACTCTCAGCTTTTCTTAGAAGCTTTTTTCAGCCCTAACTAGGTGCTAGCCGAGTGAAGCAATCTCCATGCTTTGCTCCGACTCTCAGCTTTTCTTTAGAAGCTTTTTTTCAGCCCTAACTAGGTGCTAGCCGAGTGAAGCGATCTCCATGCTTTGCTCCGACTCTCAGCTTTTCTTTAGAAGCTTTTTTCAGCCCTAACTAGGTGCTAGCCGAGTGAAGCGATCTCCATGCTTTACTCCGACTCTCAGCTTTTCTTTAGAAGCTTTTTTCAGCCCTAACTAGGTGCTAGCCGAGCGAAGCGATCTCCATGCTTTGCTCCAACTCTCAGCTTTTCTTTAGAAGCTTTTTTCAGCCCTAAAAGGTGCTAGCCGAGTGAAGCGATCTCCATGCTTTGCTCCGACTCTCAGCTTTTCTTTAGAAGCTTTTTTTTCAGCCCTAACTAGGTGCTAGCCGAGTGAAGCGATCCCTCCCCATGCTTTGCCTGCTTTTCTCATTGCTGCTTCCTCTCAACTGTGCCTTAGAAGCTGTTTTTTTTTTATCCCCAAGCAGGGAATAAAAAAAACCAGCAAACTAATGTGCTGAAGCTGACCAGACTAAGGACACTAGCCAGATGAAAACCTGGTAGGCAGATTCCCCCCCCCTATTTTCCTCCCCAAAAACTAAGATGCGTCTTATTATTTATTTATTTATTTATTTATTTATTTATTTATTTATTTATTTATTATTTATTATCGGATTTATATGCCGCCCTTTCTCCACAAGGACTCAGGGTGGATCACAGCAATAAACAACAACAAGTCCAATTAAAATTCAACAATAAAAACTAAAATTCTCATTAAAACCCCATTCAGTCCAGGCCAGCTTGGCGAAACAGCCATGTTTTAAGATCACGGCGGAAGGAGCGAAGGTCGGGGGCTACCTGGAGCTCCAAGGGGAGCTGATTCCAGAGGGTAGGTGCATCCACAGAGAAGGCTCGCTCCCTAGGGGCTGTCAGCCGACATTGTTTGGCCGACGGGACCCCAAGTAGGCCCTCTCTATGTGAGCGCACGGGGTGATGGGGAGCTGTTGCTGGCCGCAGGTAATCCGCCAAATACCCCGGGTCTAAGTCTTATACTCCAATGCGTCTTATACTCTGAAAAATACGGTACTGAAGGCAATTTAGTTTGCACCCAACACCCTCCCTTTCAGTCCCTATATTCAGAGGACACAAGAACCCCCCCCACACTTGGCTCCAAGTAGGTCTTGATGATTGGCGAACATCAAAAATGATTTCAGACGACTGCAGGGAGAGGGAGAGAGAGAGAGAGAGCTCAAGGAAGATAAAAGAACAAAGGGCCTAAGGATAATAATCCACATTATCTATTTTAATCTTTATCAAAGCCACAGAAATTTGCTACTGTGAGTAATTTAATTATTGGAGGTCTCCTCCATTAACACACGGGAGCTGCATTGCCTGCCAATTTGCTTCTGGATCCAATTCAAGGTGCTGGTTATCAACTTCAAAGGTCTATATCAGGGGTGAAATCCAGCAGGTTCTGACAGGTTCTGGAGAACCGGTAGCAGAAATTTTGAGCAGTTCAGAGAACCAGCAAATGCCACCTCTGGCTGGCCCCAGGAGTAGGGAGGGAATGGGGATTTTGCAGTATCCTTCCCCCAAGAGTGGGATGGGAATGGAGATTTTGCAATATCCTTCCCCTGCCATGCCCACCAAGCCACGCCCACCAAGCCACGCCACGCCCACCAAGCCACGCCATGCCCACCAAGCCACGCCCACCAAGCCATGCCCACTTTGAGATTATTGAGGCTCTTCCCCTTTCCCCCCAAATAATGTTCTGACAGTCCTTCAAACCCTGGCTGATCTTACAGGCTTATGGGTAGGATGGTTGCTGAGCCACCCTGGTTGTCCTTTGCAATGCTCCCTTTAGTTCCTCCTACTACCCTCAGATATACACGATATTTCTTTCTTCTGCTTTACTCCTTCTTGCTTTTTGAAATTAAGTCACTCAAATTTAACACAACCATTTATTCCTTCAATCAACGAATCCATATGGCATAACCCAAAAAACGCTGGTCTTTGGTTATTCCAGCTTTACGATGTACATAACAGAACATCAACCTGGTAGGTGATTTTTCTTCTATTCCACACCATGAAGGAAACCATTTCGTGGATGCAGTTCAGAGGTGAGTTTCAGCAGGTTCTGACCAGTTCTGGAGAACCAGTAGCGGAAATTTTGAGTAGTTCAGAGAACCAGTAGTAAAAATTCTGACTGGCCCCACCCCCATCTATTCTCTGCCTCCCAAGTCCCAGCTGATCAGTAAGAAATGGGGATTTTGCAGTATCCTTCCCCTGCCACCCCCACCAAGCCACGCCCATCAAGCCACACCCACAGAACCAGTAGTAAAAAAATTTGAAACCTACCACTGATGCAGCTGACTTATCTGTTCTGCCCTAGGCTTCCCCAAAGCACAAAGCAGACTCCTTGTCCCGACAAAAAAACTCTTTTTATATTAAGTTATGGTGAATTCCTCTCATTCACATCCAGCAAAGTCTTTCAAAGGTGAATTTACAGTCACAGACCTTATCTGGCTTGGAGAGCTGCCAGGCCGATATCTTCAAAACTTGGCAAGAAATCTCTGAGAGTCACGAACCAATTAAGTGAATTAATTGTCTCCTGCAAACTCCACTCCCCTTTAGCTCCTCTTTATTCCCTATGGGAGGGGCCATTTACCGTCCACCTGTGGCTTTACTCCTGAGTCAACCGTTAGCTGTTCTCTTCTCCTGGCAGCTCTGTGCATGCGCAAACTGGGAACAGGCCCCAGCTGTTCTTCTGCCCCACTGATGTCCGACTCCGAAGGCAGCTGACAACTGTCGGATGGCCCTGGCACCATCTCTGCCTCTGACACAGAGCACTCATCAGACTCTTCTCCAGACTCCTGGACTGTTCCATGTTCCTCCCCAACTTCCTCACTGTCGGAGTCTGCCACCAGCTCCACTGGTGGGCCACAACAGTATCCAACAATGAGAACATGATGGGATATCAAAGGCTTTAGGACTTAAAGGTGTACTTATAATGACCCACACTGTTTGCCTTAACAAACTAATATTTGTTGTTGTTCAGGTGCTAAGTCATGTCCTACTCTTCATGACCCCATGGACCACAGCATGCGAGGTCCCCCTGTCCTCCAAAGTCTCCTGGAGTCTGCCCAAATTCATGTTCAATTGTGCCCATGATACTATCTAGCCATCTCATCCTCGGCTGTCCTCTTCTCCTTTTGCCTTCCATCTTCCCCAACATCAGAGTCTTCTCCAAGGAGTCCCCTCTTCTCGTTTGGTGGCCAAAGTAGTTGAGTTTCAGCTTCAGTAGCTGTCCTTCCAAAGGACAGTCAGGATTGATTTCCTTGAGGATTGACTGGATTGGATCTCCTTGCAATTCAAGGAGCTCTCAAGAGTCTTCCCCAACATCACAATTCAAAACCATCCAGTTTTCGGCACTCGGTCTTCCTCATGATCCAACTCTCACAGCCACTTTCTGATATTCCTTTCAGCAAACCTTTGGCTTCATCGGTCATATATAGTCCTGAATGAAGACAATCAGTAGTTAGACTCTAGGCTTTGGGGATGCTTTAGATAGATACCCTGTTTTCCCTAAAATAAGACATCCCCTGATAATAAACCCAATTGGGCTTTTGAGCTCATGGCAATAAGGCCAAGTGCTTATTTCAGGGTTAAAAAAAATATAACACAGGGTCTTATTTTCATGGAAACATGGTAGATAAATAGATAGATGGATGGATGGATAGATAGATAGATAGATAGATAGATAGATAGATAGATAGATAGATCAGACAGACAGACAGACAGACAGAATGATAGACAGATAGATGAAAGAATGAATTCTTCATTGGCCAAGTGTGATTGGACACACAAGGAATTTGTCTTTGGTGACTATGCTCTCAGTGTACATAAAAAGACAAGATATATTTGTCAAGAATCATAAGTTACAACACTTAATGATAGTCATAGGGTACAAATAAGCAATCGAATCATACCAGAAACAATCAAAATAAATAGCAATGATGCAGCAACAAGTTGCAGTCATACAGTTGTAAGTGGGAGGGGACGGGTGATAGGAACGATGAGAAGACTAATAGCAATAGTAATGCAGACTTAGTGAATAGTTTGACAGTGTTGAGGGCATTATTTGTTTAGCAGAGGGATGGCGTTCGGGAAAAAACTGTTCTTGTGTCTAGTTGTTTTGGTGTGCAGTGCTCTATAGCGTCTTTTGAGGGTAGGAGTTGAAACAATTTATGTCCAGGATGCGAGGGGTCTGTAGATATTTTCCCAGCCCTCTTTTTGACTCGTGCAGTATCCAGGTCCTCAATGGAAAGCAGGTTGGTAGCCATTGTTTTTTTCTGCAGTTCTAATTATCCTCTGAAGTCTGTGTCTGTCTTGTTGGGTTGCAGAACCAAACCAGACGCTTATAGAAGTGCAGATGATCCACAGTACATGTTTTTTTTTTAAATCAATTTGTTGCATTGCTGTTATTTCTTGCTTTTTTTTTTTTTTTTTTTTAAAGAAGGCACCGTCATATTTTCCTAGCGAAGGGCCAGGCTATTCATTTTCTTCAATAATTAAACCCGTGTTACAGCTAAATCAATTCAGATAAGTGCTCTGGTCAACCGAGGTCAAGAGTATTCAAGACGGCCCAACTGAATGATCTCAGCAGGGCTCTGGATGGCTCGGCAAAGAAGCCATTAATCCAAGTGGACCATAGGAAGCCTGGCAGATAATGATCCCCAGCGAGCAGGGATGGAAACTTAAATCCCTCTAAGAGGGAAATCAGATTGGATTTCATGGGGGTTTTTTTGTGTGTGTCTGTGCTCTTGCTTAAGACTTTGTTCCTTCCCACCCCTTAAATCGAAGAGAAAGCAGATTACAAGAACAAAACGTCTGCAGAGGGGGAAAATGCCGCTCATTTTCTCCAGCGACAATGAAACCTTACAAGTTTGTTGTCATAAAAGAAAGGCATTGCCTGATCTTTTCTAAATCTTTTTCATGTCGACTTCAGTCAGAGTCGGGGAAATTACTGGGGGGGGGGGGCGAGCTGAGCAAGCCGTCATCTAAGGAGACAGAGAACATGGAAGAGACAGGAGACATGTGTCTCTCTCTGTGTGTGCGTCTCTTTCAACCTAGCCAAAACCACACCTGCCTCTCCGCACAGCACAATCCCATACAAAGGATACAAATTACATCTGGCTGTTATTGTTCTGGGCAGCCCAACAACAACAAAAAAAAAAAGTAGTAGACTCTACAAAAGAGTTGGCACGATCAAAGTCCGTGTCGAATGGACCACCAGTGCAGAGGAAGTAGATGGGTAAACTTTGATGAAAGGACAGGTGAGGATCGACACAGAGAACATTCATCTCTAAAGAGAAAAAAGGGAAGAGAGGAGGAGAAAAAAGTTGGAGAAATTCACCTTAAAGGAAGAATTTATAAACCAAGGCTGCAGAGAATAGAATAGAATAGAATAGAATAGAATAGAATAGAATAGAATAGAATAGAATAGAATAGAATAGAATAGAGGAGTGGAATGGAGTGGAATGGAATGGAATGGAATGGAATGGAATGGAATGGAATAGAATAAGAATAGAATAGAATAGAATAGAATAGATAGAATAGAATAGAATAGAATAGAATAGAATAGAATAGAATAGAGGAGAGTTGGAGTGGTAGAGTAGAGTAGAGTAGAGTAGAGTAGAGTAGAGTAGAGTAGAGTAGAGTAGAGTAGAGTAGAGTAGAGTAGAGTAGAGTAGAGTAGAGTAGAGTAGAATACAGTAGTGGCCAAAATTGTGGGAACCTTTTGGGAAAAGTGTATTTTCTAAAACTAGCTAATAACACCACTTTTTTTTTTTTTGGAGTACTACCATAAAATAATATATCAATGGAAAGATAATTTAATCAAGAATGTAATGCAATCACTTTTATGAAGGATTTGATATTAGAATAGCAGTTACAGTATGAAGAAGAAAAGTGAAACACGTAGAAAAAAACAAGATATACAAAAATTATCCCCACGTCAGTGAATACTTAGTTGGGTAACCTTTAGTATGAGTGACGGCCTTACAAGGTCTTCCCATGGAGGGAACCAAGTCTTTTAGTTCTGCAGCTGTTCTAATGAGAAACCAAGATTGAATGATGGCTTCTATTAACTGGGTTTTATTGCTGGGTCGTTTCTGACTAACAAGTTTCTTTAGTCTGCTCCCTAGATTTTCAATTGGGTGAAGGTCTGGGCTATTCCCAGGCCATTCCAGCAGTGGAATAGAATTATCTTGAAACGCCAAAAAAAGTGGTGTTATTAGCCATCAAACCTCAAAAAATACACTTTTCCCAAAAGGTTTCCACAATTTTGGCCACTACTGTAACTCAAGATTTAAATCATAACATTTCTTCAAACCTTCGCAGTTCTCCTGGGATGACATTGTGCTCCTCCCAGAGGTCCGCAGACCACAGGTTGAGAACTCCTAAGATCCTGTAACTTTGTCTGCAATTCTTGCCAATAACCTCTTTAATGATCCGCTTCTCTGGGGCCCCTTGGAAATAAAAACATCGCCATCCATTGTTGGCAACTAATAATAACTTCTCAACTCCCTGTGGAGGAATCACCCAACCACACTTTCCTGCGAGTATATATAGTTGAAGTTCTGCCAAATCTTCTTCCACCTGTCTGAGAGTCTCCAAGAGATGGCAAGGCAAGGCAATGTGGGGGAAGGGGGAAAGACCACCTACTGCTACAGCTCAGGTTGGCCAAACCTTCTGGAGAACTTCAGGCCCAACATTCCTTCCAGACATTCCTCCACTCCTCCACCGGAAGCTGTGGGTCCAGCTCAGATGGCAATGGGGGTGGAATTCACCCTGTTCCCATCATTAGATGTCCTCTTTGGAGAATGTAACCAGAGCCCTGGCGTTTTCTGAATAGTACCAGACTTGATCAACGCTGGCTAACGTTGGCCACCAAACGTTGTATAAAATGAACAGGTCGAAGGAGATACGGAGACGCCATCTTGAGCAAAATACCCGAGAGAATGAAATAGTTTAAATTGGCAAAATAGTTGCAACGACGTTAGTTCACCCATCCCACATGCCCTATTTTTAAAGCGAATAGCCTCTGGGTCCTTCTGCGTGTCGCTTCTGACGGGATTCTATTTTTAAAAAGGGGGGGGGGTTCATTTCGACTTAAAGCAAGACTACATTTCCTTTGTTGGATCTTTGAAATCAATGACCTTTTTTTCCTGGGCTTAGATGACTATTTTAAGGCGTCAAATTCTCTGCTAAGGAGGTGGTGAAAATGTTAAAAAAGAGAGAGAGAGAGCATGACAACATGGGAATTGCAGTTGTTCTCCGCTGCCAATCATGTGGATTACATTAAAACAGTCTGTCAGTTTTACCTAAAATAATGTTTGGGGTGGCTTTGACAGATTCTGCTCAGATGGGAATTTTGCATCCTAGGCAGAAATGTTTTAGCTGTGTGTTTTTCCTGCCGGGCTCCTTTTCTCCTTTTCAAGAGCCATTCAAGAGGATAACCAATCAATGTATATTGATTTCACCACGGCAGGACTCCATATATTGTACCCCCTTTTCTGCATCGGTTAGGCTCTCGTTCATTAAATACTTATGACTCCGTGTCTTAGTTAATTAATCTTGAGGTCTCTGCTGTGAGTTAATGCTTAATTGGCCACACAGCTTCGGAGTAGGACTTCTCGTCTGGCCTCTTTCCTCTGAAGAAAGCAAAGTAGCAAATCACAGTTGCCACAGGGTGACTGAAGGTGTAGAAGTCTCACAACTAGGAGCACAAAAGAGTGTATGTCAACTTGTTATATAACAATTAATCAGTGGAACAACTTGCGCCCAGAAATTGTGGGTGCTCCAATGCTGGATATTTTTAGAAGAGATTGGACAACCATTTTTTTTTAAATTTGATTTATATGCCGCCCTTCTCCGGACACACAGGGCGGCTTACAATGCGTTAAGCAATAGCCTTTATACTTTTGTATATTTTATACAAAGTCAGCTTATTGCCCCCACAAACCAAGTCCTCATTTTACCTACCTTAGAAAGGATGGAAGGCTGAGTCAACCTTGAGCCTGGCAAGATTCGAACTTACAGTAATTGCAGACAGCTGGTGTTAATCACAATGCTATCAGTCTGCTGAGCCACCAGGCCCTATTATACGATTTGTCTGAAATGGTATAGAGTTTCCTGCCTGGGCAGGGGGTTGGACTAGAAGACCTCCAAGGTCCCTTCCAACTCTATTATTCTATACTACAGTAGTGGCCAAAATTGTGGAAACCTTTTGGGAAAAGTGTATTTTTGAGGTTTGATGGCTAATAACACCACTTTTTTTTTTTTTTTTTGAGTTTCAGGATAATCCTATTCCACTGCTGGAATGGCCTGGGAAGAGCCCAGACCTTCACCCAATTGAAAATCTATGGAGGCCGACTAAAGAAACTTGTTAGTCAGAAGTGACCCAGCAATAAAACCCAGTTAATAGAAGCCATCCTTCGATCTTTGTTTCACATTAGAACAGCTGCAGAACTAAAAGACTTGGTTTATTCCATGGGAAGACGTTGTAAGGCCGTCATTCATGCTAAAGGTTACCCAATTAAGTATTAACTGACGTGATAATTTTTGTATATCTCATTTTTTTCTATGGTGATAATGTTTGTATATCTCGTTCTTCTTTATCCTGTAACTGCTATTCTAATGGCAAATCCTCCATAAAAGTTATTGCATTACATTCTTGATTAAATTATCTTTCCATTGATATATAATTTTATGGTATTACTCCCCCCCACAAAGTGGTATTATTAGCTAGTTTCAGAAAATACACTTTTCCAAAACGGTTTTCACAATTTTGGACATTACTGTAAGTCTTGGGGGTTTCTCACATTGGGGAAAAAAAATGAATGAGGAAAACTGAATTTGGTTGAGACGGCAAAATGGAATTGCTTGAAACAAAGTGGAGACTTTATCAAATACGCGTTCCATTTGAGAAATGTAGAAGAAAAATAGAAATGTAGACTTTAGTCTGAAGATTAAATCACTGAGTAATTATAGAAGTGTGTTGTAGTAATTAAATGTAATGCAGAGTTGAGGCTGTCAATGTAATTAGTACTTTAATTCTAACAGAAAAAAGTCAGAAGTCAATGCTTTTTTCTTTCTTTTTCTTTCCTTTTTCTTTTCCACCCCTTCTTTTCTGCTTTTTTTTCTAATTTATATTTCCATTATATTTTATATTACAATAATAAACTTTAATAACATGGTTTTTTTTTTAAAAAGCACCATCTTAAGATTTCTGATGGAGAGATTTTTTCCCCCCATAACTTTGGTCTTAAATTCATTGACCTCTCCTCACAATCTACAATTTAAATAAAGCCAAAGAGAATTGAAAAGGAGTGGAAAACTGAATGTTAAAGGTTATATATATCAACTACCACAGGTGTCAGCAACCTGCAGCTCCGGAGCCGCATGCAGCTCTTTGGGCCCACTGCTGTGGCTCTCCCTGTCGGGTGATCCCACCACTGGCTGGCCCCACCCCTTGCCCTCCCCTCCCAGTCACTCCTCGTCTGTATTCTGTCCCCATCCCACACACGCACCCCCACAGATGGCCTGGAGTTAATAAGCCACACGACAAAGTCTTTGAAGATAAAGCTGGCAGAAACCCAGTGGCTAGCTGCCAATTCAGACTTTACTCACACAAAACAAAGATTAGACTGCAGGCATTCCGATAAAGCAGGCAAAGTTTCAGCAATACAAGGATTAGTCCAAATGCAGTCCGACAAGGCAGGCAGAAGTCCAGTAACGCAGAGATCATGGATTATTTCTAGTTTTTGCTCATCACAAACTGAACCGGCCACCACACCCACATTTATACCCTGTGGGGTATGGTCCAGTGACTCAGATAATCTCTGGCACGCCTTCCCCTCTGCTGCGCACACTTCTCCCTGCGCCGCTGTCGAGGATCCAGCCAGCACTTATCTCCTTCATCGCTGTCCACCTGTGGCTGCGGGGATGTGCTTGGTTCTGGGCCTATCTCTTGGCCTTCGGTATCCTCCGGAGGCATTGCCAGAGAGGAGGGTCCTGGAGAGGGAGGCCTTGCCAACTCCTCTCCCTCACTCTCAGAGTCTGCAATGGAGCCACAACAGCCTGGCCTGAGAAGGTAAGGGTGATGGCGGGGGATGGAGAAGCGGCCAGGGCAGAGACAGAGAGATACAGAGAGAGGGGGAGAGAGAGAGACATAGATACAGAGAGAAGGGGGGGAGAGAGGGAGGGAGGGAGGGAGGAAGAGAGAGATGTCAAAAGGGTTTTGTGGTTCCTGGTGTTTTTTAACAACCGGTTCTCTGCTCTAATGACCGGCTGGGTAAGCGTAGCTAAGGGGGGGGTGTCATGTGACTGGTGGAAGTGAGTGACATTGAGTTGGCCACGCCCACCCAGGTTTTGTGGCTCCCAGTGTTTTCTTTTCTGTGGGAAATGGGTCCAAATGGCTCTTTGAGTGTTTAAGGTTGCAGACCCCTGAACTACCATAACCGACAATAGAACGAAAGGGGAGTGTTTAATTAGTGAGTTTGAGAGGGAAAGAAATAGAAGAAAATCTATACCGAGAATTGGAGACTGATCTCTAGAGTTTAAAAAGAACAAACGTGCGGAGGGCAGAGATTGTATGTACAGGGTGAAGAGAGGAAGAGATGGGGTGGTAGATACAGGACAGGAAGAAAATAGAGTCAAGTTCAAAGCGGGTTTTAATAAAAAGCAAAAGGAAAAAAGAGGCAGCTTTCACAGAAAGAAGAAGAAAAGGTAACATGAGCACAGAGATGAGTAAAACAGATTAAGAAACAGAAGAATTCCAGACCACAAAGGAAAATATACGTCCAGCCTTGATGCTGGAAAATTAGAGAGCGATCAAAATTCAATCAACCGTTTTGTTGGTAGTTTTAGGATTTTAGGAACTTCTTGGTTTCTCTGATGCTTTTTAGTATAGCTGTTAAAAGTTTTGGCAAGGGCAATTTGAGAATATTCATGTAGAGAATCTTTTTTGAACACCTGAATAGCACGACTAAACCATTCTGAAAGTCTACCAAAAATTTGTTTTTTGGTTTTTTTTTCTTAAATATCAGCCACTACTAACCCACAAAGGAAACTTTGCAAGGTACTCCTCCCTCTCCCTCCCTCCCTCTCTCTCTCCCTCTCCCTCTCTCTCTCTCTCTTTCTCACTCTCACTCTCCCTCCCTCCCTCTCTCTTTCTCTCTCTCTTTCTCTCTCTCTCTCTCTTTAAAGTGGAGTGAGGAAAAAAAGGAAGTTATTTTTAAACTATAAGTGATCTTTTCTTCGCTTGCTAGTGAAAGAAATGTACGCCGTTCGAGTCACCCTATCTGTTAATATCAGAGGTGAAATGCTCCCGGTTCGGACCAGATCGCACGATCCGGTAGTGATGGAGGCGGGTGGTTCGGAGAACCAGTAGCAAAAATCCCTGCATTTTTTCTACAACCTCTTCGGCCGAAAAAAAAAAAGCCTCTGATGATCCTGTGGCTCAGCTGGGATTGTCAAAGGCTTTTAAAAGCATTTTTTAAAATGCTTTTAAATGCCTCTGATGATCCCAGCTGAGTTGCCTGATTCGTCAGAGGCTTTTTTTCTTTTAAATGCCTCTGACGATCCCAGCTGAGTTGCCTGATCGTCAGAGGTTTTTTTTTCTTTTAAATGCCTCTGACGATCCAAGCTGAGTTGCCTGATCGGCAGAGGCATTTAAAAGAAAAAAAAGCCGCTGCCGATCAGGCAACTCAGCTGGGATCGTCAGAGCCTTTTGAAAGCATTTTTTTACATGGTTTTAAAAGTGAAAAAAAAATTGGCCACACCCATCCAGTCACATTACCACCCTGTCACCAAGCCACGCCCACAGAACCAGTAGTAACAAATTTTAGATATCACCACTGGTTAATATTGCTTCTTGCCTTCTCGCTTGAGTCTTGAAGGTAGAAGTAGCTTTTAAAAGCAAAATAATTGCCGTTTTATTTTGTAGCGAAGTTGCTCTTCCTCTTTGTTGAGAGAATACCACTTGAAAGCATTACAGTTACTCAGGGGCGGGCTTCAAAAATTTTAGAAAGGGGTTCTCTGCCCAGTTGCTGGGTGGGTGTGGCCGTGGTGGGTGTGGCCTAGTCAGCCTCCTGCACCACGGTGGGGTGGGAGGGGTAGACAGTTTAAGGTAAAAGGTATGAGGGTGCTGTGGCTCCTTTGCCTGAGCCTGGGCTATCGACAGATGCAGACTCTGAGAGTGAGGGAAAGGAGTTGGCAAGGCCTCCCTCTCCAGGACCCTCCTCTCTGGCAATGCCTCTGGAGGACACCGAAGGCCAAACGATAGGCTCAGAGCCAAGCACGTCCCCGCAGCCACAGGTGGACAGCGATGAAGAAGATAAGTGCTGGCTGGACCCGCAACAGAGGCGCAGGGAGAAGCGTGAGCAGCAGAGGGGAAGGCATGCCAGAGATTAGCTGAGTCACTGGACCACACCCCCAGGGTATAAATGTGGGTGTGGTGGCCGGTTCAGTTTGTGACGAGCAAAAACTGGAAATACTCCATGATCTCTGCATTACTGGACTTTGCCTGCTTTATTGGACTGCATTTGGGCTAATCCTTGTATTGTTGACACTCTGCCTGTTTTATCGGAATGCTGGCAGTCTAATCTTTGTTTTGTGTGAGTAAAGTCTGAATTGGCAGCTAGCCACTGGGTTGCTGCCAGCTTTATCATCAAAGAGTTTTGTCGTGTGGCTTATTAACTCCGGGCCATCTGTGGGGGTGCGTGTGGGGTATGGGGACAGAACAGAGGGTTAGAGAAACTAACAACAGGATCAGGTAGAGTGTTCCAGACATTTACTACTCTATTGCAGAAGTCATATTTCCTACAATCAAGATTAGAGAGAATTACATTGAGTTTGAATCTATTGATAGCCCTTGTTTTATTACAGTTGGAAGTTGAACATACGACAAATGGATGCAAGAACTGGGCCTGGCTAATCTAGTGAAGAGAAGGACCAGGGGAGACATGATAGCAGTCTTCCAATATTGGAGGGGCTGCCACAGAGAAGAGGGTGGGGGTTCAAGCTATTTTCCAAAGCACCCGAAGGCCAGACAAGGAATAATGGATGGACACTCATCGAGGAGAGATTGAACCTGGAAATAAGGAGAAATTTTCTGACAGTGAGAGCAATCAACCCATGGAACAGACGTTGCCTTCGGAAGTTGTGGGAGCTTCATCCCTGGAAGCTTTCAAGAAGAGTCTAGCGTCTGTTGGATGGGGGGGTGGACTAGATGACCTTCAAGGTCCCTTGCCAACTCTGTTAATCTGTATCTGTAAGCTGTATCTGTACTCCCTCTCAATTGAGGGTACTCAAGGGGACTTTAAGCTAAGAAGTGCAACATGTGTTCAGGAGACCAGCAATTTGCATCTACTTTTGTTTGGGGGGCGGTTATATAATGGAATAAATTCATCATCCATCCTTACAAAATACGTTAACACACAACTATATTTGGCACCTGTTGTGCATTCAGATTTGTTAATGTGTTGGCAGCGGTCATCCACTTGGAGCCAAAGATGAGTAACACAACACTTTGTTAAATTATGTCTCCGTATAAATAAACTAAACCAAATGGATCATCAAATAAATCAACACAGAGGTCTCTCTTGAGGCACAAATGACCAGGCTCAAATCATCCTACTTTGGAGACATTAATGGGAAGAAACAGCTCTCTGGAGATGGTTCGAATGCTGGGAAAGCATTTAAAGAGAAGGTGATGATCAGCATCAAGATGCAGGACCTTCTTCAAGATTTTGGTGTTCTTTACTGACTTAGTTTGCTGATTTAATGGTGGAACCTACTCTTGAAGGAAGAGGAAGTTAGATCAACTGAATATAACTGGGCTGCTCTCAAATTGCCATTGGGAGGGATGGGAAACCGGCGAAATGGCACGGCAGCCAAAGACAGATGTACATTCCGTGCTTATCCCTCTCAAGGCTGTATCCCAGGGGTACCCACAGCGGCCGGAGGGGAGTGACCTCTACAACCTGCAAACTTGCTCTGTTGGCAAATGTGATTGATGACACACGCTGGGGGGGAGGGGGAAAATAGGGTCATAATTGGGGTGTAAATTACATAGGGTCAGAGCTGGCTTCCCTTGGGAAGCTCCTAATAAATAACTGGATTTCTTTTGAAGCTTGGCTCGAGACTCATGATTTAATTAGGGCATCCCTCGGAACCCTGACACTGAATTGGGTGGGACTCTATTCTTTTACTGAATTAATTTAAAACCCTTTGATCCTGCCTAACCTTCTTATAGTTCTAAACAGTTCTCCACACCAGACAAAAAATGGAGAACCACAGTATCAGTTTGAAGAAGAAGAAGAAGAAGAAGAAGAAGAAGAAGGAGAAGGAGAAGGAGAAGGAGAAGGAGAAGGAGAAGGAGAAGAAGGAGAAGAAGGAGAAGAAGAAGAAGAACCCACACACAAATCAATGTGAGGAAATCACAGTTGTGATTCTACCCAAAACGTTTAGTGGAAGTTGTGGTTAATGAGAAAGTCTTCACCCAAAAGACCTCCTCTCTGGAGTCCACTCTCCTGCTCAGGGGTGGCCTCCAAATCCGAAGAGATGACTTCCAGCCTTTTCTTAACACTTCCCGTGAAAGTAAGTCCACCACCTACCTTAACAACAATTCTAGTAGCAAATCAGGCTTATAGTTTGGATTAATTTAAATCAATTCTCTCCCCCCCCCCATCCTGTACATCCTGGATGAAAAAGAGCTTCTTCAGGAACATCTCAAATGTTTCTTTGGAGATTTGAAGGGGGTGCTATTCTAATCTGTCTTTTCCCAGGGCTAATGGAACCTGTTTCTCTCAATCTCTCTTCAGTTGATTTAGGACAGGGGTGTCAAACTCGATTTCATTGCGGGCCGCATCAGGGTTGTGTTTGACGTCAGGGGGCCAAGTGGGTGTGGCCAGGGTAGGTGTGGCCAGCTTGATGTCACTCATGTCAGGGCACCTGTGGTGGCCAAGTGCTAAGGCAGGACTTCCCTCAGATCCTCACTCTCATTATAATCTCCTTCCTTCCTTCCTTCCTTCCTTCCTTCCTTCCTTCCTTCCTTCCTTCCTTCCTTCCTTCCTTCCTTCCTTCCTTCCTTCTCTTCCTTTTCTTCCCTTCTTCTTCCTTCCCCTCTTTCCTTATTTTTCCTTCCTTGCTCTCTTTCCATCTTCCCTTCTTTGTCTTTGTCTTTCCTTTTCTCCTTTCCTGTCCCTTCTTGCACGCTCAAATGCAAAAGGGGAAAAATTTTCTTTTGTTTTTACTTTGTTTTGATAGCTCTCTGCCAGTGAAAACAGAGCTTGCTGTCCAGGAGTGAAATCTACTTAGCTTCCCTATCGGTTCGGAGGTGCACGCGCTGCTCCGTTTCAGGTGAATCGGTAGTGATAAAAACTACCAGTTCGGGTGAACCGGTAGTAAAAAAATGCTTTAAAAAGTAAAAAAAAAAAAGAGGTTCCGACGATCATAGCTGCGCCGTGCAATCATTGGAACCTTTTAAAAAATCTTTTAAAAGCATTTTTTTACTACCGGTTTTTTTTTTTAATTTGATTTATATGCCGCCCTTCCCCGGAGACTCAGGGCGGCTTACAATGCGCTAAGCAATAGCCTTCATTCTTTTGTATATTTATACAAAGTCAGCTTATTGCCCCCACAACTGGGTCCTCGATTTGGGCGAATAGGTAGTAAAAATGCTTTAAAAAGTAAAAAAAAACAAAAAAAACTTGGCCATGCTCACCCAGTCACATGACCCTCCACCAAGCCACGCCCACCAAGCCATGCCCACAAAACCGGTAGCAAACAATTTTGCATTTCACCACTGGTGAACATGCCCAATAAGCAAAAATTGTATTTGCACAACATTGGAAAAGCGAGGAAACAACTATGGAAGAAGATATAATTTAAAAAAAATTGGACTGTGCCGAAATGGACAGATCAACACTGAAGATAAAAGAAAAAAAGAAGACACAGAATATTTTCGAACTTGGGACTTGTTTTATCAATGATTGGATAAAAGGGGTAGAAATCAGGAATTTAAGAAGTATTACTATGTAAACAAACTGACCCAGAGAGTACAACTGTTCATTAAGCACATATTGTGTGCGCTGGTCGGATTCAAATAATTTAACAACCGGTTCTCTGCCCTAATGACCAGCTGGGTGGGCGTGGCCAGGGGGTGTGACAGGCAGCAGCACTCGGCCTCCTGCACCCCCCTGGGAGCCAAAATGGGCTGCGGAGGGGGGCGGGCTGCCCCCGCACCCTGTTTTGAGCCTAGGAGGCCTCCCTGAAGCCTTCTGGAAACCAAAACAGGCCGCGGGGGGCACATTGCGCCCCCCACCCCATTTTGGGTTTAGTAGGCCTCCCTGCATTTATCTGGCAGCCAAAATGGAGTGCGTGGGGACTCCTGGAAGGGGTGGGCAGGAAGGGGTGGGGCCAGCCAGCAATTTAACTACCTTCTCCCGAACTGGCTGAATCCCACCACTGATCTTTCTTAGGCTCCAACTCTCACATTTATACAATACTACCGGGAAAATCATAATTTTGATTATACAGACCTTTGTTGGCAAAGTGACGTCCTATACCTCACTTCGTTGGCCTCTCAGATGCATTATACCTATCGGTTAAAATGATAGATATTTCACTTGATCTTTTAGCGGCCCTCCAAAACAAAACAAAACAACAACAACAATAACCTGCCAATAACCAGAACAGTAAACTCCACTCTAAGGCATTTCTCAGTTTCAGTAACAGAGTTGGAAGGGACCTTGGAGGTCATCTAGTCCGACCCCCTGCTCACACAGGAGACCTGTACTAGGGATTCGAACCCCGAACGGCCGACCTTTCCGATCGACAAGCTCAGTGTCTTAGCTACTGAGCCACCGAGTCAGGCTCGAGCTGAAATAGGGAATTATCCTACTTTTGGACCCCATTATGAGAGGAAAGTGCTTTCTGATAAGGATTTAAGAAAGGCCTTGTCCGGTGAGAAAGATATAAATTCAGCTGCAGAAAAGGGTGTGTGTGTGTGGGGTGGGGGGAGATATTTCGTCCGCAGGTCTCCAATTGCAGGCATCTGAGGATAGTTTTCATAGGCAATTTGGTGATGGAGAGCGAGTCAGAAGTTTCTGTGGGAATGTTAATCCTCAGGGAGCTAACCGTGGCAAATCTGCAAGACTTCTCTTCAGCTGAGCTTTGCGGATCAAGATAAAAACAGAAAGCGTGTTTTGAGGGGCCATCAAAGGGAAGCCCCATTTTTTCTCCCCCCACTCAAAGCCACTCAGGTTCCTGGGTTCTTGCTCCCTTCCCAGCTTTGGTGGGGCTGAGGGGGCTGTGTGGGGGAGACCCAGGTAGGACTCCAGGGAGCTTCTGATAGACAAACATTACATTAGCGTTTTTTCCTGAAGCAAAGGGCCGAAAACCGATACTCCCTTTAAATGCAGCCACCTGCCCTTTCTCCTCCGTTGCTCGGTTTTCTTCCAATTCTATGGAACAATAGAAGGCTGCGGAAAAGCAGGAGGCTCTTCAGCCTCCCGAGAGCTCTTCTGTCAAGGTGTGTTACATTATCTGTCCACGAAGACAAACACAGCTGACTCCGGCTCACTCAGTTAGTCATTTGGGATGTCTCTGTCTCCGTCTTTTTTTCGGAGCTTACTCACACACAGAGAACGTTTTCTGTTTGCACAGCCTGTACGTGGGGGTTCAACTCAATGGCAGTTGTGCGTATTTATTTGCAAGGCCGGCCTGGAGATAGATGGAGAGCGTAAAGGAGAAATGGCTAAATTGCAATTTCATTTACTTAAGAGGCCGGCGGGGAATTGGCACTTCCCCCATGCCTGACCCTGGCAGCTAAAGTGACTCTCAACATTGAAATCAAAACGAATCAAGCGTTTTCTTATTTATCCAACTACAGGTTAGTCCTCGGCTCACAACACTTCATTTAGCGACTGTTCAAAGTGTCGGAAGAAATGTCCACCTGGGTTGTTCAGTTCCAAGTGGGGAGAAAGACTGGAAACATGGAGACTGCTTGGAAAGATGGTTTTTAACGGTGGACAGGACCACACGGTTTTGAGGTCCTGGGGGGAAAAGGGAAGAGATGCTGAGAGTGCCCCGGTTTTATGCCCTCTGTTGGGCTTTGGAATTTGAGCATGTATTCTGATTGGTTGTCAGACTCCCATGGGGCCATGCAGGGGTAACTTTGTAGGTTGTCTTTGTCCTAGGCTTGGTTGACTCTTGCTGGGTGATGATCTAATGAAAGGGCTTTGGGCAATTCCTACTATGGCTCTGCCTGAAGGAGGTAGATCTTTGTTATGTAGAATAGACTGTCTCAGGCCTTAATGGCCCATTGACAAAGGTGTGTGGGGGGTGAGTTTCTGCCTCCCTTTTAGGAGAAATATTCTGCCCTTTTACTATTTCCTAAAATATCTCATTTTCCCAGGAGAGGGGTGGGTGCTAACTTCCTACAAAAGTTACAATGGCATTGAGAACAATGACTGATGAGCGTTTTTCACACTTATGACCGTTGCGGCGTCCCCATGGTCACGTGATTTACATTTGGATGCTTGACAACTGACTCACATTTATGACGGTTGCAGTGTCCCCTGGATCATATGATTCCCCTTGTGACCGTTTTTCACACTTACGACGTTTGTGCCATCCCCACGCTCATGTGATCAAAATCCGGATGGTTCATACTTATGACCGTTACTGGGTCCCAAGGTCACGCGATCACCTTTTTAACCAGCAAAATCGATGGGGAGGCGAGATTCACTTAACAACGGGGTTACTAACTTGTCAGCTGCAGTGATTCACTTAACAAGTGCGGCAAGAAAGGTTGTAAAATGGGGCAAAACTCACTTAAGAAATGTCTCACTTAAACAACAAAAATTTTGGGCTCAATTGCAGCCATAAGTCGAGGATTACCCAGAGATGGGTTTCAGCAGGTTCTGACCAGTTCTGGAGAACCGGTAGTGAAAATTTTGAGTAGTTCGGAGAACCGGTAGTAAAAATTCTGACTGGCCCCACCCCCGTCTATTCTCTGCCTCCCGAGTCCCAGCTGATCGTGAGGAAATGGGGATTTTGCAGTAATCTTCCCCTGGATTGGTGAGGGAATGGAGATTTTACAGTATCCTTCCACTGGAGTGGGGTGGGAATGGAGATTTTACAGTAGCCTTCCCCTGCCATGCCCACCAAGCCATGCCCACCAAGCCACACCCACAGAACTGGTAGTAAAAAATTTTGAAACCCACCACTGAGATTACCTGAATTTATTCCTTGGGTCTATATGCTGCTTCAGTCACAATCAGTTCTTAACAATTCTCATTAGGCCAACCTAGGTAAATCTCCTTCTGGCATACTGTATAAAGATCCTAAAATAAGAACAAGTTGTTTGCTAAAGGTTGCAATTTGAGTGATTTGAGTTTGTACTCTAGGATAGTGATGGCGGACCTATAGCAGGCGTGCCCAAAGTGACAAATGAAGCCATGTTGCCCAGCATGTTTGTCTTCTGGGTTTCTGGCAGGCATGTGCACGTGACGATCAGCTGTCCTTCATGTGCGTGGCAGTGCCGAAAGCTGCCCTGCATATGCGCGCCGGCCAGCTGATCGTTGGGTGTGCCTGCATGCCAGAAATCGGAAGTTCAGCTTATTCCGGAGCGTGATCCCTTCATGTGTGCAGCAGTACAAAAACCCGGCCTGCACATGCGCGCCGGCCAGCTGATCGTTGGGTGTGCCTGCATGCCAGAAACCGGAAGTTCAGCTGTTCCGGAGCGCGACCCCTTCGTGCGTGCGGCAGTAAAAAAACCCGGCCTGCACATGCGCGCCGGCCAGCTGATCGTGGGTGTGCATGCGTGCCAGAAACCGGAAGTTCAGCTGTTCCGGAGCGTGATCCCTTCATGCGTGCGGCAGTACAAAAATCTGGCCTGCACATGCGCGCCGGCCAGCTGATCGTTAGGTGTGCATGCATGCCAGAAACCAGAAGTTCAGCTGTTCCGGATCGTGATCCCTTCATGTGTGTGGCAGTACAAAAAACTGGCCTGCACATGCGTGCCGGCCAGCTGATCGTTGGGTGTGCATGCATGCCAGAAACCGGAAGTTCAGCTATTCCAGAGCGTGATTCCTTCATGCGTGTGGCAGTACAAAAATCCGGCCTGCACATGCGCGCCGGCCAGCTGATCGTTGGGTGTGCATGCGTGCCAGAAACCGGAAGTTCAGCTGTTCCGGAGCGTGATCCCTTCATGCGTGCGGCAGTACAAAAACCCGGCCTGCACATGCGCGCCGGCCAGCTGATCGTTGGGTGTGCATGCATGCCAGAAACCAGAAGTTCAGCTGTTCCGGAGCGCGATCCCTTCATGCGTGCAGCAGTACAAAAATCTGGCCTGCACATGCGCGCCGGCCAGCTGATCGTTAGGTGTGCATGCATGCCAGAAACCGGAAGTTCAGCTGTTCCGGATCGTGATCCCTTCATGTGTGTGGCAGTAACAAAAAACTGGCCTGCACATGCGTGCCGGCCAGCTGATCGTTGGGTGTGCATGCATGCCAGAAACCGGAAGTTCAGCTATTCCGGAGCGTGATCCCTTCATGCATGCAGCAGTACAAGAACCTGGCCTGCACATGCGCGCCGGCCAGCTGATTGTTGGGTGTGCATGCATGCCAGAAACCAGAAGTTCAGCTGTTCCGGAGCGTGATCCCTTCATGCGTGTGGCAGTACAAAAATCCGGCCTGCACATGCGCGCCGGCCAGCTGATCATTGGGTGTGCATGCGTGCCAGAAACCAGAAGTTCAGCTGTTCCGGATCGTGATCCCTTCATGCGTGTGGCAGTACAAAAAAACTGGCCTGCACATGCGTGCCGGCCAGCTGATCATTGGGTGTGCCTGCATGCCAGAAACTGGAAGTTCAGCTGTTCCGGAGCGTGATCCCTTCATGCGTGCGGCAGGACAAAAACCCGGCATGTACATGCGTGCCGGCCAGCTATCGTTGGGTGTGCATGCGTGCCAGAAACTGGAAGTTCAGCTGTTCCAGAGCATGATCCCTTCATGCGTGCGGCGGGACAAAAACCCGGCATGTACATGCGCGCCGGCCAGCTGATCCTTGGGTGTGCATGCGTGCCAGAAACCGGAAGTTTAGCTGTTCCGGAGCGTGATCCCTTCATGTGTGTGGCAGTACAAAAACCTGGCCTGCACATGAGCACCAGCCAGCTGATTGTTGGGCAGGCATGCACGCTAGAACCCGGAAGTTCGGCTTTTCTGGAGCGCGGATCCGATGAGCAGGTGCGTGTCCTTTTCCGTGTGACCTTTTCGGCACTGAGTTCGCCATTACTGCTCTAGGATATCGCATTAGCCAGTAAAATATTACATCCGTCTTACCTTATTTTATTGCATCTATCTGTTGCTTTCCTTATTTTTGTATTTTGTTGCGCTGTATAGTTTTTGTTTTGAGAATCTGGGTGGGTTTGTACCCTGGAGAAAATCTTTTGGATTTGATCCTGGGGAACGGGGGGAGGGGGAGGGGGAGGCAGGGGATTTATTCTATTAAGGAGGCCAGTAACAACAAAAGTTTACTTTTCCACACCCTTCATCAGGCTACAGAGCCAAAGGCAGTTGCGATTCAAGATTTTTTTCCCCCCACTCTCCTAGCCAGGAAAGCTTGACTTGGAGACTTGGCCTTAACGGAAGGAACATCTTCTCTTAAAGTGAATCATACTAACCACCCAAGCGATGGGACTGTGTAGATGGTCATAACTCCAGTTGTTTCTTCAAACACAGTGCTACTAACCAGAGTGAAATCATACTCGAAGTATGGCAGAATTCATTTGTTGATAATCTATAGCCAGGAGCCACATTTCCTCTTGTCTCCTCTTGTCTCCTCTCGTCTCCTCTCTTCTCCTCTCCCTACTCCTCTCCTCTTCTCTCCTCTCCTCTCCCTACTCCTCTCCTCTCCTCTCCTCTCCTCTCCCTACTCCTCTCTCCTCTCCTCTTCTCTTCTCTCCTCTCCTCTCCTCTCCCTACTCCTCTCCTCTCCTCTCCTCTCCTCTCCTCTTCTCTCCTCTCCACTGACGTGCAGTTATTGGGGTACTCTAAAATCATTCTGTACCCCTTTTCATTCTGATCACTCCTCTTTGTATTCGCTCCACATTCACTCCATTTCAGTGCCCATTCAATTCTTGATTCTCTCTTTCCTTTGTTTTACTGCACTCTCCTAAGTATCTTGCCTTCTTCAACTTCCTTTTATGTTTCTTCTAACCTGAGTCAACATAAGAGAGGGCTTCAGAAGCAAGCTCTTAGACAATCTTCCAACAATTAATCTTTGCCACAGACCACAAGTCACCTTCCTAGCTTTCAACCAGTTTTTTGCCCGTTTTGAAACCTGTGTATTCATTTTCCTACCTTTAGTAAACTTCCCCGCTATTAGTCAAGGCACGCTAATGAACCTATCTGGTCTACTGTTTCACTATTCAGATGTATTCTGAAGTCATTCCCTTCGTTATCCATGTTCCAAAATAAATACGTTTGTCTTTGATATATTGATTGTATTTCTGGCTGCGTCATCCAATCGAAAACCAGAATTTTGGATCTCCCTCGAAACTGAAATGGCAAAAGAGGAAGTGAAGAAGGTTATCCAATCTAACTTTACAGGTAAGTCCTCAAATTACAACAGTTTGTTTAGTGACCATTCGAAGTTACAGAGGCACAGAAAAATGTGGCTTATGATCATTTTTTTACACTCATGGCCATTGCAATATCCCCAGGGTCACGTGATCAAACTTAACAGCTGTGGCAAGACAGGTTGCAAAGCAGGGAAAACTCACTTAACAACCGTCGCACTTAGCGGTATAAATTTTGTGCTCAATTTTGTGGTCGTAAGACATGGACTACCTGTAAACTGCAAATTATTCCATGCTCGGCTAACACGACATCTTTGGTTTACATGAATGCAGATTGGCACCCCCATCTCTAATATCAGAACAAGCATTCATAAATTTTCATCCATAAATACACTAAGCAAGAAAGAGTTTGTTTGTTTTACTGCCTGTTCCATGTGGAAACATTCGATTTAATCTCACATGTGCTTCCCTTCCCTCATTAGCTCCTTTTATTGCATCCATAATGCATAACCTTCAACATTAATGTCGAACTTCCGGTTATTCCTTTAATTAGCTCTCAGCATTCCTTCTGTTGTGACCCAGGCCCAAGTAGGTAGTATTAGATGCAAACAGTTCCAAAACAAACAGACTTTATTAAAGCAGCTGAGAATTAACTCATTCTCAGCGTAGTCCAAACTAAATCAAAACATAACACACATTCTTCAGTCTAATCACCAACCTTGGTATAATTAGGCAAACTGCCAAAGGCTTCTCTTGGCAAAAGTTCAGAAGCAGAAGACACTGACAAGAGATAAGTGCAGCAAGACTATCAACATTGTTTTCCAACAAAGAGCCCAAGAGCCATTGCTGGTCTTTTAAGCCTTCTGGGAGGGGCCAATCATCTCCTGGCCTTACTCCCGAGTCGTCCTTTTTGCTTTAGCTGCTCTTGCCTTCTGGCAG
>NW_026844105.1:9374013-9384013 GCF_029531705.1 Pantherophis guttatus | reverse complement strand
ATTGCAAAATCCCCAAGGTCAGATTATCAAAATTCATGCGCCCGGTAACTGTCTCCTCTTTATTGTAACCAGGGGTGGGCTTCAAAAATTTTAGCAAGGGGTCCTCTGCCTGGTTGCTGGGTGGGCGTGGCCATGGTGGGCGTGGCCTAGTTGGCTTCCTGCACCACAGCAGTGGGGGACATTTTTGCCCTCCCTGGGATGTGAAGGGTTTCTTCGAGCATCCAGGAGGGTGAAAATAGCCTCCCCAGGCTCTGGAAGCCCTTTTCCGGCCTTCCTGAACTTCCAGTAGGCCCGTTTTTCACCCTCCCCGAGCCTCCACGCGCACCCTGCGCTTACCTGCATCCAAAACGGGCCACGTGGGGACTCCTGGGAGATGTGGGCGGGGCCAGCCAGAACTGGGATGTGGGGGTTCTCCGAACTGCACAGAATCTTAGCTAGAGGTTCTCCCGAACCCCTGCGAACCCCCAGCAGCCCCACCCCTGGTTGTAACCTTTCGATAAGCAAAGTCAAAGACAAGCTTGAGCCAGGGGTTGGACTGGAGGACCTCTGAGGTTCCCTCCAACTCTGTTCTTCTGTTGGCTCAGGCTCACTGCACAAGAAGTCCGAAATATATGTTTTACTCCAGGGAAAAGTAATACGAAAGTGAAAATGTTTACCTGAAAGATGATGACGAATGCCAGACGAGCAGACAGAACAGACCAATACTGCTTAGAGAATTCATATGAGCTTTCCGCCCACGGTGGCTCTCTGTAATCCTTAAACCTGAAATACAAAACCGGCACATGAAACAATACTTTTAAGAGCAATACCTAATTCAGCGGAAGAGGTTGTAAAAAATGCTTTTAAAAGTAAAAAAAAAAAAAAAGTTGGCCCCGCCCACCCAGTCACATTACCCCCCTCACCAAGCCACGCCCACAGAACCAGTAGTAACAAATTTTACATTTCACCACTGAAAACGGGCCCTCCACACCCGTTTTTACTCCTAGGAGGCTGCAGTGAGGCCTACTAGGCACAAAACATGGTGTGTGTATGGGGGTGGGGGGCGGCACGTCCCCTTCCCCATGGCCCGTTTTTGCTCCCAGGGGGGGATGCAGGAGGCCGAGTGCTGCCTGTCACACCTCATGGCCACACCCACCATGGCCACGCCCACCCAGCCGGTCATTAGGGCAGTGAACCGGTTGTTAAATTATTTGAATCCCATTTGGAGGTATTACAAAGTCCATATTGTGGGGCCCTCAAGACAGGGTGCTTAGCATTCTTTGTTGTCCCCCTAAAAAAGGCACGGTTATGCACAATCGATAAACAAACCTAACCGCTTTACGATAGGCCTGGACCTGCCCAGATTAAAAACTCCATTATCTCGAGATATGTATGAGAGGATCTCTTATCTTGAGATAAGTTAAGATCTTGGGTAGAGAAAGAAGGTAGGCAGCTGTAGCTCCCTGCTTTTGTGCCCTGTGATTGCTTCTCCACAACCACTCCCATTGCTGTTCAACTTGAGGTGGGGTGGATTTGGGGGGACGGCAATGCAGCTGCATATAATGCCACACCTTTTAGGGCAGTGTTGTGGCTCCGTTGCCTGAGCCTGGGCTATCGACAGATGCAGACTCTGAGAGTGAGGGAGAGGAGTTGGCAAGGCCTCCCTCTCCAGGACCCTCCTCTCTGGCAATGCCTCCGGAGGACACCGAAGGCCAAGAGATAGGCCCAGAGCCAAGCATGTCCCCGCAGCCACAGGTGGACAGCGACGAAGGAGATAAGTGCTGGCTGGACCCTTGTCAGAGGCGCAGGGAGAAGTGTGCGCAGCAGAGGGGAAGGCATGCCAGAGATTAGCTGAGTCACTGGACCACACCCCACAGGGTATAAATGTGGGTGTGGTGGCCGTTTCAGTTTGTGATGAGCAAAAACTGGAAATAATCCATGATCTCTGCGTTACTGGACTTCTGCCTGCCTTGTCGGACTGTATTTGGACTAATCTTTGTATTGCGGAAACTTTGCCTGCTTTATTGGAATGCTTGCACTCTAATCTTTGTTTTGTGTGAATAAAGTCTAAATTGGCAGCTAGCCACTGGGTTGCTGCCAGCTTTATCTTCAAAGATTTTGTCGTGAGGCTTATTAACTCCGGGCTGTCTGTGTGGGGGTGCATGTGTGGGACGGGAACAGAACAGGCAGCTTGCCCGTCCCAAACTGCAAAGGAAATGCCAGATGTTTCTTTTCCACGACTGGAATACAGGCAGGTCCACAACGTACCACCACAAATTTTGAGCCCAAAATTTATGTTGCTAAATGAGAAATTTGTTAAGTGAGGGGGTGGTTTTTTGGGGCCCATTTTATGACTTTCCTTGCCACATTTGTTAAGTGAATCACTGTGGTTCTTGAAGTAGTCGAGAAAAAGTGCAGAGAAGAGCAACAAAGATGATTAGGGGACTGGAGGCTAAAACATATGAAGAACAGTTGCAGGAACTGGGTATGTCTAGTTTGATGAAGAGAAGGACTAGGGGAGACATGATAGCAGTGTTCCAATATCTCAGGGGTTGCCCCAAAGAAGAGGGAGTCAGACTATTCTCCAAAGCACCTGAAGGCAAAATAAGAAGCAATGGATGGAATCTAATCAAGGAGAGATAATTTTTTTTTTAGAGTTTCTTATCCAATAACCAGTACTCACAGTAAAAAAAATGACAATAAAGGCTATCTTATCTTCACTAGATGTTTGCAAGCTATGGAGAAGCTGGAAGACACAGTCTTGGCTTTTTTCATAACCAAAAGTTTTGGGGACTAATGGAGAAGTTCTGCACGGTTTAAAAAAATGGCCCATTCTCTGAACTTTCAGACCACAGAAAAAGTTCCAACATATTCAAGGAGATACACAAAAGGTAGACATTAACTGATTATGCGTCACACGAAAAGACAACGCTTGCCAAGAGACACATCTGGATGGCGAAGCACAATTATTATTTTTTTTAAAAAAAGGTTGACCTTTCCTAACTGATGTGACTGCCACCAAAAACACAACTATTTGGATTCTACTCCTGGTAAACACAACAGCGAACGCTTGAAAGGAGTTTTCTTGTTCATTGCCTAAAGACAATAGCGGAAAGAGGACAGAATGTATATTATTGTGGCATTGCAGAACTTCAGGTATGTGGGTGTGGGAACACACACCGAGTATCCCACACTTGAACAGGTGACGCAGACGTACCCCAGAGTCTTTCATTGCACCGGTGAGGAAAATATTACGTAAATCTGAACACGACGGTGGTAAATGAAGACCAGCGCCGTGCAAGGCATCTGCTTAATATAATTAAAAAATTTACCTCACAAGGTTTCGTGACAGCCTTAAAAAAAAAAACATCACGGGCCATGAGATGCAGGGAGATCAAAATGTCTCTGATGGCAGAGAGTTCAGTTCTACATAAAGAGAAGGAAAGTTTCCAGAATGGTTGAAAAAAACAACAAATAACAACAATAAAGGCTAGGAAAGTTGAGCGTATGGTGACATTCCTAGATAACATCATAATGTTCCACTGGACCATGGCAGCCATCCCGGTGAATCAAACAGCAGGGGACAAATATGTTCCTTTCACTGGAACAACAATTCATCAGGAGGTCTCCCAGAGAGGCTCCAGATGTAAAAAAGATTGGCTCTGTATCTCTTGGATTTCGCAGCCTCCAAAGATTTTAAGTCCTGGGATAGAAAATCACGGTTTGGTTATTGCCATCTTTATCCACCGAACAAGAAGGTCACGATCTATTGGGCCCCGTTTTTCAAGATGTCGCTTAGGCACCTGGATGATCAAAAAACGATACACCCAGGTGTGGTATTCACTTACTTTCCCTACCGGTTCGCAAACGTGAGCGTGCACGCTCGAGCGCTCGCTTCGCTTACATGTGCCACTTCGGTGCATGCGCATGGCCTAAAAAACGTGCCTAAATAGGACGGCATAGAGCTTCGGCGGGTGGGCAGTCCCACTCGTGATTTCCACTACCGGTTCGCTTGAACTGGTCTGAACCAGCTGAATACCACCTCTGGATACACCTGCCTGTTCCTTTAACAGAGGGGGGTCAAACTCACGGCCCTCATGGGGTGCTTAGATCTGGTCCGTGGGGCTGCTCTGGAAACAACAAAGGACCGGCCCACAATGCCTCTGCCAGCAAAAATGGAGTTCGGGAGGGCGGCGGACGGCCCCCCGAGCTCAGATTTCACTGGCAGAGGGCTGTCGGTGGCCATCACAGTCAAAAACAGAGCCTGGGGGCAGGGGCGCATGGAGCCTGGGGGGCACGCAGCCCCCCCATAGCTCCATTTTGGCTGGCAGAGTGCTAGAAAAACAAACTACTAGCAAAAGTGGATTCCCCCCCCCCCAGGCCTGCCTGGGCCACCCTGGTCACGTCCACCTGATCATGCCCCCCCTGCCCCTCCAAGGTCAAACACAACCCCGATGCGGCCCTCAATGAAATCGAGTTTGACGCTCCTGCTTTAATACCTCTAGAAGCCCCTTGAAATATTCAATGGATAAAATCTGCATAAAATCCAGAAATCAACCCAATTCAAAAACCACCTGGGTAGTATAACACTGAGTTTTTGTGAAAGTAGCCTTACATTAACAGGTGAAGAAGAGAGGATGATCAAGAATATGAAGTGAGGACCAAAAAGCGGTGAGAATTAAAGCAGTCACGTTTATGCGTCCTCCTCATTGTCGTCTCATCCAAAACCAAAATCCAGTTGCGACCATTTTTTCACACTTACGACCGTCGCAGTATCCCCGCGATCACATGATTTATATATGGATGCTTGACTACTGGCTCATATTTATGATGGTCGCAGTGTCCCAGGGTCAATAAAATGAGAATACAGGAAGTCCTCAACTTACAACCATTTGCTTAGTGACTGTTCAAAGTCACAACAGCACTGAAAAAAAGCGACTTGGGGTTTTTCACGCTTAGGACAATTTACTTTTCACGCTTATTGTTGTGACCCAGGCCCAAGTAGGTATTATCAGACGCAAACAGTTTGAAACAAACAAACTTTATTAGAACAGCTGAGAATTAACTCATTCTCAGCGTAGTCCAAACTGGGCTATTCCCAGGCTATTCAAACTGTGGAATAGGATTATCTTGAAACTCCCCCCAAAAAGTGGTGTTATTAGCCCTCAAACCTCAAAAAATACACTTTTCCCAAAAGGTTTCCACAATGTTGGCCACTTCTGTAGAATTTTGTAAAATGTGGCGAGGAGTGTATTAACAACAGGGAAAAACACTTATTTTCCCATCCTGCACACTGATCCATGGGCTTCGGAGGGACAGCTCTGAAGTGAAGTCTATTTTGAGCTAAATTTACTTTACGTTTGCCTTGGGGAGGGTGAAAAAAAAAACACATAATGGCTAATCACATGCCACAGATAAGTACCCGGCTGCAATGTTTATTTAGAACCGAATAGCAGAGCATTGAGAAGGGAGGGTGTAAAACCCGACCCATTTCAAGAATGTCGGGAGAGTTTGAACTTTGTGATTGAGTTGGTTTAATCTCCGGGCTGAGGAGATTAACGCTGGTTATCGAAGTAGGCCTGCTTTGGTGAGATCACACCAATTTAAGAACAAAAGGGGGTTTGCCGTTTTTGCCAGCCTGTTTTCAAAGATGGCCGTGTTTTGCTCAGTAGGGAGGAGTCTCCTTCTGGTTCAGTTCTACAATTACTACCAACCTGCCTTCCATTGAGGACCTGTATACCGCGCGAGTCAAAAAGAGGGCTGGGAAAATATTTATAGACCAGTGGTGGGTTACAATTTTTTTTACTACCGGTTCTGTGGGTGTGGCATAGCGTGGTGGGCGTGACAGGGGAAGGATACTGTAAAATCTCCATTCCCACCCCAATCCAGGGGAAGGTTACTGCAAAATCCCCATTTCCTCCCGATCAGCTGGGACTCGGGAGGCAGGGAATAGATGGGGGTGGGGCCAGTCAGAATTTTTACTAGCGGTTCTCCGAACTACTAAAAATTTCCACTACCGGTTCTTCAGAACTGGTCAGAACCTGCTGAAACCCACCTCTGTTACAGACCCCTCGCATTCTGGACATAAGTTGTTTCAACTTCTACCCTCAAAAAGACGCTATAGAGCACTGCACACCAGAACAACTAGACACAAGAACATTTTTTTCCCGAACGCCATCATTCTGCTTAACAAATAATTCCCTCAACACTGTCCAACTATTCACTAAGTCTGCATTACTATTAATCTTCTCACCGTTCCTACCACCCATCTCCTTCCACTTATGACTGTATGACTGTAATTTTATTGCTTGTATCCATACGATTTTACATTGATATTGTTTCCTGATTGCTTATTTGTACCCTGTGACTATCATTAAGTGTTGTACCTTATGATTCTTGAGCAATGTATCTTTTCTTTTATGTACACCGAGAGCTCTCAGGGGGTTGCAGGAGGCCGAGTGCTGTCCGTCACACCCCCTGGCCACGCCCACCATGGCCACGCCCACCCAGCCGGTCATTAGGGCAAATCATTGTTAAATTATTTAAATCCCACCACTGTTTGAGTCCCACAATGGATGAACGGCTGCAAAAGTTGATGGAGCAGAGCTGGCTAAATTAAATAGTTTGGTTAAAGAAGATAATACAATTCATTTTGCTTCTACTTGGAAACCTATTCCTTAATTCAGAAACAGCAGATATACAGCATTCTGGAACAGGGGTGGGTTCTAAATTTTTTTACTACCGGTTCTGTGGGCGTGGCTTATTTTGTGGGTGTGGCTTGGAGGTCATGTGACTAGGTGGGCGTGGCTAGCTGGTCAGAGTCATTTCTGGAAGGTCCTCGCACTTACGACCAGTCCTCGCACTTACGACCCGACTCATTTGTTTGCTTTTAACACTGATCAGCTGTAGGGCGGCCCTTTGAAGCCCCGCGGCAAGAGTTTAAACAGTTTTTTTTCCCTCTAGTCATCAGTGGGACTCAGGAGGCAGCAATAGATTGGGGGTGGGACCAAATAAAAGGTAAAAATAACGTCGGGGGGGTGGGGGGTGGGGGGGGGAGAACCGGTTCGGTGATGTCATATCGTCACCGCTAGCGGGTCAGCCAAACCGGACCGAACCGGGAGGAACCCACCACTGTTCTGGAACCAATTCTTGTCGAGATAGGAACTGCTCCAAAATCAAGTCCTTTTGGCGGCTGGGCAGGCCAGGAGCTTGAGGGCGTCACATGGCATTTGAAAGTGGAAACAGAGGAACTTCCCTTTAACTTTAAAACGCACCCTTCTTTTCAAATTATTACAACTCCATTGTATATTCTTTAGGCTGTTTTCCAACTGGTCTTTTTTTTTCTTTCTTTCTTTCTCTCATTTATTCTGAATTAAATGGCATTGTTTGGTTTAAAGCAAAGAGTGAGGTTCTGTTTTTCCCCCCTTTGGGCGAAAAAGCTATTTGTCCTAACATGTTCTGGCTCTTTAAAAAAAAATCAAACAATTTCACCTCAGCTACTGTGCATGGAATGGCCAGGTGTTCACTTGTATCATGCCTTGACAGCATGTCTGCACACGGGAGCATGGCTGCCTCCAGACACACAAAGACACACGTGGCTTGGAGACACTGGAGGATGGGGTAGGATACGTGCAAGGTGGACATTTTAATCAGCTGGCCATAACATCTATTTAAAAGGCAAACGAGTGAGTTCCAGGTAGGAAGCCTCAGAAGGAAAAAATATAGCCCCAGAGTCAGAGGTGGGATTTATATAATTTACCTACTGGTTCACCCAGCACGGAAAATGTGAGTGCGCACATGCGTTTCTACTTCCTACCCCCTACCCCGCATGCGCCCCGCCTTCCGCGCATGGCACTTTTCACTCACGTGTGGCTTGCACGCATGTGTGCAGCTTGAAAACGTGGATAAATAGGATGGCTTAGCACCAGGGTGGGTGGGCAAGGGCAGCTAGCAACAGGTCGCTACTACCGGTTCTCCCAAACCGGTCCAAACCGGTCCAAACTGGCTGAATACTTAGCACCAGGGTAGGTGGGCAGGGGCAGCTAGCAGCAGGTCACTACTACCGGTTCTCCCAAACCGGTCCAAACCGGTCCAAACCGGCTGAATACTTAGCACCAGGGTAGGTGGGCAGGGGTAGCTAGCAACAGATCGCTACTACCGGTTCTCCCAAAACGGTCCAAACCGGTCCAAACCGGCTGAATACTTAGCACCAGGGTAGGTGGGCATGGGCAGCTACCAGCAGGTCGCTACTACTGGTTCTCCCAAACTGGTGCAAACCGGTCCAAACCGGCTGAATGCTTAGCACCAGGGTAGGTGGGCATGGGCAGCTACCAGCAGGTCGCTACTACTGGTTCTCCCAAACCGGTCCAAACTGGTCCAAACCGGCTGAATACTTAGCACCAGGGTAGGTGGGCAGGGGTAGCTAGCAACAGGTCGCTACTACCGGTTCTCCCAAACCGGTCCAAACCGGTCCAAACCGGCTGAATACTTAGCACCAGGGTAGGTGGGCATGGGCAGCTACCAGCAGGTCGCTACTACTGGTTCTCCCAAACTGGTGCAAACCGGTCCAAACCGGCTGAATGCTTAGCACCAGGGTAGGTGGGCATGGGCAGCTACCAGCAGGTCGCTACTACTGGTTCTCCCAAACTGGTGCAAACCGGTCCAAACCGGCTGAATACTTAGCACCAGGGTAGGTGGGCAGGGGCAGCTACCAGCAGGTCGCTACTACTGGTTCTCCCAAACTGGTGCAAACCGGTCCAAACCGGCTGAATACTTAGCACCAGGGTAGGTGGGCAGGGGTAGCTAGCAACAGGTCGCTACTACCGGTTCTCCCAAACCGGTCCAAACTGGTCCAAACCGGCTGAATACTTAGCACCAGGGTAGGTGGGCAGGGGCAGCTACCAGCAGGTCGCTACTATTGGTTCTCCCAAACTGGTGCAAACCGGTCCAAACGGCTGAATACTTAGCACCAGGGTAGGTGGGCAGGGGCAGCTAGCAGCAGGTCGCTTCTACCGGTTCTCCCAAACCGGTCCAAACTGTCTGAATCCACTAAAAACGTTGGGCTCTCAAAATTGTTTTAAATCAAAAACGCAAGAGATTCTTCAAACCACCTTCTCTAATTTTATTATGTAGCTCTTCTTTTTCCAGTCTGGTGAAGCCTGCTTTGGAGTACAGGTAGTCCTCGACTTACAACAGTTCATTTCAAAGTTAACAACGGCATTGGAAAAAGTGACTTATTATGCTTATAGCGTTGCAATGTCCCTATGGTCACATGATCAAACTTCGGATGTCTAGTTCATATTTAGGACGGTTGTAGTGTCCCAGGATCACACCATCGACTTTTGTGACCTTCTGACAAGCAAAGTCAATAGGGAAGCCAGATTCGCTTAAGGACCGTGTTGCTAACTTAACAACTGCATTGATTCACTTAACAGCGGTGGCAAGGAAGTTCGTACACTGGGGCAAAACTCGCTGTCTCGCTTAGCAATGGAAATGTGCTGAATTGTGTAAATTGAGGACTTACCTGTATCAAAACAAGGTCGCAAAAACTAAATGGTCCCTAAATGTGCCTTCTTTGACTAGCAGTACAATGACTCCCTTGTTTGAAGGTCTGAACATCTGCAGCTGGATTGATCTCACCAGAGGTTTGACAGTCACAACAAAAATGAAAGGCAGCTGCTTTACCTGCAGAATGAAACCTCCTCTTCAAATGGTGAGCTTTCTGGCTGGGTTCCAGGCTTAAAGTCGCTGACGTTGAAGTATGACAGGGTGTGATTGATGAAGCCGTGCATGGTCCCATTGTGACTGTACACATATTGGTAGACAAGGCGTGGAATAAAATCCGAAGTGACTGCAATGACAAAGGCCTGGAAGAAAACAAAATCGTTTTCCACATGAATCTGCAAGGGGTACTGTTAGAAATTTTGTTTATATAAAGCAACACACAGAGCAAACAAAGATCACAGTCACCATGTGCTTTACTGCTCAACTATATAACTGTAACAAGAAACAGGAAACTCTA
>NW_026844105.1:9154013-9369013 GCF_029531705.1 Pantherophis guttatus | reverse complement strand
TTGAAGCCACTACTTACATTAATTATGACTGAAAACTTTCCGATGCCACTCAAAATATTGAACCAGATTCCTGCAAGAAAGCATAAAACTTTGTTAAGATCTTTTGGTTGGGTTCCCGTTAAGCAAATTCTGAATACAGGTCAGTGGTGGGATTCAGCCAGTTTGGGCGAATCGGATGTTAATTTTAATCTGGTTTGCCAAACCGGTTGTTCCGAGGACTGGCTGACCCCGCCTGCCCCTCCCCTCCCAGGAGTCTCCATGCGGCCCATTTTGGATGCCAGTGTTGTGGCTCCGACCCCCGAGGCCGACTTATCGGAGGGAGAAGGCTCCGAACATGAAGGAGAGGAGTTGGCCAGGCCTCCCTCTCCAGGACCCTCCTCTCTGGCAATGCCTCAGGTGTCTCCCGTAGGAGAAGAGATTGGCCAGGAGCCAGATATCTCCTCACAGTCAGACAGTGAAGGAGATAAGTCTTGGCTGGATCCACGCCAGCATCGGAGAGACAAGCGCACGCAACAGAAAAGGAGGCATGCCAGAGATTAAGCTGAGTCACTGGACCAAACCCCACAGGGGATATAAGGTGGTGAGGTGGCCATTCAGACTCTGTGACGGACAAAACTAACTACTATCGAGTCACATTGCATCTTTGGAAACAACATTATCTGCCTTGGATTTAATTACGGACCGGACTTGACAATTCTTGAACTGTGTGTACCTTGTTTATGAGTGAAGTTCTTGGCAAGCAGGTACTGGGTTGCTGCCAATCCTCTTATCGAAAGAATTGGTTGTCTGCCAGTTTATTTAACCCCCGGCTGTCTGTTTGTGTGCGTATGTGAGACGGGGACAGAACAGCCAGGTAACTGCAGGGCACTCACCGAGGCTCTGGGAGGGTGAAAAACCGGCCTACCAGAAGTCCAGAAATGGGCCTGTTTCTGGCTTCCGGAAGACCTCCGGTGCCCAGGGGAGGCTGTTTTTGCCCTCCTGGAGGCTCAAGAAAAGCCTCCGGAGCCTGTGTAGGGTGAAAAACGGACCTATCGGAAGTACCACAAGTCTGGAAATGGGCCCATTTCTGGTCTCCCGAGGGCCTCCGGTGCCCGGGGGAAGCCGTTTTTGCCCTCCTGGAGGCTCAAGGAAAGCCTCCAGAGCCTAGGGAGGGCGAAAACGCCCCCCGCCATGGTGCAGGAGGCTGAGTAGGTCATGCCCCTATGGCCACGCCCACCCATCAACTGGGCAGCGAACTGGTTTCTGAAATTTTTCAATCCCACCCCGATACAGGTAGTCCTCAACTTATTAGCCATAACTAAATCTACAATTATGGTCATAAGTGGAGATGGTCATTAAATAGATCCTCATGTGACAGTGCCTAATTTTATGATCTTCTTTGTGGCAGTTGTTAAGCGAACATTGCAGCCATTAAATGAATGCTTTGATCAGTAACTGAACCCATTGTTTGTTACGGCTCGTCTTTTGCTAGAAGTTGGAAGTAAGCCCCCTTTTGCATCAAAAATGTTGTAAATCAGTGGTCCCCAACCTTTTTATCGCCGCGGCCCGCTGAGTGCGCGCAGGGGTGGGGGCACGGCCCAGGAGCTTTTGCGCACGGCCCATTGCACACGGCCCAGGAGCTTTTGCGCACGGCCCAGGAGCCTTTGCGCTGCAGCGTTCATGTCCCCCGGCCGCTGCGCGGCCCGGTGCCAGGTACTCCACGGCCCGGCACCGGTCCGCGGACCGGGGGTTGGGGACCACTGTTGTAAATAATATTCACATGATCACCGTCACACTGCAAATGGATGTCAATGAGGACTAGTTTCCTAGTGCCCAAAATGCAGTCACATGACCACAGGGAGAGTGGGATGGCTGCCGGAACATCAAACCTGCATCTTAAGTACCTTTTTTGAGGTCCGATGTAATTTAGAATGGTTGTTAAGTGGTCCATCATAAATTGAGGACTACCTATGTCATATTTCCCTTAACATGGTTTTCTTAATCTTTATTTTTTAAACAAACAAACAAACAAACCCTCATACCTATATCCTTTGCTCTCACAGTATCGGGCCTTCTTAGTTCAGCCACAAACTTTTTGGCATCGAGTCGAACTTCAATGACGTTATTCAACAAGGCAAACACTGGAGCCAGAGGAAAGGAGGCCACAAAGAGAGTCACGAAGCCGAATTGAATGACTAGAAGGCAAGAAAGAAGGAGGAGAGGGATGTGAGGGGAGGGATAAAAGACCACAGTAGATATAAACATTTCAGGTGGCAGGTATCTCCTTCTAGAAAAGGTGTATTTCCCGACTCGGATCCACATTCTGGCTTCAGGAAACAGATGAAACAAAGCAGGAGTGTCCAACCTTGGCAACTTTAAGATCAGTGGATTTTGACTCCTAGAATTCCTCAGAACCAAGGTAGGCCCGTCCAAGCTCTTCAGTAATCTGGATTATCATACAATACACATTTAGCAGTGTGTTGGATTCAAGTCTCATGTGGGTTTTGGACAAGAGACTGATAAGATGTTGAGCCAAGAGGTCACTCTGGATGCCAATGTCCACTTTGGACAAAGAAGGCCACAAATGTTCCAAGATATTTCCTCTACTTCAGTGGATAATTAAGACCAGTGATGGGATTCAAATAATTTAACAACTGGTTCTCTGCCCTAATGACTTGCTGGGTGGGAGTGGCCAGGGTGGGCGTGACAGGCAGCATTCGGCCTCCTGCACCCCAGTGGTGGGTTCCTCCCGGTTCGGCCGAGCCAGTAGCGGTGACGATATGACGTCACTGAACCGGTTCTCACCCCCCGCCCTCCCACCCCCCCATGTTATTCTTACCTTTTATTTGGTCCCACCCCCAATCTATTGCTGCCTCCTGAGTCCCAGCTGATGACTAGAGGGAAAAAAACTGTTTAAACTCTTGCCGCGGGGCTTCAAAGGGCCGTCCTACAGCTGATCTGTGTTAAAAGCAAACAAATGAGTCGGGTCGTAAGTGCGAGGACCTTCCAGAAATGACTCTGACCAGCTAGCCACGCCTACCTACTCACATGACCTCCAAGCCACACCCACAAAATAAGCCATGCCAACAGAACCGGTAGTAAAAAAATTTAGAACCCATCCCTGCTGCACCCCCCCCCCCCGGGAGTGCTGCACCCCCAACCCCTCCGTGCCCCATTTTCAGCCTAGTAGGCCTCCCTGGGAGCAAAAAGGGGGCATGTGGTGACTTCTGGAAGGGGCAAGGAGGGGCAGGGAGGGGAGGGAAGGGGCCAGCCAGCAATTTAATAACTGGTTCAGCCGAAGTGGTGCGAACTGGTTGAATCCCACCACTGGTTAAGACTGCAGAACATACCTTATTCTGAATATAAATATAAATAAGAAAATATCAAGATACCCTCTACTGTATTTGGCAGCCCAGAAACCTGTGAAATTCTAGCACCAGCAACGATTTCCCATGTCATTTTTTTTTTTTTGGGATGGCAATTAATGTATACAACATGTCTCCACGTGCTGCCCCGAAAGAAAACATTCAAATCCTAGAATGTCATGAAGATTACGGAGGAATGTGGTTCTTCTCTCTTGAAGGACGTTTGTTGGCGTCTGGGGTGGGGGGGGGTGAGCAAGTTTTGATGATTTTTCCTGCTTTGGGGAAAACATTTCCATAGCTTCGAAATTAAGCTGGTTGGATTTAGAAGTACTGAATTTAATTCTGCCTTTGCCTGATGTTTATCAAAAGGACAACCTTACTCTCTCCAAGAGAAAAAAAATTCATTGCGTTATATTGATTTTTTCCCCAAAATTTTCCTGGTCTATTTCTGTGGTAGGGGTAGTCCTCGACTTATGACCACAACAGAACCCAAAATGTCTGTCGTTAAGTGAGACATTGAGTGAGTTTTGTCCAGGGGTGAAATCCAGCAGGTTCTGACAGGTTCTGGAGAACCAGTAGCGGAAATTTTGAGCAGTTTGGAGAACCGGCAAATACCACCTCTGGATGGCCCCAGAGTGGGGTGGGAATGGAGATTTTGCAGTAACCTTCCCCTGGAGGGGGGTGGGAATGGAGATTTTTCAGTATCCTTCCCCTGGAGTGGGGTGGGAATGGGGATTTTTCAGTATCCTTCCCCTGGAGTGGGGTGGGAATGGGGATTTTGTAGTATCCTTCCCCTGGAGTGGGGAGGGAATGGAGATTTTGCAGTATCCTTCCCCTGGAGTGGGGTGGGAATGGGGATTTTGCAGTATCCTTCTCCTGGAGTGGGGTGGGAATGGAGATTTTGCAGTATCCTTCCCCTGAAGTGGGGTGGGAATGGGGATTTTGCAGTATCCTTCCCCTACCACGCCCACCATCCACGCCCCCCAAGCCACACCTACAGAACCGGTAGTAAAAAAAAATTAGATTATACCACTGTTTTTGTCCTGTTTTATGACATTTCTTGCTCCGGTTGTTAAGTGGAATCACTGCGGTTGAGAAATTAGCAACTTGATTGTTAAGTGAATCTGGTTTTCCTATTGACTTTGCTTATCAGACGGTCACAAAAGGGTTAGGGTTATGTCTTTGGGATATAGCAACGGTCATAAATATGAATATTTATGAATATAAGGAATATAGAGAATGAAGGCCTTCCTTACTTTTGCCTGTAAAACTGCAGGGAAGTATCCATGCCACAAATGGTCCTCTAATCAACCCCAACGTAAAATGGAATAATGTATAATGTGAACATATTTGTGGCCTTCAGGAGATGCATCTTTTTCATGCAACTCACATGCAACTTTTATTCCATCAAGCGGGCTTGGCCTGATCTCTTCCCTTTTTAAAATATGTAAATTTTAATCTGTTTTTAAATTATTGGGGTATTTTAATTTGTCTGGGCCAAAAAGTTTAATTTGATTTTATCGGGTTTTTAAATTTTGTGTATTTATGTATTTTATTGTTGGCTGTTCACCGCCCTGAGTCCTTCGGGAGTAGGGCGGTATACAAATCAAATAAAACCTAAACCTAAACCTAAACAAGGGAAGCTTTCTTTTTCTGAATCTCCTCTGTTTAGATAACGGATAATCCTTTACACCTAGACATCTTCCGCTGCTTTTGAAATCCGATCGCTCTAAATTAGAATAAGCAAAGCTCCACATCAAAGGGGGAAAGGGTAATTTGCTGTTTACCCTATACCAGGGGTCTGCAACCTTAAAACACTCAAATAGCCATTTGGGCCCGTTTCCCACAGAAAAGAAAACACCGGGAGCCACAAAACCTGGGTGGGTGTGGCTACCTCGATGTCACTCACTTCCACCAGTCACATGACCCCCTAGCCACGCCTACCTGGTTGGTCATTAGGGCAGAGAATCGGTTGTTAAAAAACCCTTTTGACATCTCTCTCCCTCCCCCCCCTCTCTCTGTATCTCTCTATGTCTCCCTCTCCCCCTCTCTCTGTATCTCTCTGTCTCTGCGCCAGCTGTTTCTCCATCCCCCGCCATTGCCCTTACCTTCTCAGGCCAGGCGAGGAGTGACCAGGAGGGGAGGGTGAGAGGCGGGGCCAGCCAGTGGTGGGATAAGCTGACAGGGAGCCACAGCAGAGGGCCCGAAGAGCCGCATTTAGCTCCCGAGCCACAGGTTGCTGACACCTGCCCTACACTATAACATTTATTTATTTATTTATTTTATTTTATTAAATTTCTATACCGCCCTTCTCCCGAAGGACTCAGGGTGGTGAACAGCCACAAGATAAAAACACATAAATACAAAAATTTAAAATAAATTAAAAACGAATTAAATAATTTGGCTGAATTTAAAATACCTCATAATTTAAAACAAATTAAAATTTACATTTAAAAAGGGGAGAGGATTTAGGCCAGGCCAGCTTGATGAAATAAAAAAGTCTTAAGCACGCGACGGAAGGTGCGCAGATGTGGGATCCTCCGTATCTCCGGGGGGATGTATGGCTGTATTCGGTGTATAAAATGCACCGACATTTCCACCCTCTTTTAGTGAGGGAAAAGTGCGTCTTATACTCTGAAAAGTATGGTAATGCCTTCCAGCATAAACTACCTGTTTGACCTGAAGAGAACTTTTATTCAATTAATAGAGGATTATTAGTAGACATTTGCCCTGAGAACAATATAAAGCCAGATGTTTAGAATATATAGGATTTCCAAAGGAGAACATTTGCAACATCTGCCAAATCGTTTTGCTGTGGCACAGATCACACAGCAGAATACGGCGCCTCCTTGTCTTCTTCTGGCCAAAAAGCCACTCGCACAAAAGGAAAGAAAAGGTGTGCCATAAAAAGACACATGTTTCTGACAGTTCCACACAAAATGTCAAAACAAGTCTTACATTATATTTATATTAATACCATCCGTTGCTGGAACATAACATGAAAAATCCCTCCGGGATAATTTTCCTCTGAAAAGTATCTCAGGAATATGTTTTTTTTTTTTTTTCAAAATATTCAGAATTTGTGTAGCCTGGCAGTCAGATAAATCAGCCATCAACAGACACACAGGGATAAAACAACATCTACATACCATTCAAAAGAGATAAAAAATAAAATAAGCTAAAAAGGAAACAAAAAGAATAAAATGTTTCCTCACTAGCAATCAACACCAAGATATCTACAGTTTAACACCAAGATCTAATAATTAAGATTAAGTTAATAATAATAACTTAATTAAGTTTATTTATTTATTTATTTATTTATTTATTTATTTATTTATTGCGATTTATATGCCGCCTTTCTCCCTAGGGACTCAAGGCGGCTTACAAAATGACAACTTCAATACAAATCACAATACAATACCAAATTAAAATCAGTAACCCAATTAAAAAATGATTTAAAATTATACCAGTGTACCCCCAAACGGATCAGTTTAATTGGCGGAAGAGCCACGTCTTCAGCTCGCGACGGAAGGAAAGAAGGTCGGGGGCTGTCCTGAGCTCAGTGGGCAATCCATTCCAGAGGGTCGGGGCTCCCACAGAGAACGCTCTCCTCCTGGGGGTCATCAGCCGACATTGTTTGGCTGACGGCACCCTGAGGAGGCCAACTCTGTGAGAGCGCACAGGACGATGGGAGAACGGCTGGAGATGGTCCTGCAAGTACCCCAGGCCTAAGCCATGAAGGGCTTTATAGGTGAGCACCAGCACCTTGAAACGTATCTGGAGTGCCATCGGTAGTCAGTGCAGCTCACGCAGGAGAGGTGTTACACGGGAGTATCTAGACGCCCCCGTAACTACCCGTGCGGCTGCATTTTGGACTAGCTGAAGCCTCCGGACACATCCCAAGGGCAGCCTCATGTAGAGGGTGTTACAGTAGTCCAACCTAGAGGTAACAAGGGTGTGAGTGACCGTGGCGAGGGCATCCCGGTCTAGGAACGGGCGCAACTGGCGCACAAGACAGACCTGTGCGAAGGCCCCCCTGGTTACGGCCGTCAGATGGTCATCTAAAGACAGCCGAGAATCCAGGAGGACACCCAAGTTGCGGACCCTGTCGGAGGGAGCAAGGGTTTCACCTCCGATCATTAAGGATGGAACCTCCAGATCCCGGGATGCCAGCATCCACAGCTACTCAGTCTTGGAAGGGTTGAGAATAAGCCTGTTCCTCCCCATCCAAACCCGCACCACTTCCAGGCAGTGGGACATCACGGAAAGGGCATCCCTAGGGTGGTCAGGGGTGGAAATGTAAAGCTGGGTATCATCAGCATATTGATGATACCTCACCCCAAAACCACGGATGATCTCACCCACTTTAATTAAACTATTATTAAGTTAATAATAATAACACCAAGATCTAGACCAATAATTAAGCTGTAAACAAAAACGCAATTAAGGAACTGCCAACTCAGGCAACAAACAAACAGTAAACAACGTAATCAAGGAAACACCAAGTACACTCCCATCAACACCGAGAGGGCAAGCTACTGGTATACAAACTGAGAGCAAACCCTACTCCCGGCTAGCACTGATGATGCTACTTAGTTGGGTAATGAAACGTCTTCAAGAAAACAACCGAGCTCAGAAAGCATCAAGAATCCCATAAATAAGAATTTTAATTCTGTTAAAAAAAAAAAATAGAATGAAAAGAAACAGGCAGATATTTTTTTAGTGCAGAAACAAAATAGACCCAAGTTATACGAAACTGCTCTCCTTCACTCAAAGGGCCAATGAAGATCATATGGCTGTTTATTCTCCTTTGTTAGAAACATCTGACATAAGAGCCTGGATAGCTCTGCAGACTAAGCACTGTAATTTAACACCAGCTGTCTGCAATTAAAGTAAGTTCGAATCTCACCAGGCTCAAGGTTGACTCAGCCTTCCATCCTTTCTAAGGTAGGTAAATTGAGGACCCAGTTTGTGGGGGCAATAAGCTGACTTTGTATAAAATATACAAAAGTATGAAGGCTATTGCTTAACGCATTGTAAGCTGCACTGAGTCTCCGGAGAAGGGCGGCATATAAATCAAATTTTTTTTAAAAAAAAGTCTAAAACAGGTTTCTCGCTTGCAGCTTTAAGATGTGGTGGACTTCACCTTTAAGATGAGTAGACTTCCACTCCCAGAATTCTGGTTGGGGAATTCTGGGAGTTGAAGTCCACACATCTTAAAAATTGTGAAGGTTCAGAGACACTGATCTGAAAGGAGTAGTCAAATCTGAAGGCCACCTCCTACTACAAGAACCACAGTTCCAAGCCTTCTTCTTCAACGGGACTTTGAAAGTTGATCTAAGGCAGGGGTGGGTTCTACTTACCTTTACTACCGGTTCATAACGGGAGCACGCACATGTGCAGATCACCAAATATGACGTCAGGGCGGGTGGGCGGAGCCTCCTGCCGCTTTTACTACCGGTTCTCAAGAACCGGGAGCAACCCACCACTGATCTAAGGTCATCTGACAGAATCAAACCAACAGAGCCTTCTATCCAGGGGTGGGCTTCAAAAATTATAGCAAGGTGTTCTCTGCCCGGTTGTTGGGTGGGCGTGGCCATGGTGGCATGGCCTAGTCAGCCTCCTGCACCATGGCAGGGGGGCGGGTGTTTTTGCCCTCCCCGGGCTCCGGAGGCTTTCCTCGAGCCTCCAGGAGGGCGAAAACGGTCTCCCCATGCTTCGGAGGCCCTCTGGAGGTCAGAAACAGGCCCGAACTTCAGGTAGGCTCATTTTTTGCCCTCCCTGAGCCTCCACGCACACCCTGCACTTATCTGCATCCAAAACAGGCCACGTGGGGACTCCTGGGAGGGGATGAGCGGGGCCAGCCAGGAGTGGGATTTGGGGGTTCTCCGAACTGCACAAAATCTTAGCTAGAGGTTCCCCCTGAAACCCTCTGAACCCCCAGCAGCCCACCCCTGCTTCTACCTCTAGGAGCCTGTAGCCTCCACGCTCCAGAAGCTAAGTGTCTCGAATAGAACTTCTAATGTTTCTTGCAAATACAGTAAAAGGATGCACTTTGGCCAACCTGACACCAGAGAGTTACGACAAGAGGAAGTCAGGGCTGTCTTAAATCTCGGACAAGCAGGTTTTGAGGGAAAGATAAGAGGGATTTACGGTTGCCCCAGCCTTACTCATTTCCATGTATTCCGGGGTCAGCCCCGTGAATGGTTCCAAGACGTAATCCAGCTCCCATTGCTGAGGCTGCTTAGATGGATCGGAATGGTTTTCCTTCTTCTCCGGTCTCTCATCTTTTAGTTTACGGAACAGTTTCTTTAATTTCCTGGAAATGTAAAACAGCAGGCCATTAACTCAATTGCAGGGGGGAAATCAGTCTATTTTTAAGGGACTTTGTACATGACAAAGCTTTGGTCTCTGTGTGTGTATATGTGTGTCTCTCTCTGAGAGCCATCTGGCAGCAGAGATACAGGCTAATTCTTACCGTTTGTGATTTAGAAAGCTCCACCTTTCTTTGTGTGTGTGTGTATGTGTGCGCGCATGGACGCACGCTTTTAAAATCCACTGACGCGGATGTCCTTTTTGAAAGTCTTCCAATAATACACTTTTACTCTGGTTCCTTTCGCGTGGTTGTTTTTTTTTTTTTTTTTAAAGCATCTCGAGAAATTAAATCAGGTGATTCAGAGGGGAGCAATTCATGAAAACGATCAATTATTATTATTATTATTATTTTTATAACGGTCACCCCTCTTCTCTTGAGAGTTCCAGGAGAAAGCTCACAAGGATGTATGTATTTAGGTGTGGGTATAGAGGATGTGGTGGCTCAGCGGCTAAGACGCTGAGCTTGTCAGTCGAAAAGGTCGGCAGTTCGGTGGTTCGAATCCCTAGTGCCGCGTGATGGAGTGAGCTCCCGTTACTTGTCTCAGCTTCTGCCAAGCTAGCAGTTCGAAAGCACGTTAAAAAAATGCAAATAGAAAAATAGGGACCACCTTAGGTGGGAAGGTAACAGCGTTCTGTGCACCATTGGCATTGAGTCATGCCGGCCATATGACCACGGAGACGTCTTTGGACAGTGCTGGCTCTTTGGCTTTGAAATGGAGATGAGCACCGCCCCCTAGAGTCAGGAACGACTAGCACATATGTGCGAGGGGAACCTTTACCTTTTATAGGTAGTCCTTGACTTACAAAACATTCATTTATTGGCCATTGAAAGCTACAATGGGACTGAAAAAAGCAATTTATGACCAGTTCTCACAGAACTTACAACTGTTGCAGCTTCCCGACAGTTACGTGATTCAAATTCGGGCACTTGGCAAATGGCATGTATTTAGGATAGCAATACGCGGTTTACAGAATCAGCCTATGGCCGCCAACAATCTGGGTCCTCATTTTATTGACATCGGAAGGATGGAAGACTGAGTCAACTGTGAGCCGGTCAGGATCGAACTGCCAAACTGCTGGCAGTTGGCAGTCAACAGAAGTAGCCTGCAGTACTGCCTTCTCACCACTGTGCCACTCTGCAAACCATGGTTGCAGCATCACAGAGAATAGTGGGATTGCCATTTGCAACCTTCCTAGGAGCTTCTAACAAGCCAAATCAAACCAGATTTGCTTAACAACCATATGATTCACTTGTTAAGTCGAGGACTATCTGTATCATTGAGGGCAGCCAATGGTTCAGGCCTCCGAACCCACAAAAGGACAATAGCAATAGCACTTAAACTTATACTGGTAGTCTTCGACTTACGACCACAGAATTTCTGTTGTTAAGTGAGACATTTGTTGTGAGTTTTGCCTTCTTTTATTACCTTTCTTGCCACAGTTGTTATCACTGCAGTTGATAAGTTACCGTGTTTCCCCGAAAATAAGACCCTGTCTTATATTTTTTTGAAACCCGAAATAAGCGCTTGGCCTTATTTTCGGGGAGATCTTATTATTTTGGGGCGCGTGGAGCAAGACAGAGCTCCTCTTGTAATCTTACCTGATTTCCAGCTCTGTCTCCCTAACCCTAACCAGAGGAAATGGCGGGGACCGTCTGCACATGTGTTTAAATATTTTTGGGGAGGGTTTATTTTCGGGGAGGGCTTATTTTTTTGGGGGGGGTATTTTAGTGCATGCACTCAAAAGCCCGATTGGGCTTCTTGTCAGGGGATGTCTTATCTTCGGGGAAACAGGGTAGTAACCTGGTTGTTACGTGAATCTGTCTTCCCCATTGACTTTGCTTGTGAGAAGGTCGCAAAAGGGGATTACGTGACCTTGGGACACAGCATAAGTGTGAGCCAGTTGCCAAGCATCTGAATTTTGATCATGTGATCATGGGGATGCTACAAAAATCGTAACTGAAAAACAGTCATAAGTCACTTTTTTCGGTGCTGTTGTAACTTCGGCCACTAAGTGAACCGTTGTAAATCGAGGACTACCTGTATGCCAGTTTACAGTCCTCTCTAAGTGGGTTACAGTCAGCATTCTAACCTCTGAGCCATGAGGAAGGATAATAAGAAAGGGAATAAGGGAGGGAGGGAGGGAGGAAGGAAGGAAGGAAGGTGGAAGGAAGGAAGGAAGGAAAGAAGGAAGGAAGGAGGGAAAGAAGGAAGGAAAGAAGGAAGGAAGGAAGGAAGGAAGGAAGGAAGGAAGGAAGGAAGGAAGGAAGGAAATAGCAATAGCAATAGCAATAGCAATAGCAATAGCAATAGCAATAGCACTTAGACTTATATATCACTTCACAGTGCTTTATAGCCCGCTCTAAGTGGTTTACAGAGTCAGCCTCTTGCCCCTCAAACAATCTGGGTCCTCATTTTACCGACTTCGGAAGGATGGAAGGCTGAGTCAACCTTGAGCCGGTCAGGATCGAACTCCTGGCAGTGGGCAGAGTCAGCCTGAAATACAGCATTCTAACCTCTGAGTCACAAGGAAGGATAATAAGAAAGGGAATAAAGGAGGGAGGGAGGGAGGGAGGGAGGGAGGAAGGAAAGAAGGAAGGAAGGAAGGAAGGAAGGAAGGAAGGTGGAAGGAAGGAAGGAAAGAAGGAAGGAAGGAAGGAAGGAAGGAAGGAAGGAAAGGAAGGAAGGAAAGAAGGAAGGAAGGAAGGTGGAAGGAAGGAAGGAAGGAAGGAGGAAGGAAGGAAGGAAGGAATAGCAATAGCAATAGCAATAGCAATAGCAATAGCAATAGCAATAGCACTTAGATTTATATTTCACTTCACAGTGCTTTACAACCCTCTCTAAGCGGTTTACAGAGTCAGCCTCTTGCCCCTCAAACAATCTGGGTCCTCATTTTATTGACCTCGGAAGGATGGAAGGATGAGTCAACCTTGAACCTGGTCAGGATCGAACTGCTGGCAGTGGCCAGAGTCTGGCTGCAATACTGCATCCTAACCACTGCGCCACCAGGCCCACCCACACCGCACGCTAATGTTTCCAGTCTTGTGGCACAGAAAAAAAGAGAGAGGGCAGTCGAAATACTTACGGGACGCCTATTTCAAAGATATTGTTCTGAATCAGCTGTTTCCCCAACATGATAATGCTGAGCTGGATACAAAGTTCCATCAAACATCCTCCAGGGGCACACTGCAACGGACAAGAAATACACAGGGAGACGTGAAAATCAGGCACATCAATCTCCTGGCGGTTTATATGCAACACCTGACCGCAAGCATCACAATTTTCAACTAACCCAAAGGTGCTTTTTCAAGAGGCAACTGGACTTTCTGGTTTTTTTTTTTCTTTGAAGACGTTTCGCTTCTCATCGAAGAAGCTTCTTCAGCTCTGACTGGATGGTGGGGAATGGAAGGATTTATACTCCTTGCAGACAGCTGGTCATTTGCATTCTTTTTAGAGGATCATTGAGGTTTATCTGTGTTCTCAGGATCACCTGAGTGGTGCAAATGTGGCACAGAGCCTGATAGTACAGTGGACTAAAGCACTGTTATTAACATCCACTTACATCTGCTGCTTGCAATTACTGCAAGTTCAAATCTCGCCAGGCTCAAGGTTGACTCAGCCTTCCATCCTTTCTAAGGGAGGTGAAATGAGGACCCAGATTGTGGGGGCAATAAACTGACTTTGTATAAAATATACAAAAGTATGAAGGCTATTGCTTAATGCATTGTAAGCCTCCCTGACTCTCCGGACAAGGGCGGCATATAAATTAAAGCAAAAATAAGTAAGTAAGTAAGTAAGTAAGTAAATAAATAAATAAATAAATAAATAAACAAACAAACAAACAAACAAACAAACAAACAAACAAACAAATAAATAAATAAATAAATAAATAAAGGATGTGGAGCCTTCTTGGAACTGCTGAAAGGATTGTGTTGTAGACTGGAGATAGAGGATGTTGTATCCCTCCACCTCTGTTGAAAGAGGGCTGTTCAATTTTGACATAGATGGCAACTTGGACCCCTCTTTCAAACTGGTGGTCCTCTCTGTCCAAAATGTGGACTTTGCTGTCTTCAAAATTTGTCTTTTAAATGGAGATGGACTGCTGAATCTTGACCCGATGGGTTTCTTCTCCTATGTTGGGCCATGCATTTATGAAGTGGTTGTTTTGTTTCCCCAAATGAACAGATCTGCACCTGGCTCAGTGCATTGTACTGCATATATCACATTGCTCAGTTTGTGTCTGGGTGTTTTATCCTCAGGGTGGACAGCAAAAGCTGAAGAAGCTTCTTGGATGAGAAGCAAAACGTCTTCAAAGAAAAACAAGGAAGTCCAGTTGCCTCTTGAACAAAGCACCTTAGGGTTTGACATAGATGATCTTTTTAACCCCTCTTTCAAACCAGACATCCTCTCTGTCCAAAAATGTGGACTTTGCTGTCCATAGATTTTCAATTGGGTGAAGGTCTGGGCTCTTCCCAGGCCATTCCAGCAGTGGAATAGGATTATCTTGAAACTCCTCCCAAAAAAGTGGTGTTATTAGCCATCAAACCTCAAAAGTTACACTTTTCCCAAAAGGTTTCCACAATTTTGGCCACTACTGTACTTGTGGAGATATAATTCAAGCCATCCATTATGTCGATTATTAATATTTCTATAGCATTTTGCTTGCTGAAGTAGACCTAGAGAAGTCAAAAATGATGCTTCGAAAAGAACACCATTTTTTTTTTTTGGTTTTGAGTCTATTGTCAATCAATTTCAGGGAGTATTTTAATTTAATTTAATTTTAATTCTGATGATGTTTCTGACATTATGCTGGAAACAAAGCGCTGACCACGAGGTTTGGAAATTATAACCTCAGGGATCACAGCAGTGCCATGAAAGTTCGGATAGATTTTAACAAAAAAATGTTCAGTGTAGAACAGGGATCTGCAACCTTAAACACTCAAAGAGCCATTTGGACCCGTTTCCCACAGAAAAGAAAACACCGGGAGCCACAAAACCTTCCGTTGCCTGACTATTTCTTGAGCGGCCACAAAACTAGCATATGTAGTTGAATTAAACGTTCTGTTTTCTTCTGTAACTTTTCTTTTCTTGGATTTATCCATGGTTGGCTTACCGGGGGTTGAAAAGCTCAATAAATCACATGCCAGCAGGTGTCGCATATTGGCAGTTGTGATTCATATTTTGAGTGACAAGGAGCCGCAGCAGAGGGGTGAAAGAGCCACATGCGGCTCCAGAGCCCCAGATTGCTGACTCCTGGTGTAGAAGATTAGTTCTTGACTTATGACCCCAATTGAGCCCAACATTTATGTTGCTAAAAAGTTAATCGGTGAGTTTTTGCCTCATTTTACAATTTTTCCTGCTGCAGTTGTTAAGTGAACCACTGCACATGTTAAGTGACTAACATGGTTGTTAAGTGAATCTGGCTTCCCCATTGTCCTTGCTTGTCAGAAGGTCGCAAAAGGGAATCACGTGACCTTGGGACACTGCAACCATCATAAATATGAATCAGTTGCCAAGCGTCTGAATTCTGATCACGTGACGATAGGGATACTGCAAAGGTTTCCCATGTGAAAAATGGTTTTAAGTCACTTTTTTTCAGTGCCGTTGAAGCTTGAGTGGCCACTAAATGAATGGCTGTAAGTCGAGAACTACGTGGCTGGGACATTACCTCTTCCATTCGGTAACCAGCAAACATGTAGACGTATTGGCCAGGGCGTCCAACAAACCTGAGGACAGAGAGATATACGGGATGAAATCAGTAACAGAAAAAATACACCATGATTATATACTTCTATAAAGGAAAAGTGTTTTTATTTAAAAAAAAAAACATAAATATATAACGAACCGAGGTGGCACAGTAGTTAGAGTGCAGTACCGCAGCTACTTCAGCTGACTGCTAGTTCAGCAGATCAGCAGATCAAATCTCACCGGCTCAAGGTTGACTCAGCCTTCCATCCTTCCGAGGTGGGTAAAATGAGGACCCAGATTGTTGGGGGCAATATGCTAATGCTAATGCAATATGCTATATGCTAACTTTGTAAACCGCTTAGAGAGGGCTGTAAAGCACTATGAAGCGCTATAGAAGTCTAAATAAATAAATAAATAATAATAATAAAAAAAGAACGTATAAATCCTTCCAGTCCCTCACCATCCAATCAGAGCTGGAGAAGCTTCTCGGATGAGAAGCGAAACGTCTTCAAGGAAAAAAAACCAGAAAGTCCAGTTGCCTCTTGGAAAAAGAAGCACCTTTGGGACAACGATGACCTGGAGGACTCAGAATCTCCACAGACATTTAAAACAAAAACCAAAAATTGGCCAAGTCTTTCTGTTTATCCCAGCAAGCTATTTCAATTGGGGAAGACAGCCTAACAATCCTCAGTTTTTGCAAGCAAGCAAACATCATAGGGAAACAGAGCCATCTGCAGGTGGAAATCCCTGGGGAAAAGTTTCGGGATGATGATGTAAGATTCGAACCTTTTCACAGGTACAGTAGTGGCCAAAATTGTGGGAACCTTTTGGGAAAAGTGTATTTGTGAGGTTGGATGGCTAATAACATCACTTTTTTGGGGGGGAGTTTCAAGATAATCCTATTCCACTGCTGGAATGGCCTGAGAATAGCCCAGATCTTAATCCAATTGAAAATCTAGGGAGCCGACTAAAGAAACTTGTTAGTCAGAAGCGACCCAGCAATAAAACCCAGTTAATCGAAGCCATCATTCAATCTTGGTTTCACATTAGAACAGCTGCAGAACTAAAAGACTTGGTTCCCTCCATGGGAAGACATTGTAAGGCTGTAATTCATGCCAAGGTTACCCAACTAAGTATTCACTGACATGGTGATAATTTTTGTCTATCTCGTTTTTTCTACGTGTTTCACTTTTCTTCTTTATACTGTAACTGCTATTCTAATAGCAAACCCTTCATAAAAGTTATTGCATTACATCAGTGGTGAAATATAAAATTTGTTACTACCGGTTCTGTGGGCGTGGCTTGGTAGTGGGGGTAATGTCACTGGGTAGGCGTGGCCAATTACTTTTTTTTTTTTTACTTTTAAAAGCATTTTTTCTACAACCCCTTCAAAAGCCTCTGACGATCCCAGCTGAGCCGCGTGATTATCAGAGGCTTTTTTTTTTTTTTTTTACTTTTAAAAGCATTTTTTTCGGCCGAAGAGGTTGTAGAAAAAAATTTTTAAAAAAAAAAAAAAAAGCGTCTGATGATTGCGCGGCTCAGCTGGGCATGGCGGGGGGGCAAGGATTTTTATTACCAGTTCTCCGAACCAGCCGCCTCCATCGCTACCGGATCAGGCGATCCGGTCTGAACCGGGAGCATTTCACCCCTGCATTACATTCTTGATTACATTATCTTTCCATTGATATATAATTTCATGGTACTACTCCAAAACAAAGTGGTGTTATTAGCTAGTTTTAGAAAATAACACTTTCCCCAAAAGGTTTCCACAATTTTGGCCACTACTATACATCCATCGCTTCCCAGGGTAACCTGCAGCATCCCGTCCTGTTTTTCGGACTGTGATTCTGTCGAAAATCCTGTTGCTTCCTTTACTGGGCGAATTGAGGAGGACGTGGGACACAATTTTAACCTAGTCTTCCGAGGAAGGAAAACCTCAAACGCTTCAGAAACCCGATTAAAAGCATAGCATTTCCGGCAAGGAGAGGAAACTCCTCACCCTCCAAAACAGATGTCCACCCTGGAAATCTTAGGCCCAGGTGTCGCTCCGCAAGCCAGACTTTCAATGGGGCTGCCCATTAATAAATAAATAAATAAATAAATGAGAATTTGCGGGTGGCCACGTGCCCGCTTTGTGACATTTTCAGACCTCCCAAGACATCTGGCACGGAAAACAAAAGCGGCCTGCTTGTGCTCGGCACGATAACCTCATGCGCGTTTCATGTCCTTAGGAAAGCGATGCCAGGAATTCAGTGGATGGAAAGAGAATGGTTTCTCTGATCTCCCGGCGGGCTAGGAGGCTTCCAAGATGACCCCCTCATGCCCTCCCCCAGTAAACAGCACATGCCTGGGGCTGAATTGCAGTTCCTCCAAGCGTGTGATTCCTTTCCTTTTCTCTCCCCCATCTCAGCCCTCCCGGACGCTTTGGGAAAGAAAGATCAGGATACGCAAACATCTGTTTGACTGACACTGTTAAACTTCGCAATTTGGGTATTCCCCCCCCCCTGTGGTCCAGTTGGGTTCGATTCGCAGACCGTCTCGGCAAGGTTTTTCTCCGCAAGGTTTCTCTGAAATGGTTTGCCATTGCCTCCTTCCTTGGGCTGAGAGAAGGAGACTGGCCCAAGGTCACCCAGACAGCTTTGTCCTCGTTTATTTATTTATTTATTTATTATTCAAATTTCTATACCGCCCTTCTCCTTTCGGACTCAGGGCGGTGAACAGCCGAGATAAAAACATCTATACATAACATCACAGTTAAAAATAAAGTTAAAATAATTTATAAATTTGGCCCATAATTTAAAATTTGTCAATTAAAATCAATATTAAAATTTTAAAAACTAACCCTAAAATCAAGACAGACCGGCTAACTGAAAAAAATAAGTTTTTAGGGCCCGACAAAAGATCCGGAGGTCGGAGATCACTCGTATCTCTGGGGGTAGATTGTTCCATAGGGTAGGTGCCACCACAGAGAAGGCTCTCCTCCTGGGGGTCATCAGCCGGCATTGTCTGGCTGACGGCACCCTGAGGAGGCCCTCTCTGTGGGAGCGAACCGGCCGGTGGGAGGCTATTGGTGGCAGAAGGCGGTCCTGTAAGTACCCTGGCCTTGTTGTGGCTCCATTGCCTGAGCCTGGGCTATCGACAGATTCAGACTCTGAGAGTGAGGGGGAGGAGTTGGCAAGGCCTCCCTCTCCAGGACCCTCCTCTCTGGCAATGCCTCCGGAGGACACCGAAGGCCAAACGATAGGCTCAGAGCCAAGCACGTCCCCGCAGCCACAGGTGGACAGCGACGAGGAAAATAAGTGCTGGCTGGACCCTCGGCAGAGGCGCAGGGAGAAGCGTGCGCAGCAGAGGGGAAGGCGTGCCAGAGATTAAGCTGAGTCACTGGACCACACCCCACAGGCTATAAAAGGGAGTGTGGTGGCCATTCGGACTCTGTGACGGACAAAGCTAATCTCTGGCGAGGCACTTTGCACCTTCGGACACAACACCTATTTGCTGTGGATTTAATTACAAATTGGACTATTCAAACTGTGTGTATTTTTGTCTGAGTTATCGGAGTAAAAGCTCTTGGCAGGCAGCCACGGAGTTGCTGCCAAGTTCCTTATCACTGACGTTGAGTGTTTGAAGAGTTTATTTAACCCTCGGCTGGCTGGTTGGGTGTGTGCGTGGTACGGGAACCGAACAGTCCTAAGGTGGAACTAGAAGTTACAGTTTCTAGCCCTGAGGCCTTGGGATTCAGCCAGTTCGGGTGAACCAGTATTTGTGACCTGCAGGTGGGTCGGCCCCGCCCACCCACCCCGTCCTATTTAGCTGTGTTTTTTTCATCCATGCGCATGCATGCAAGCGCGCAAGAGAGCAAAGTGCATGTGCAATAGGCCGCATGCATGAGCAAAGCGAGAATGCGTGCATGCTCACATTTTCGGTTCTGGGGCAAACTGGTTGTTAAATTATGTGAAGCCCACCTCTGGCCTTAACCCAATGGCCCTCAACCTTTTGGGCACCAGGGACCAGTTCCTTAGAGAGAGAGAGTTTTCCACGGACCAGAAGAGGTGGGGTTTCGTGTGTTGCCTGCATCACACAGATGGGAGTTTGCTTGTTTGTGTGGCCCGCATGGACCAAAAGTTGGAGCAGGGGTGAAATCCAGTAGGTTATGACAGGTTCTGAAGAACCAGTAGCGGAAACTTTGAGCAGTTCGGACAACCAGCAAATGCCACCTCTGGCTGGCCCCAGAGTGGGGAGGGAATGGGGATTTTGCAGTATCCTTCCCCCAGGAGTGGGGAGGGAAAGGAGATTTTGCAATATTCTTCCGCCAGGAGTGGGGAGGGAAAGGAGATTTTGCAATATCCTTCCCCCAGGAGTGGGGAGGGAATGGAGATTTTGCAGTATCTTTCTCCTGGAGTGGGGAGGGAATGAAGTTTTTGCAATATCCTTCCCCCAGGAGTGGGGAGGGAAAGGAGATTTTGCAGTATCTTTCTCCTGGAGTGGGGAGGGAATGGGGATTTTGCAATATCCTTCCCCCAGGAGTGGGGAGGGAAAGGAGATTTTGCAATATCCTTCCTCCAGGAGTGGGGAGGGAATGGGGATTTTGCAGTATCCTTCCCCCAGGAGTGGGGAGGGAATGGAGATTTTGCAGTATCCTTCCCCCAGGAGTGGGGAGGGAAAGGAGATTTTGCAATATCCTTCCCCCAGGAGTGGGGAGGGAAAGGAGATTTTGCAGTATCCTTCCCCCAGGAGTGGGGAGAGAATGGGGATTTTGCAGTATCCTTCCCCTGTCAGGCCCACCAAGGCACGCCCACCAAGCCACACAACGCCCAACTCCCTACAGTCATGTGATTAAAAAATCAGGTGCCTGTGTTTATGACAGCTGCCTATAAGATCATCACTCTTTGTAACTTTCCCACCTGGCTTCTGACAAGCAATAATGTCAATGTGGGAAGCCAGATTCGCTTAACGACCACACGAATCACTTAACGACTGCAGTGGATTTGCTTAACAACGGTGGGGAAAAAAGGTCTTAAAATTGAGCAAAGCTCACTTAACAACTGTCTTTCCTTAGCAACGGAAAGTTTGGGCTCATTTGTGGTCATAAATCAAGGACTACCGGTACTATAAATGCAGTTAAAACCCTGTGGGTATTGCGTAGTAAAACTATTACAACAATAACAAGCCAAACTGTCACAACAATAACAAGCCAAGCTATCACAACAAATAACAACAGAGGTGGGTTTCAACAGGTTCTGACCAGTTCTGAAGAACCGGTAGTGGAAATTTTGAGTAGTTTGGAGAACCGGTAGTAAAAATTCTGACTGGCTCCACCCCCATCTTTTCTCTGCCTCCCGAGTCCCAGCTGATCGGGAGGAAATGGGGATTTTGCAGTAACCTTCCCCTGGATTGGGGAGGGAATGGAGATTTTACAGTATCTTTCCCCTGCCACGCCCACCAAGCCACGCCCACCAAGCAATGCCACGCCCACCAAGCCACACCCACAGAACAGGTAGTAAAAATTTTGAAACCCACCACTGAATAACAAGCCAAACTATCACAACAATAACAAGCCAAACTGGAGCCGTGTATTAAAACCGAAGGGTAATAAATCTGATCCAACTTACCTTCCCTTAAAAAAAGCCACGTAAAAAATGGGCGCATAAGAATTTACAAATTTCAGCAGGAAAGCCTTCAGAATTAACCTCTCCTCAAACGTTTTTTCTGTTTTGGGTACCTCTGCCATGTAGAAAACACGAAGGAAAGAAAATTTGTTAAGCGTTACTTCATGCCAATGATACAAATAAAGCAATTATAGTTTTGCAGTTTCCAGGAAAATATACAGTCTGGATTTCGAAAAGTCATACTCTGACTCAGTCAAGCCGTATGCTGCCATTCAAAGAGTCCTAATTTCATTTTATTCTGAAAAAAAGATTTTTCAGGGAATGAAAGCGTCTCGATGCCAGCCTCAAACAAGACATGGCATGTGCTTTAAAAGCCGTATGAGATTAATTGCTGGCTTCGAACTTAGTTTGCGCAAACTAAACATTTATTTTTTTTTTATTTTTTTGTCTTTTTATTTTATTTTATTATTTTAATTCATTTTTTTTAATTTAAAAAGTTTTACAAATACATTTTCTCCCCAGTTTTCCCCCCCCCCAAACCCCCCGAAACCCCCCCTACCCCTCCCCTTTTCCCCCCAGGACTTCCACAAAATAAAATCCTAATCAAAAATACATTTTATGAAACTTAAACCCCTCCACCCCCTGTATACCATTTATACCTTCATAAAACTCAATTAATCTATCCCTACATAATACATTCATTCAGCTAAAAGCAATCTGATATTTCCTAGTTTGATATTTATTCTGCACATAGTCTATCCATTTTTTCCACTCCCATACATAAGTCTCCTGAGTTCGGTCTTTTAAATATGCTGAAATCTTCGCCATCTCTGCAAAACTGGCCATTTTAATTCATTTTAATTCGTTTTTATTTTATTTGTTTTTATTTTATATATTTTTTATTATATTATTTCCCACCTTTATTACTGTATAAGTGAAGATGGCAAACATACCGAATACTCCCACAGCGGCTAGAGGGAGTGACTTCTACGACCCGTGAAATTGCTTCGTTGGGGAATGTGACTGGTGACACACTCTGGAGGGAGGGGGAAATAGGGTCAGAGGCAAGGCACGAAGTGGGTGAAGCCAGAGCTGCCTTCACCTAGATTGTGCCAACATGGCGCTCCTAATAAACAACTGGATTTTTCTTGCTAAATGGCTTGAGACTCTTAATTTTATTAGGGCATTGGTCAGAACCCTGACAGCAGGGAGTTGGACCAGAAGACCCCCAAAGTCCCTTCCAATTCTATGGTTCTATGATTCCATGATTCTATGATTCCATGATTCTATGGTTCTATGATTCTATAGTTCTATGGTTCTATGATTCTATGATATCATGGTTCTATGATTCTATGATATCATGGTTCTATGGTTCCATGATTCCATGATTCTATGGTTCCATGATTCCTATGATTCTATGGTTCTATGATTCCATGATTCTATGGTTCCATGATTCCATGATTCTATGGTTCCATGGTTCTATGATTCTATAATTCCATGATTCTATGATTCTATTGTTCTACGGTTCTATGATTCTATATTCTACGGTTCTATGATTCTATAGTTCTATGGTTCTATGATATCATGGTTCTATGATTCTATGATTCTATGATTCTATTGTTCTATGGTTCTATGATTCTATAGTTCTATGATTCCATGATTCTATGGTTCTATGATTCCATGATTCTATGGTTCTATGATTCTATGATTCCATGATTCTATGGTTCTATGATTCTATAGTTCTATGGTTCTATGATTCTATGATATCATGGTTCTATGGTTCCATGATTCCATGATTCTATGGTTCCATGATTCTATGATTCTATGGTTCTATGATTCCATGATTCTATGGTTCCATGATTCCATGATTCTATGGTTCCATGGTTCTATGATTCTATAATTCCATGATTCTATGATTCTATTGTTCTACGGTTCTATGATTCTATATTCTACGGTTCTATGATTCTATAGTTCTATGGTTCTATGATATCATGGTTCTATGATTCTATGATTCTATGATTCTATTGTTCTATGGTTCTATGATTCTATAGTTCTATGATTCCATGATTCTATGGTTCCATGATTCCATGATTCTATGGTTCTATGATTCTATGATTCCATGATTCTATGGTTCTATGATTCTATAGTTCTATGGTTCTATGATTCTATGATATCATGGTTCTATGGTTCTATGATTCTATGATATCATGGTTCTATGGTTCCATGATTCCATGATTCTATGGTTCCATGATTCCATGATTCTATGGTTCTATGATTCCATGATTCTATGGTTCCATGATTCTATGGTTCCATGGTTCTATGATTCTATAATTCCATGATTCTATGATTCTATTGTTCTACGGTTCTATGATTCTATATTCTACGGTTCTATGATTCTATAGTTCTATGGTTCTATGATATCATGGTTCTATGATTCTATGATTCTATGATTCTATTGTTCTATGGTTCTATGATTCTATAGTTCTATGATTCCATGATTCTATGGTTCCATGATTCCATGATTCTATGGTTCTATGATTCTATGATTCCATGATTCTATGGTTCCATGGTTCCATGATTCTATGGTTCCATGGTTCTATGATATCATGGTTCTATGGTTCTATGATTCTATGATATCATGGTTCTATGGTTCCATGATTCCATGATTCTATGGTTCCATGATTCTATGATTCTATGGTTCTATGATTCCATGATTCTATGGTTCCATGATTCCATGATTCTATGGTTCCATGGTTCTATGATTCTATAATTCCATGATTCTATGATTCTATTGTTCTACGGTTCTATGATTCTATATTCTACGGTTCTATGATTCTATAGTTCTATGGTTCTATGATATCATGGTTCTATGATTCTATGATTCTATGATTCTATTGTTCTATGGTTCTATGATTCTATAGTTCTATGATTCCATGATTCTATGGTTCTATGATTCCATGATTCTATGGTTCTATGATTCTATGATTCCATGATTCTATGGTTCTATGATTCTATAGTTCTATGGTTCTATGATTCTATGATATCATGGTTCTATGGTTCCATGATTCCATGATTCTATGGTTCCATGATTCTATGATTCTATGGTTCTATGATTCCATGATTCTATGGTTCCATGATTCCATGATTCTATGGTTCCATGGTTCTATGATTCTATAATTCCATGATTCTATGATTCTATTGTTCTACGGTTCTATGATTCTATATTCTACGGTTCTATGATTCTATAGTTCTATGGTTCTATGATATCATGGTTCTATGATTCTATGATTCTATGATTCTATTGTTCTATGGTTCTATGATTCTATAGTTCTATGATTCCATGATTCTATGGTTCCATGATTCCATGATTCTATGGTTCTATGATTCTATGATTCCATGATTCTATGGTTCTATGATTCTATAGTTCTATGGTTCTATGATTCTATGATATCATGGTTCTATGGTTCTATGATTCTATGATATCATGGTTCTATGGTTCCATGATTCCATGATTCTATGGTTCCATGATTCCATGATTCTATGGTTCTATGATTCCATGATTCTATGGTTCCATGATTCTATGGTTCCATGGTTCTATGATTCTATAATTCCATGATTCTATGATTCTATTGTTCTACGGTTCTATGATTCTATATTCTACGGTTCTATGATTCTATAGTTCTATGGTTCTATGATATCATGGTTCTATGATTCTATGATTCTATGATTCTATTGTTCTATGGTTCTATGATTCTATAGTTCTATGATTCCATGATTCTATGGTTCCATGATTCCATGATTCTATGGTTCTATGATTCTATGATTCCATGATTCTATGGTTCCATGGTTCCATGATTCTATGGTTCCATGGTTCTATGATATCATGGTTCTATGGTTCTATGATTCTATGATATCATGGTTCTATGGTTCCATGATTCCATGATTCTATGGTTCTGTTCCATGATTCTATGATTCTATGGTTCTATGATTCCATGATTCTATGGTTCCATGATTCCATGATTCTATGGTTCCATGGTTCTATGATTCTATAATTCCATGATTCTATGATTCTATTGTTCTACGGTTCTATGATTCTATATTCTACGGTTCTATGATTCTATAGTTCTATGGTTCTATGATATCATGGTTCTATGATTCTATGATTCTATGATTCTATTGTTCTATGGTTCTATGATTCTATAGTTCTATGATTCCATGATTCTATGGTTCCATGATTCCATGATTCTATGGTTCTATGATTCTATGATTCCATGATCTATGGTTCCATGGTTCCATGATTCTATGGTTCCATGGTTCTATGATTCTATAATTCCATGATTCTATTGTTCTATGGTTCTATGATTCTATATTCTATGGTTCTATGGTTCTATGGTTCTATGGTTCTATGATTCCATGATTCCATGATTCCATGATTCCATTGTTCTATGATTCTAAGACTCAGGTTTCTAGAGTGAGAATTCCTTTAGTGGAAGAATGAGAAGAAACAATGATGAAAGTAAAGAAATGAGAATATATGGCAGGAGGGATGCCTGGTGCATTGGGGAAGACTGATAAGGACACCTTGGGGTGAAGCAGCTTAGATCAGTCTTCCTTCTCCTTTTCATAGGTTGGGCCAGAGGAGATTGGGAGAAGCTGAAGTGGTTCCTTCTCTTCTGTTCTGTCCAAGCTAATCGCCAAGATCTAGTCCTATACGGGGATCTACATGTTGCAGTCTGCTTCTTGGGAAACCAAAACAAAAGAAAACACCAGCAATTCTATTTTCATGCTTATTAAAGCGTGATTGGGAAATGTTTTCATAATTCTCTTCCAAAAGCGTTCCAAATATATACACAAATGATAGGTTTTTCAAAGAAATAATTTAACAGAGCGCTGCAACAGCCTTTAATTTAAGTGTTAGCCGCAAATATTTAATAATAATGTTAAACCCCACTCTCAACATTATTTTTTTCAAGAATTTTCATGCCGTGGGTGTCTGAAACAGGGTAGGCAAGAACTGCATCTCCCCTTCAGCCGAAGTAAAATGTGATTTTTTTTTTTTTAAAAAGAGGCCGATTTCATTAAAAATCAAAACAAAACTACGGAGCATAAATTACTCTATTTAAAAACTTCCCCTTTACAGAAGCCATGGAGTAAAACTTACAAAATTGTAGAAGCATCTTAATAAAGAAGAATTATTTGTTTTTCTCTCGTTAGGTATAATCAGGGGTGAGCTTCAAAAATTTTAGCAAGGGGTTCTCTGCTCAGTTGCTGGGTGGGCATGGCCATGGTGGGCGTGGCCTAATTGGCCTCCTGTAGCACGGCGGGGGGAGTTTTTGCCCTCCCCGGGCTCCAGAGGCTTCTTTCGAGCCTCCGGGAGGGCAAAAATGGACTCCCCGGGCTCCGGAGGCCCTCTGGAGGCCAGAAACAGGCCCATTTCTGGGCTTCCCAAACTTCCGGTAGGCCTGTTTTTCACCCTCCTTGAGCCCCCATGTGTGCCCTGCACTTACCTGCATCCAAAATAGGCTGCGTGGGGACTCCTGGGAGGGGCGGGATGGGGTGGGCGGGGCCAGCCAGGAGTGGGATTTGGGGATTCTCCGAACTGCACAAAATCTTAGCTAGAGGTTCTCCCGAACCCCTGCAAACCCCCAGCAGCCCATTCCTGGGTATAATTAATTCATCCTTAGTGTCAGATAAAGGTCTTCTCTTAATTTACTGAATTGTATTTGCCCATTTCACTGTTGTCTCCCATAGTCACAAATATTTTCACTATAGGCACTATTCCCAGCAATCTTCCCAGTACTTACGGGACCGTCTTCCGCCACCAATTGCATCCCACCAGCCAGTTCGCTCCCACAGAGAGGGCCTCCTCAGGGTGCCGTCGGCTAGACAATGTCGGCTGGCGACCCCCAGGGGGAGAGCCTTCTCTGTGGTGGCACCTACCCTCTGGAACGATCTACCCCCAGAGATACGAGTGATCCCAGACCTCCGGACTTTTCGTCAGGCCCTTAAAACCTACCTCTTTCAGTTAGCCGGGCTGTCCTGATTTTATGATGGGTTTTTAAAATTTGAAATTGGTTTTAAATTGAAATGTTTTAAATTATGGGCCAAACTTATTTAATTATTTTAAATCTATTTTAACTTTTGTATATAAAGTGTTTTACTTGGCTGTTCACCGCCCTGAGTCCGAAAGGAGAAGGGCGGTATAGAAATTTGAAAAATAAATAAATAAATAAATAAAAATCTGCTGGTAAGATCCTGGCTGATGAGAAGCTGTGTGTCCACCTGCTGAACAAGGGACATCCCACAGGAACATGACATCCTCAAGATCTCCAGGCAGCAACTTTCCCCTCTTTTCCCACACTTTAGAAAAGAACAAACTCAAAATAGATTTCAAGCATGCAGGGAGAAGAGGATGAAGTCAAATAAGACCAGGGATGGGATTGAAAAATTTCAGCAACCAGTTCACTGCTCGATTGCTGGGTAGGCATAGTCATGGAGGTGTGGCCTATTTGCCTCCTGCATCATTGTGAGGGGGGGGGGCAGTTTCACCCTCCCCAGGCTCCGGAGGCTTTCTTTTAGCCTCCAGGAGGGCAAAAATGGCCTCCCCCAGGCACCGGGGAGGGAGGCCCTCTGGAGGCTGGAAATAGGCCCATTTCTGGACTTCTGGTAGGCCCGTTTTTCACCTTCCCAGATCTCCGCATGCGCCCTGCACTTACTTGGCATCCAAAACAGGCCGCGTGGAGACTCCTGGGAGCGGCAGGGCGGGGTGGGTGGGATCAGCTAGTCCTTGGAACAACCGGTTTTGCGAGCCAGATTAAAATTAACATCTGAACCGGTCCAAACTGGCTGAATCCCACCCCTGGAAAAGACCCAAGCAAAGAGAAGAGGAGGAAGGCACAAAGAGAGAGCAAATTATCTGGCAAAAATGGAAGGTACAAAGGAGATGCAGAAGCAAAGGCCGGGATGTGAAGGGACAGAAAATGGGTTTTGCCACTGCAGGAGAAAATGTGGCAGAACCTGGAGGCGGAGTGAAAAGAGGAATCAGCCTAGCATCCGTACGTAGTCACAAGTGGACCAAGTCCAACTTCCCTTGATTTCGATTGACCCTTATCAAACTCTAAGCAGGTGCTAAGGTTAGTTGAGAAGATTCTTGTGCATATTCATGAGTGGCAATAAATCAAATTAATTGGACCTTCATGTGTGGACCTGGTCTTTCCCCCTGACAGCTACTGGTATATGTCAGGACTGAGGAGCATTCAACTTTGGCAACAAGATTGGGGAAGAAAAATGCAATGGAGGCTATCCTGAACCCTTTTCAGGGGTGGGCTGCTAAAGGTTTGCCTAGGTTCGGAAGAACCCATAGCTAACATTATGGCTAGTTTGGAGAACCTCCAAATCCCACCCCGGCTGGCCCTGTCCACCCCGCCCTGCCCCTCCAGGGAGTCTCCACGTGACCCGTTTTGGATGTGAAGTAAGTGCAGAGCCTGTGTGGAGGCTTGGAAAGGGGGAAAAACGGGCTTTTTGGAAGTTCTGGAAGTCCAAAAACAGGCCTGTTTCTGGCCTCTGGAGGGCCTCCAGAGCTTGGGGAGGCAGTTTTAACCCTCCCAGAGGCTCGAGGAAAGCCTCCGCAGCCTGGGGAATGCAAAAACGGTCCCCCCAACCTGGTGCAGGAGGCCGACTAGGCCTCACCCACCATGGTCATGCCCACCCAGCAACCAGGCAGAGAACCCGTTGCTGAAATTTTTGAAGCGCACCCCTGACCCTTTTAGTTGCCCAAGTATCTCGGTGTCAGCATTCTGATGCTGCCATAAAAAGACGAGGCTTGACTTTTCACCTACTTATTTTCTCTGTAGATAATATCCCCTAGGACAGTGGGTCTCAACCTTCCTAATGCCGCGACCCTTTAATACAGTTCCTCATGTTGTGGTGACCCTCAACCATAAAATTATTCCATTGACCATTGAAAATATGTGTTTTCGGATGGTCTTAGGCGACCCCTGTGAATGGGTCGTTCGACCCCCAAAGGGGTCCCGACCCACAGGTTGAGAACCACTGCCCTAGGAGATGGGATGGGAGGGGGGAACATTCCTGTGGGGTGAGGTCAGAAGCTGGGGAGACTGACTTGGAAGATGGCCAATGAGAAGATGAGAATTGGGGAACGGAAAGGGAAGGGTTTGGGGGTCAGAGGGTTAGTATCGGCTACGACGAAGTCGGGGCCAGATCTGTCGTACTCAATAAATGGAATATTTCAGCAAAGATTAATTGTTTGGGAGTGCAATTTATTTGAGATGACATCGAAACCTGACACTCGGTTTCCATGAAAGACAGCACCATCATTCTTCCTACAGTATGTATAGTGAAAGGATGTCACACTTTCTGGCTCCACAAGACTTTTTCTGCACACTGAGAACCTACTGGTCCAAAGGGGAATCCTGTGGTTGCTTCTAAGATAACCCCCCAGCTATGAATAAGTGCAGAAATGGAGAGGATTCCCCCCTTCCCCAAATACCATATCTAATGGTTGAATGGAAAGGAGGAGCTGGCAATCCACCATCAGTGATGTTCAAGCCACAAAGCATTGGGTTGCTTTTGTGGCTAGGCAGCTCACAAATTAAGTCAAGAAAATCTGAGGAACCTCAAGAACTTGGTTGTCCCAAAAGTGCTTTTTTCAAGAGGCAACTGGACTTTATGGGTTTCCTTTGAAGATGTTTTGCTGCTCATCCAAGAAGCTTCTTCAGCTCAGAAATGGAGAAGCTTCCTGGATGAGAAGCGAAACATCTTCAAAGAAAAACCAGAAAGTCCAGTTGCCTCTTGAAAAAAGCACCTTTGGGACATTCATGATCTGGATGACTGAGAATCTCCGTAGATACTCAAGAATTTAGTAAGTGCACATGGGTGCACCAATAAGATCAAGTGAAAAAGAAAATCCTGGAAGAAAAATGTTTACTTATGATTATGATTATGATTATGATTATGATTATGATTATTTATTGAATATCTATACCGCCCTTCTCCTGAAGGACTCAGGGCGGTGAACAGAATAAGATTTCATTTACATATATATATATATATATATTTATAAACAGTAAATAATAAATTGAGTCAACTTAGTGTATCTGCTAAGACCTTGGCATAGAATTTAGATGTTTATGCTAGCCCTGCTTGTTGAAACAGAAAGGTCTTCAGGGCACGTCGGAAAGTGCGAAGATCTGGGATTATTCGTATTCCAGGGGATATTTTGTTCCAAAGAGTAGGTGCCCCCCCACAGAGAAGGCTCTCTCCCTTAGAACTACTAGACGACATTGTTTTAATGATGGTACTATGAGTAGGCCTACTCTGTGAGAGCATATTGGTTGGTGGGAGGTTATCGGTTGCAGCAGGTGGTCTCGTAAGTACTCAGGTCCTAAGCCATGGAGCACTTTAAAGGTAAGAACCAACACCTTGAAGCGCACTCGGAAGGCCACCGGAAGCCAGTGCAGCTCGCGTAGGAGAGGTGTTACATGTGAGCGCCATGTTGCTCCCATAATTACTCGTGCGGCCACATTCTGGACCAGTTGGAGCTTCCGGGTGCACTTCAAAGGGAGCCCCATGTAGAGAGCATTGCAGTAGTCAAGTCGGGAATAACTTGCTTATGATAACTTGCTTATCTCCAGAAAACAAAAGTGAGATTACCCATTTCGGTCAACTTTTTGGCAACAACTCCATAAATCTCATCCAGGATTAGAATCACCACGAGGTTTATGATGACTGCTGTCGCTGTCACTGTGACTCTCTTGTTGGACTTGGATGACCCATTGGTGCTCATGGAGAGTGCGGCCGCTAAGGTTATCCGGTATGCGATCACACCAAAGACTATGGAAAAAGTCAGTGAAATCTGGAAAGGAAAGAAAATATTAATAGAATGATATATGCATAGATCGGGTGTCGGCAACCAGCAGCTCTGGAGCCGCATGTGGCTCTTTGGGTCCTTTGCTGTGGCTCCCTGCCAAACTGGATCCCACAACTGGCTGGCCTGGCCCCTTGCCCTCCCCTCCCAATCACTCCTTGACTGAGAAGGTAAGGGTGATGGTGGGGGATGGAGAATCACTTCATATTCCAGAGCGGGAGTGAAACGGCCCTGTACTTGCCTCTTCTTCCGGCCCTTGTTGGTGCTGCACGCACCTCGGTCGCTCGGGAAGACGCACGACTTTCTCTCTGCCCCGAGACACTGGCCTGTCGCAGCTGCGGCTGACGCTGGTGCTCTCGCCGCCTCCATGGCCTGCTCGCTGCTCTTGCAGCACCTTGCGCAGCACGCTTACATTTAGCGCAGTTCACAATGGGGGAGACGGCATCCCCTGCTCCTCCTAGAGCACATTACAATGCAGAGTATCAGCTGCAGCTAGGCCAGGCCAGTGTCTCGGGGTGGAGAGAAAGTTGTGCATCTTCCTGAGTGACCAACGTTCCACATCGTAATACGTAAACCTGGGTAGGTGTGGCTGGCGGGGGGAGGGTCATGTGACTTGGTTGGCCACACCCACACAGGTTTTTGTGGCTCCCAGTGTTTTCTTTTCTGTGGGAAACGGGTCCAAATGGCTCTTTGAGTGTTTAAGGTTGCAGACCCCTAGTATAAATGTTCTTATGGAACTCAAGTGGTTGAATGATTGATTGATTGATTGATTGATTGATTGATTGATTCGTTCACACAGCTGCCTGCAATTTCTGCAGGTTCGAATCTTACTAGGCTCAAGGTTGACTCAGCCTTCCATCCTTTCTAAGGTAGGTGAAATGAGGACCCAGTTTGTGGGGGCAATAAGCTGACTTTGTATAAATATACAAAAGGATGAAGGCTATTGCTTAACGCATTGTAAGCCGCCCTGAGTCTCCGGAGAAGGGTGGCATATAAATCAAATTAAAAAAAAATAATTATATGCCGCCCTCCTCCGAAGACTCAGGGTGGCTTACAATGCACTTATAGCAATAGCCTTCATTCTTTTGTATATACCTGCTTATTAGGGCTTTTGGCCCCCCATAAGCAGTGTCTCTACAAAGTCAGCTTATTGCCCCCACAATCCGGGTCCTCAATTTACCTACCTCGGAAGGATGGAAGGCTGAGTCAACCTTGAATAAGGATGGGGTTAAAAAAAGAGGAAAAACATTATTCCTGGAATATTCTATGATCAATTCTTCAGTGATAGGAAATGTTCTTGCTAGAGTTAGGGTGCCTCGTAGGTAAACTATAGAAAGGTATCTCTTTATTAGCTAGCTAATTACAATTTTCTGCTTGCTACCATAATATTCATAGGGCGTAGCTCTTCACTCACTCTTCACGTGCCGGGATTTGAATGGGGCAGAGTGAAGTGGTGCAGTGGCCTAGAGGTAGAGCTCTCGCCTCACAATCAGGAGGCTGTGAGTTTGATCCTAGGTAGAGGCAGATATTTCTCTCTCTGGGCACAATGAAAATATATCTGCTGAACAAAACTCCGCATTGGCGACAGGAAGGGCATCCGGCCATCCGGCCATTTAAACACTCTGCTAGGTCCATTCAGCTACCCAGACTCCACCCTGCAAGGGATTACGGGGTCGTTAAATGAAGATGATACACGGGCAGAGTGAAGAAGTAACTCGCCAAATAAAAGCAGAAGATCGAGTACCATCCAACTCCATCCACCATGGAGAAAATGCTTCATGTCTCAGTAGGGAATACAAAGGCACAATCTAACTTCGTGCAGCCTGTTTAGATGGATGGAGCATCTCACAAATTAGCAGCAATAATAACCACAACAAAATTAGGATCCCACCAATGGTGGGATTCAGCCAGTTCGCACCACTTCGGGAGAACCTGTTGTGGCCCGTCAGCGGCCTGTGCGGATTGTAGCTGATTCTGACAGCGAGGAGGCTGGTGTGGTGTTGCGCCAGCAGCCTGTGCAGCTGGCACTCGAGTCAGACAATGAGGAGGCTGGAGAAGATGTGGTGCCAGAGGCGGGGATTCAGCCAGGGCCTTCAGAACCTCCAGAAGCTCCTTTAAGTGAAGAGGACAAAGAGGAGGAGCCTCTTCTCAGTGCACTGGCGCGCAGAGCTGCCAAAAGGCAGGAGTGGCTCCTCAGGAGGAAGTCTCCTTGAGAGTAAGGCTTGGGGCTAATTGGCCACTCCCTTAGCCTATTTAAGGAGGAACGCCAACTGAAGCAAGTTGTAGGGAACAACTTTAGTTCACTCTCCTTCGTGTCTGGATTCTCTGCCAATTGCTTCTGGGCTTTCTGCCAACCTCTGTAAGATTGGGATTACTTTATCTTTGGTTTCTTGTAGGCTGTTAAGAAAGCTTATTAACAGCCTTTGTTCTGAAAAAGACTGAGTTATTTTAGTAAATTAAGTTTTGTACAAACTTTGTGCGTGCTGTGTTCTTTGGGATCCGTAGCTGGGGCCGAACAGAACTGGTTGTTAACTTTCTGAGCAGTTTGGTGACCTGGTTGTTGGAAGAAATCATTAGGGCAGAGAACCGGTTGTCAAATGATTTGAATCCCACCACTGGATCCCACCCACTAGCCTAGATGATCTTCTTGCTTTCTGTTGCTGAGAGAACCACACTGGCTGGTTAAGGTTTGTTCAGGAGGCTGTGGCTTTTGCCATGCACACTCTTGAGGCTACTAATGTCTGTCCAGGTGATTTAAAGGTATTTATTCAAACGCTGAAAATGAAAAGAACAGATTGTTTTCTTTGGATTAACGGCAATATAATCCATCAGCCAGAAGACTACCCTATTAGTCTTGCCATAATAATTGGGCCGAAGCAGAAGCAGGAGGGAACTGTTTACATTCACACCGGGACATTTTGTGTGAGAATATAATTTATGGCCCTCGTTCCTCTATTGGTCAAAAGGTAAAGGCTCCCATAACTTCAGCAAACCTCCTTCTGTTTATTCAACACAGCTGATGAGGTGACACAAGATAAATAAATCTGGAGCGTTTATTTTTTTTTTAAAAAAAGCCCTGCTTAAAACTAATCACACGTGTGACTTTCAGGGTGGGACGTCCATCCTTTTTATTCTCAGTCATTGCAAACTCAGGTTAAGGTGAAGTGAAATTTTAAAAAGATACTTTTAAAGAGGCAGTGTTGCATGCAAGCTTGCCAAGAGGGGGGGAAAAAAAAGGAGTGACCGAGGGTTGAAACCAGCTTGGAAAAGACAATGGACTTGACTTGCAGAGAAAAGCTCTTCTGTTAGATCAGGGGTCTCGAACTCAAGGCCCGTGGGCTGGATCCAGCCCGTGGGGTGCTTAGATCTGGCCGACAGGGCCACCATGGAAACAGCGGCTCTCCTGTTTTCACTGGTAGAGGGTTTCAGGAGGCCATTGCAGCCAAAAACGGAGCTCGCGAGGGCCTCGCACAGCCCTCCCGAACTCCGTTTTGGCTGGCAGAAGGTTGCAGGAGGCCATTGCAGCCAAAAACGGAGCTCATGAGGGCCTCGCACAGCCCTCCCGAGCTCCGTTTTGGCTGGCAGAAGGTTGCAGGAGGCCACTGCAGCCAAAAACAGAGCTCATGAAGGCCTCGCACAGCCCTCCCGAGTTCCGTTTTGGCTGCTAGAGGGTTGCAGGAGGCCACTGCAGCCAAAAACAGAGCTCATGAGGGCCTCACACGGCAAACAGCAAACAGCTTGGTCAGCTTCGGCACAGCCTGATTTAGCACAAGTGGCTGATTGGTGATTGGATTGGCCTCCCGGAATACCGCCTATCAGCTGTTCCAGGCTGTGGGGATTGCCACTGCTCATCCCTGCCATCACCGCCCATTGTTGCTGCCACCTATTGCTGCCTCTGCGCACCCCATTTTCAGCCTCCACGCACCCCATTTTTGGACTCCGTGCACCTCATTTTCGGCCCCCGCACATCCCGTTTTTGGCCTGTTTCAGGAGGCGGGGATCACTGCTGCCTATCCCCACGCCTGGAACGGACCAAAAATGGGGTGTGTGGAGGGCGAAAATGGGGTGTGAGAGGCGGCGATAGACAACAGCAACGATGGGCGGCAGCGATGGGCGGTGGCGATCCCTCAGCCTGGAACAGCTGATAGACGGTATTCTGGGAGGCCAATGCAACTGCCAATCAGCTGCTTGTGCTAAATCAGGCTGTGCTGAAGCTGACCAGGCTGTTTGCTGTTTGCTGCAAGGAGGTAAATTGCTGGGAGGCAGAGGTCAAAGGGTGGGGGTGGGCGGGGCTTCAGCAACACTTGCTGTATAAGATGCACACACATTTCTACCCACATTTTTTGGGGGGGAAAGTACATCTTATACACCAAAAAATATGATATTTTTTCTCACTGTCAGGAAATTTCTCCTGATTTCTAGGTTGCTTCTGTCCTTGATTAACTTCCACCCATTGCTTCTCGTCCTGCCTTCAGGTGCTTTGAAGAATACCTTGCCTCCCTCTTGTTTGTGGCAGCCCATCAAATATTGGAAGACTGCTATCATGTCTTGCTTTGTTATTGAGCCTCAGGCTCCAGGCTGAGTACGTATCCCAGTTGTGTTAATTGCTGTGTTGGTTGGTCTTTTATCTTGGCTACTGTGCGTGTTATTTATTTGTTATAATGTTTGTATCTTGTTTTCAATCATTGTCAGCCACCAAGAGTCCTGTATCCGAGACGGGAGGTCACATAAATTCAACCGTTCAATCAATCAATCAGTCAGTCAGTCAGTCAATCAATCATTCAATCAAAAGTCTACATTAAACTTAGGAGGAGACAAGTTATCTCTGATGCTTTGGGAAGGTCAATTCTGCATAACTGAGGGGAAGATCCTCTATTCTTTGCTGGCAAACTCTGGGCCAGTTTGCCAGCCTTGATTGCTGCCCACTTTGCAGGAAAGGATGCTGACAGGCACCCTTGAAGGGTGTAATATATGGTAGAACAGAACAGAACAGAACAGAACAGAACAGAAGCTGGAAAGGACCTTAGAGATCTTCTAGAACCTATACTATTTCAGACAAGGGACTGTCTAGTCTCTTCTTAAAAACCTCCAGTGATGAAGCACCCACAACTTCTGAAGGCGAGCCCTTCCACTGGTTAATTGTCCTCACTGTTAGGAAGCTTCTCCTTGATTCCAGGTTGCTTCTCTCTTATGTTGGTTTCCAACCATGGTTTCTTGCCCTCCCCTCCGGTGCTGTTGTGGCTCTGTTACCTGAGCCTGTGTCATTGGCAAGAGAGGACTTTGAGAGTGAAGGAGAGGAGTTGGCAAGGCCTCCCTCTCCAGGACCCTCCTCTCTGGCATTGCCTTCGGTGTCCGCCAAAGGGCAAGAGATAGGGCCGGGGCCAAGCACGTCCACGCAGCCACAGATGGACAGTGATGAGGGAAATGAGTCTTGGCTGGATCCATGCCAGCGTCGCAGAGATAAGTGCGCGCAACAGAAGAAAAGGCGTGCCCGAGATTAGGCTGGGTCACTGGACCACACCCCACAAGGTATAAAAGGAAGTGTGGTGGCCAGTCAAACCTTGTGATGAAAAAAACTGAAAGCTTCCATGCCATTCTGCATTGCCGGACTTTTGCTATAGACTTTGCTGGATTATCTCTGGACTTGATTGACTCCGTAATTATTGAGCTGTTTCTTTTGATGTACCAGAAGTGGGGAGAAGTTATCTCTCCTCTTTGTAAATAATAAACTCTTGGCAGACAGCCACTAGATTGTTGCCAAATTCCGTTATCATAAGGAAAAGGATTTTGCCGGCTGGTTTGGTCTTTAACTCTTGAACGTCTGTTGGTGTGTGTGCGTGTGGGACGGGGACAGAACAGGTGCTTTGTAGAATAATTTGACCTTCCTCTTCTTTGTGGCAGCCCCTCCAATACTGGAATGCTGATATCATATCACCCCTAATTCTTCTTTTCTTTAGACTGGCCAAACCCCAAAACCTGCAGCCGTTCTTCATATGTTCTAATCTCCAGGCCTTTGATCAGCTTAGTTGCTCTTCTCTGAACTTTTTTTCCAAAGTCTCAACATCTTTTTTGTAGTATGGTGACCCAGTGGTGGGTTTCTCCCGGTTCGGTCCGGTTCGGCCGAGCCGGTAGCGGTGACGATATGACGTCACCGAACCAGTTCTCCCCCCCGCCCTCCCACCCCCCACCCACATTATTCTTACCTTTTATTTGGTCCCACCCCCAATCTATTGCTGCCTCCTGAGTCCCAGCTGATGACTAGAGGGAAAAAAACTGTTTAAACTCTTGCCGCGGGGCTTCAAAGGGCCGCCCTACAGCTGATCAGTGTTAAAAGCAAACAAATGAGTCGGGTCGTAAGTGCGAGGACCTTCCAGAAATGACTCTGACCAGCTAGCCACGCCCACCAATCACATGACCTCCAAGCCACACCCACAAAATAAGCCACGCCCACAGAACCGGTAGTAAAAAAAATTTAGAACCCACCCCTGTGGTGACCACAAAAGCCGCCACAAAGGCCCGCTATATACAAGGAAGCCATTGCACAAAATTCATGTCCATTGTGTAATGATCTCATAGTTCCCATGACGTGCCTCCTCCCTTATTCTCTCCCCGCCCCACCCCGCCCCCACCAACATCCATGGGGATAGGCTGCCAGGAACTATTTCATCTAAGGCACCCAGGAAGCCATTATCACCAGCTGACGCGAAGAACTTAATATGGTCACTGCTGGCCCATTCCAAATACTTCAATCTATCAAAGCAAATTTTATCGATCAGATGTCAAATTCTGCACCGGAGATTAAGTCATACTTTGGATTTAGCTGATAGGGGCTGGAAGGAATGCCAAAGTAATCTATCTCCGTGACAGGGGTGCTTCAGGTAGAAGATATATGCGGGAAAGGACTGTTGAAGGAAACTTGAAGGTGTCCATGCAAGTTTTCTATAAACCTCAAGGAAAAGAAGACGGGGAGAGTTACCATGAACAAGATGGATGCACAGTTCACCAGGTAGCCAGGTGTGCGGTCTCTCCAGGTGAGTTTTTCCTCTTCCTCCTGGAACAAGACAGAAGGTTGAAAATGAAAGCTGCAAAAGTACATTCTGCTAAATAAGCAAAAAGACAGGTAATAATCAATAATATATTAATGATAAGAAAGCAAAGGAAGGACCAATAGTAATAGGCGCCTTGGGAACAATCCCAACTTGGACACCATCGGTATTGACACATTCACCATCAGTCAATTGCAGAAGGCAGCTTTGCTTGGAACAGCTTACATCCTATGGTGATATCCGTAATACCATCAAACAACCACATCTGTCTATCCCAGGAAGAACTCAATAGGTGGACAAAGACGCCAAATCCAGTCCGAACATCTGGCTGACGGTGTGATGAAACATTATACTTCAAAAATAATTAATCAAGGAACCGCCAAGAACACTCCCAGCAAAAATGACAGGGCAAGCCACTAGTATGTAAAAATAAGAGCAAATCCACTTCCTTTTAGCACTGATGTTGTTACCTCAGTGGTAATGAAACATCTGCAAGAAAGCCACCAAGATCAGAAGCCCCAAGAACCCCACAGTTCAACTCTGAGCTACGAATAATTTCTTCTGTTGGTAATAATTCAGCGTTTTTAAACAAGACAGCAGTAATTCAGCCCAAAGCAGCGTCAGCCAAAAGTTATTTGGGGGCATTTCTATCATTACAGGAATTTGCTATCGATAATCCATAGATTTTAATCCAGAAGTCAAGCTGTTTGGGTCATAGGTTTCCCATAGAACACTTTAAAATAAAATAAAAAACAAACAAACCGCAAAGGGTATACTGTCTCTGCCATGGTGGAATCTATTATGGAGGGAAACATTCTCCTTCAGAAAGAAATTGATGGCAGAATAATAATAATAATAATAATAATAATAATAATAATAATAATAATAATAATAATAACCACCACCACCACTGGGAACACCAGGTTGAGAAAGTTTTAGAGAATGAGAAACTCAAGATCTTGTGGGACTTTAGGATTCAGACTGACAGGCACTTGGTCCACAACACACCTGACATAACAATAGTTGAAAAGAAAAAAGTATGGTTCATTGACATTGCAATACCTGGTGATGCACGAATTGAAGATAAGCAGCAAGAAAAAATCACAAAGTACCGGGACTTACAAATTGAAGTTGAGCGACTGTGGAAAAAGAAATCGTGTGTTGTCCCGATTGTAATTGGAGCCCTCGGAGCAATACCCAAAGGGCTACCCCGCTATTTAGAAATTCTAAATTTGCCGGACTTGAACATTTTGACTCTACAAAAAACCACCTTACTCGGAACAGCTTACATCCTCCGACAATACCTTAACAGTTCCTAGGTCCTTGGTTAGGACTCGAGCTGCTGAGCTATTAACCAGCCTCAAAGGCTGTGAATCTCACTAAAGATTAACCAATAAATAATAATAATAATTTTATTTCTATACCGCCCTTCTCCCGAAGGACTCAGGGCAGTGTACAGCCAATTTAAAAACACAAGACACAACAATGATTAAAATTTAAAATAATTAAATAGATTTGGCCGGTTTAAAACCCCAAAAAATTTAGAATACTCCAATTTAAAATCATTATGTTGATAGCCCGGCCTGGCGGAACAACAGGGTCTTCAATGCGCAGCGAAACACCCGGAGGTTGGAGATCTTACGTATTTCCGGGGACAGTTCATTCCACAGGGCTGGGGCTCCCACAGAGAAGGCCCTCCCCCTGGGTGTCGCCAGCCGACATAACTTGAATGTGGATACATCACGAGACAATAAATCTATTCTTACAAGATCTTGCCTTTGCTTAATTGTGAGGCTTAATCAGTGGTGGGTTGCTCCCGGTTCGGTCCAGTTCTTGCGAACCGGTAGTAAAAGTGGCAGGAGGCTCCGCCCACCAGCCCGGACATCATCATAGATGATCTGCGCATGTGCAGAAGCTTCTGTGCATACACACACATGCTTCCGTTGCAAAACGGTAGTAACGGTAAGTAGAACCCACCCCTGGGCTTAATCATATCCAACATTTCGGGATAGTAGCCAGCAGGAGAGGGAATGAAGTCCTGCCCCAAAACACATTAAAAGAAAAGGAGCTTTGATTTTTTTTTTTAAATTTGATTTCTATGCCGCCCTTTTCCGGAGACTCAGGGCGGCTTACAGTGTGTTAAGCAATAGCCTTCATACTTTTGTATATTTTATACAAAGTCAGCTTATTGCCCCCACAAATTGGGTCCTCAATTTACCTACCTTAGAAAGGATGGAAGGCTGAGTCAACCTTGAGCCTGGCAAGATTCGAACTTACTTTAATTGCAGACAGCTGGTGTTAAATTACAGTGCCTTGTCTGCAGAGCTATCCAGGCTCTTGCTTTGATGATATTTGATGACATGGTCATCAATACTGTGTTTGAAGACTGATGCTTTGATCTACAGTTGACAGAATAGCAATACAAATAGCACTTGTATACAACTTCACAGTGCTTTACAGCCTCTCTAAGCGGTTTACAGAGTCAGCCTATTGCCCTCCAACAATCTGGCTCCTCATTTTACTGATCTCAGAAGGTTGGGAGGCTGAGTCAACCTTGAGCTGGTCAGAATCGAACTTTGGGCAGTGAGCTGACGCAGCCTGTAGTACCACATTTTAACCATTGTGCCAGCACAGCTCAATGGGCTCAGAAGAGTTCACTGTGTTCAATATACATGCTTCTCTCTACATTCCTTTTTATCTCAACATTACACGCAGACTACCATTACGGTAACGGGACAAACTCCACACCTTTTTAAGTTGCCAAGGTTGAGAAAGCATGGATTTAGAGTAACGCATGGGAGCCACGAACACAGAGTTCGTATTTATGGATTCCCACATTGTTAAAGAAGACACTATAATATTCATTATCAGCTCCGGTAGGAGGAACTCAAATTTCTGAACATCATCTTCTAGAACAGTGTTTCTCAACCTTGGTAGCTTGAAGATGGGTGGACTTCAACTCCCCAGAATCCCCCAGCCAGCGCTGCTGGCTGGGGGATTCTGGAGTTGAAGTCCACCCATCTTCAAGCTACCAAGGTTGAGAAACACTGTTCTAGAAGGACCACTGAAAAGGCAATAGCAGTAATTGCCACTGTGGTGACATGATTGGGGACCTTCCCCTCCTCTAATCTCACCCCACCTCCAGGCCCTGCTCCCTTCCCCTAACCTCACCCCATTTTTACACAATCACTTTCCTGAGCATTGAGAACGAGACTTCTACATTAGGCCCAAGCCAGGGGTGAAATGCTACTGGTTCGTCCCGGTTTAGCCGAACTGGTAGTGATGGCGGCGGGTGGTTCGGAGAACCGGTAGCGATGGCAGCACGAGGCTCCGCCCATCCACCCGGTTATTGTTACTTCCTGGTTTTAACCAGGAAGTAACCTGTTTTTTATCCTCTGCGCATGCACAAAAGGGTTTGCCCATGCACAGAGGGTCCGTGCGTGCATGTGACATGCATGAGTGAGTGGAGCGAGCACATGCACGCGGCATGTGCACTTCCAAACTGGTAAGGAAGGTAAGTAGATTTCACGCCTGGCCCACGCCATGTTCCTTTCAAAGCTTGCTTGAAAATGCCAATGGCCTCCGCCTGCCGAAGGGACCGCCGTACTAATCTAGTTTCACTGGTGTCTAATTAACTGAACAAATAGGGCATCTGGAAACCTTTAAATTAATTTTCCTAAAATGTGCATCCTCCTCATTATTGCTATGAGGAAAATATGTGTTGTTCTTGAACACTTATTATTTCATAACATTTTGCTCGTCACAGATGAACTCGATCAAATTCTGGAAAACCCGAGAAGGAGCACGTTATTTGTTTGTCTAAGAAAATGAACGATTTGTTCTAAATTTTGGAAAGGAGGAGATTCGGAATGGCACTGAGCGCTGAAGGCTGGAACGGGATTCGGGATTCCACTCAGTCTCGGAATGCTCTATTCCCCGCGGAGACGCCTGGAGGATGAAGTTCAAATTACGCTGCCTTGCCCTAGTAGAAATTTCCCTGGATTTGGATTCTTTAATAATTAATCCAGGCAACTACAAAGCAGCTCGGGGCCTCCAATTGAATTGGGATGGTTTGGAGATATGTCATTGCACTCAACCCTGAAGTGCCTTTATTTGACAGGAACTTTGTTTTCAGTCTGGTCCTAGTCTTGGTGCCTTAATAGCAATAGCAATAGCATTTAGACTTATATACCACTTCACAGTGCTTTTCAGCCCTCTCTAAGCAGTTTACAGAGTCAGCCTATTGCCCCCCAACAATCTGGGTCCTCATTTTACTGACCTCGGAAGGATGGAAGGCTGAGTCAATCTTGAGCTGATCAGGATCGAACTCCAGGTTGTGGGTAGAGTCAGCCTGCAATACTAACATTCTAACCACCATGGCAGAGATAACAATAGCACTTAGACTTATATACCACTTCACAGTGCTTTTCAGCCTTCTCTAAGCAGTTTACAGAGTCAGCCTATTGCCCCCCAACAATCTGGGTTCTTCATTTTACCGACCTCGGAAGGATAGAAGCTGAGTCAACCTTGAGCCGGTCAGGATCGAACTCCAGGTTGTGGGTAGAGTCAGCCTGCAATACTACATTCTAACCACCATGGCAGAGATAACAATAGCACTTAGACTTATATACTGCTTCACAGTGCTTTTCAGCCTTCTCTAAGCGGTTTACAGAGTCAGCTTTTTGCCCCCAACAATCTGGGTTCTTCATTTTACCGACCTCGGAAGGATGGAAGCTGAGTCAACCTTGAGCCGGTCAGGATCGACTCCAGGTTGTGGGTAGAGTCAGCCTGCAATACTACATTCTAACCACTGCACCACTATGGCAGAGATAACAATAGCACTTAGACTTATATACTGCTTCACAGTGCTTTACAGCCCTTCCTAAGCAATTTACAGAGTCAGCCTATTGCCCCCAACAATGTGGGTTCCTCATTTTACCCACCTCGGAAGGATGGAAGCTGAGTCAACCTTGAGCTGGTGAGATTCGAACTGCTGAACTGCTGGCAGCTGGCAGTCAGCGGAAGTAGCCTGCAGTACTGCATTCTAAAGACTGTGCCATTGTGGCTCTTAACCTGTTTGTACTCCCACACCATTCAAAGGGTGTTCATCCCAACACCCTTTATAGGTGTGGGAATAGGAATGGATTTCCAGAGGAAAAAAATTGCAGACTACAGGAACCGGGAGCACCACTCTGGTGACCCTGAGGACACAGATAAATCTCCCAGTGCTTCAATGACCCTCTAAAAGGATGCAAATGACCAGCTGCCTGCAAGGAATATAAATCCTTCCATTCCCCACTATCCTGTCAGAGCTGAAGTAGCTTCTTGGATGAGAAGCGAAACATCTTCAAAAGAAAAAGCAAGAAAGTTCCATTGCCTCCTGAAAAAGCACCTTTGGGACAACCATGACATGGATGACTGAGAAACTCTACAGACCACATTTTGAATTCTGCATCCAGTTTTGGTTGCCACGATGTAAAAAAGATGTTGAAACTCTCGAAAGAGTGCAGAGAGGAGCAACAAAGATGATTAGGGGAAGATAGGAGGCTAAAACATAGGAAGAACGGTTGCAGGAACTGGGTATGTCTAGTTTAATGAAGAGAAGGATCTGGATGATATGATAGCAATATTCCGATATCTCAGGGGCTGCCACAAAGAAGAGGACTCCCTCTTCTGTTTATGCAGTCAACGACTAACGGTATGGAAAGATGCATAAAATAATCCATGCATTTTGAAAACGAGTTAATTTTTTTTATTCGAGTTTTCGGTAGGTACTTTCATTTAAAAAATTTTTAAAAATTGACGTGGATGAGAAGACCTACAAGAGAAAAGCAAGAAAGATGATTAGGGGACTGGAGGCGAAAACACATGCAGAACGATTGCAGGAACTGGGTATGTCTAGTTTAATGAAAAGAAGGCCTAGGGGAGACATGATAGCAGTCTTCCAATATCTCAGGGGCTGCCACAAAGAAGTGGGAGTCAAGCTGTTCTCCAAAGCACCTGAGGGCAGGACAAGAAGCGATAGGTGGAAACTGATCAAGGAGAGAAGCAATTTAGAACTAAGGAGAAATTTCCTGACAGTGAGAACAATTAATCTGTGGAACAATTTGCCTCCAGAAGTGGTGAATGCTCCAACACTGGAAGTTTTTAAGAAGAGGTTGGATAACCATTTGTCTGAAGTGGTGTAGGGTTTCCTGCCTAAGCAGGGGGTTGGACTAGAAGACCTCCAAGGTCCCTTCCAACTCTATTCTACAGTATAAATAGCCTTCGATTGGCCGAGAGGGTTTCATGTCCCTCTCCTTCCTTCAGGGTCCCTGGTCAGAGCAGTTCCCAGGAAGATGGTGAAAAGTTATTATTTCATGGGAATTGGCCTCTCCGTTTCATTCTGGGAAACTAATTTCTGCCACTCTATTTCTTGCAATCAGGACATTCTGTTTTCTGCCAGCAGGAATTCCCATCAGAGCCGATGGGTAGCCTCAGGCCTGGGAAAGGACTTGTTCTCCTGCTATATCAGGGACCTCCTCTCCCTCCAGGTGTTCTTTGCTAATGAGAAATTACTAGAGGAATGCAAAAAGAAAGAAAGAAAGAAAGAAAGGAAGGAAGGAAGGAAGGAAGGAAGGAAGGAAGGAAGGAAGGAAGGAACCAAAAACAGGAGACCAGGGCCTGCCCTTCTGCTACCAGAGTTCAAGAACTCAAGGAGAATTTTCCAGAACTCCAGGAGGGGTTGTTGAATGGTTTGAGGATTTTCCATGCCTGCTGGCTGGTACTTATGACAAAGGCCTTGCTGTAGAATCAGATGGGAAGAGGAGTTGACATGATTGTTCTGAGTGCCAATATACGGAAGACCTTCAATTCTGGTGACGCAGTGGTTAGAAGGCAGTATTGCAGGCTCACTCTGCCGGCAGCCTGGAGTTCAATCCTGACGGAGCTCAAGGTTGACTCAGTCTTCCGTCCTTCCCAGGTCAGTAAATTGAAGACCCTGATTATCGGGGGGCAATGATGCTGACATTGTAGATAACCTTTACGGACATTTTTTTCCCCCCTGTGGGCACATTGTCACACATTAAAAATGAAATTCTGTCGCCTGCTTCTCAAAAGTGTACACATACATGACACACGTATACACAGGCTATATACATGCATATGTGTATAAAGGTAAAGGTAAAGGTTCCCCTCACACATATGTGCTAGTTGTTCCTGACTCTAGAGGGCGGTGCTCATCTCCGTTTCAAAGCCGAAGAGCCAGCGCTGCCCGAAGACGTCTCCATGGTCATTTGGCCGGCATGACTAAATGCCAAAGGCGCACGGAACGCTGTTCCCTTTCCACCAAAGGTGGTCCCTATTTTTCTACTTGCATTTTTTACATGCTTTCGAACTGCTAGGTTGGCAGAAGCTGGGACAAATAACGGGAGCTCACCCCATTACGCGGCACTAGGGATTTGAACTGCTGAATTGCCGATCTTTCGATCGACAAGCTCAGTGTCTTAGCCACTGAGCCACTGTGTCCCTACATGTGTGTATACCTATACCCTAACATATAAATACATATAAATGTTAATCCCTGCCCATCTTGAATACATGGCGGAAAGAGGAAGCTTGGGAGTTCACAAGGTTGATGCTGTATGGAACAAAACTGTGGCTGAATCTGGATGTTCTGCTTCGGATACCACGAAGCCCCCTCTCAGAAGGTAACAAGGAAAACAGGTCATGAAGAGGACGTGTAGCGTCCCAGATAATCCTGTGGTCCTTGCTCAAGCAACCCTTATATGCTATGTCCTGGATAGAAGAGAGCGAATTGCCAATAATCTTTTCTGCTGTCCTCACCACTCTCTGCACCGCCTTCCTGTCTGAAACAGTAATGCTTCCAAACCAGACTGTAATGCAATATGACAGAATGCTCTCGATCATTCCTCTATAGAAAGTGGTAAGGACAGGGGGAAACCACTTAGAGAGTGTTGTAAAGCACTATGAAGCGGTGTATACTGTAAGTTTAAGTGCTGTTGTTATTCTTTTTATTGGAATCAGAAAAGTTGGTGCTGGTTCCCTAGAACTGCTGGTGAAATAGATGTGGGCCAAGACAGAGGACAGAAGAATCAATGGGCATCAGTGGTCCCAAGACTCAGGAAAGCCGACTCAGGAAAGCACATCTTTCAGGTGTGATGTCTTGAAAAATCAGAAAGGAGAAAGATTTCAATTTCTAGGAGGAGATCTCAATTAGAACATAGGATAATAGAGTTGGGAGGGACCTTGGAGGTCTTCTGGTCCAATCTCTTGCTTGAGCAGGAGATCTTCTACCATTCTGGAAAAATGGCTGTCCGATCTCTTCTTGAAAACCTCCAATGATGGAGCAATAATATTAAAAGCAATACATCTTATGTGAATGCATAGGATTCACCAAGAGTGCAGAGAAGAGCAACAAAGATGATTAGGGGACTGGAGGCTAAGACATATACAGTAAAGAATGGAATTGCAGGAATTGAGTATGGCTAGTCAACTGAAAAGAAGGACTGCGGATGACATAATAGCAGGATTCTGACATTTAAGAGGCTGCCACAAAGCACCAGAAGGCAGGACAAGAAGCAACGGATAGAAACTCGTCAAGGAGAGAACCAACCTAGAACTAAGGAGAAATTTCCTATTTATTTATTTATTTTATAAAATTTGTATGCCGCCCTATCTCCAAGGACTCAGGGCAGCTCACAACGACAATCGACCAAGCGACTGTTAAAAACAACAAATATACACAAAAAATAAAAAAAGTATTTTTTTAAAAATTTAAAATATACTACCCCATCAGTCCAGGCCGGGGGACATAAATAGCCAGGTTTTCAATTCACAGCGGAAGGTGCGAAGGTCAGGGGCCAACCGGAGCCCCAAGGGAAGTTGATTCCAAAGGGTGGGGGAGCTCACAGAGAAGGCTCTACCCCTGGGCGTCGCCAGCCGACATTGTCTAGCCGACGGCACCCTGAGTAGGCCCTCTCTGTGAGAGCACACCGGGCGATGGGAAGTTGACGCTGGTTGCAGGTGGTCCGACAAATAGCCTGGGCCTAAGCCATGAAGGGCTTTATAGGTTAACACCAGCACCTTGAATCTCACCCGGAGGGCAACCGGCAACCAATGCAAGCCGCGCAGGAGTGGTGTAATATGGGAATATTGGGTCCCTCCCGCAACAACCCGCGCGGCCGCATTCTGTACCAGCTGAAGCCTCTGGGTGGTCTTCACAGGCAGCCCCAGGTAGAGAGCATTGCAGTAGTCGAGCCGGGAGGTGACTAGCAGATGAGTGACTGTGTGTAGGGCATCTCGGTCCAAGTATGGGCGTAACTATTAGTGTGAAGAATTAACCGGTGGAAGAGCTTGCCTTCAGAAATTGTGGGTGCTCCATCACTGGAGGCTTTTATAAAGACACTCAACAGCCACTTGTCTGGTAGGGCATAGTCTCCTGCTTGAGCAGGGACTGGACTAGAAGACCTCCAAGGTCCCTCACAACTCTGTTATTCTGTTAGAATAAGGAACTAATTGAGACCAATTATCCTCTTCAGCAACTTGGATGTTCTGTTCAAAAATTATACTCTGTTATCTTGTGACGAGGATTGTGATACAAGTTTGATGGACACAGTGGTGGGATTTAAATACCTTAACAACCGGTTCTTTGCCCTAATGACCGGCTGGATGGGCGTGGCCATGGTGAGCATGGCCATGGGCTGTGACAAGCAGCACTCGGCCTCCTGCACCCCCCTGGGAGAAACTGGGCTGCAGGGGGAACGTGCTGCCCCCTGCACCCCATTTTGGGCCTAGTAGCAGTGGTGGGTTGCCCCCCGGTTCGGACCAGTTCTATAGAACCGGTAGTAAAACTGGCGGGAGGCTCCACCCACCAACCCCGACATCATCAAGAAGCTTCTGCGCATGTGCAGAAGTGCACATGCGCATGTCCCCATTGTAAACCAGTAATAAAGGTAAGTTGAACCCACCCCTGCCTAGTAGGCCTCCCTGCAGCCTCCTGGGAGTGAAAACGGGCTGTGGGGGGGTGCACTGTCCCCCATGCCCCGTTTTGGGCCTAGGAGGCCTCCCTGCAGCCTCCTGGGAGTGAAAATGGGGCGTGTGGGGACTCCTGGAAGGGGTGGGGCAGGGAGGGGCGGAGCCAGCCAGCAATTTAACTACCAGTTCTCCCAAACCGGCCTGAACCAGTTGAATCCCACCACTGGATGGACACCTCTACAAGATTTGTCATGGAGCAGGCCTACATGTTATCGGATGAAAGGGAATTCTCCATATATTCTGAAACAGCCCACCAGGAGGTGAATTCACACAGCACACCAGTGACTGTAAAAGTCCTATCAGGGCATCTTGTATGACACGTTGAAGCAATGTCATTTTTTTCTCCCTGAATTGCAGGCATTTAATTTCCTCTAACCACAGCACTCAATCTTGTCTACGTAACGGGAGCTCTGGGTTAACAGCTTTGATTTTAAATGCCTCCTTTCAATTTCCCATGTCATTAGGAGTTACATAAGACATAGCCAAGAGGAACCATTAACCTCTGGAGGAACCTCTGCCGAGGATCTTAAGCACCCAGTAATATTTTATCCACAAATTGCTCTTCAAAAAAAAAAAGGAAAAAAAAAAGGAGCACTCTGGAATGATGATGTCATCAAGAATAAAAGCACATCTGCAGCTATATTTTAATAAGGCTTTCATTAATGGTACAATACGCCCTCCCTTTAATGCTCGGCGCAGAGGGGAAGATTTAATGTCGTCAAAATGCCGATCGAAGAAGGAACACGGGTCTGCGAGATTTTGCCCCTCGCCGAATTTCATCTTTTATATTGAGACCTTGCTGCAAGCCTCTCGCAACAATTTCCTAGAGAAATAAAGCTTTGTCCGAATTGAACAGAACTCCATTTCTTGATATTCAGTTACTTGTTCTAAAGGTAGCCATAAGGAGATTGAGTTACCCCATATTTTGCGGACTATAAGACGCACCGGACTATAAGACACACCTAAATTTACAGGAGGAAAACAAGAAAAAAATAGTTTTTGGCCTCCGGGTGTCAGATTTTTGCTCTCCCAGGCCCCCAGAAGGCCCCTGCAGTGCTCTGCATGGTTTTTGCCAAAAACAGGCCCGTTTTTGGGCTCCCAAGCCCTCCGCGCGTCGCATTTTTGCCCCCGCAGGCTCCCAGAAACACTCTGCAGTGCTCCACATGGCCCGTTTTCGGCAAAAACAGGCCCGTTTTTGGCCTGCAGAGTGCAAGGTGAAAATACGATACACAGAGGGTTTGGGAGTCCAAAAATGGGCCCAAGGTAGTCCTTGACTTACGAACACAGTTGAGCCCCAAATTTCTGTTGCTAAGCGAGACATTTGTTTTGCCCCATTTTACGACTTCCCTTGTCGTAGTCGTTAAGCGAATCACTGCAGTTGTTAAGTTAGTAAGACAGTTGTTAAGTGAATCTGCCTTCCCCCTGGGCTTGGCTTGTCAGAAAGTCGCAAAAGGGGGTCACGTGACCTCGGAACACTGCAACCGTCACAAATGTGAGTCAGTTGCTAAGCAAGTGAATTTTGATCATGTGACCATGGGGATGCTGCAATGGTCATAAGTGTGAAAACGGTCCTAAGTCCCTTTTTTTTCAGTGCCGCTGTAACTTTGAATGGTCACTAAATGAACTGTTGTAAGTCGAGGACTACCTCTATATATATTATCATGTAAAAGTAAAAAGTTGAGGTTTTATGTTATAATCTTATTCTACTCCACTGAAAAGAATCAGAAGTCAGCCCTAATAAAAAAATAATAAATAATAACATAATAAAAAGTAATTTAAAAAAAATACTAGAATGTGCAGGAATGAATAGACTAACACTTAAAATCAAAGACAAGGAAGACACTGAATATTTCTTAATATGGTTAATGAGTAAAATCAGAAGTTAGTTTTTTTTAAAAAAATACAAGAGAATGACTAATTTTGTAAAAGTGGTTTACCAAATGTATAATTAAACACTACTATCATTATATGTTTATTGTTAATGTTATGATGAGGCATTACTGCTATTGTATGATTATTACTAATATTATGAATACTATGATGATGATGATAATTGCTCAAATTAACCGTACCCAGACAGCACACTGTTTATACAGACATTGAAATTTTTGCTCTTTCTATATTTAATAAAAATAAAAACATTTTGAAGGAAGTCAATCCTTTCTTTTTTCCTTTCCCCTTTTTCCTCCCTCATTTTCCCATTATCTTCATTCTTCTTTATATTGCTGTATTTTATATTTTAATAAACTAAACTAAACTAAAACCTTGGACAAGGAACTTTGGTTTTGTTTCGCTTTGCCGCCCGAGGTGACTGAATTTCATTCACGAGAGCGCAAAGAAGTACAAAGTTCAACCGGAAAAAAAAATAATAGATCTCCTCATAAAATATGGAGAAATCTCCAGCATAAGGCTGGGAGATTCCCCTTCAGGCATAAATACAAGGAATTTTTGAGTGAAGCTGATAATTAGTCCCTCCGTGCAGGAGTGGGCTGCTGGGAGTTCGGGAGAAGATCTGGCTAAGATTCTATGCAGTTTGGAGAACCCCCAAATCCCACTCCTGGCTGGCCCCGCCCACCTGTCCCCTCCCAGGAGTCCCCACACGGCCCATTTTGAATGTAGGTAAGTGCAGAGTGCGCGTGGAAGCTTCGGGAGGGCGAAATGGGCCCATTTCCAACCTCCAGGGGGCCTCCGGAGCCTGGGGAGGCCATTTTTGCCCTCCTGGAGGCTCAAGAAAAGCCTCCAGAGCCCGGGGAGGGCAAAAATGCCCTCCTGCCATGGTGCAGGAGGCCGACTAGGCCACGCCCACCATGGCCACGCCCACCCAGCAACGGGGAAGAGAACCCGTTGCTAAAATTTTTGAAGCCCATCCCTGCCTCCAACGTCCTGAAACCTTGGAGGATTGGAGGAAGAAGCAAGGTAGCCATACATTAACAGCTTCTGAAATAAGCTCCTGGTTTGCAACAGCCCTTACAGATTCTGGTTTAATGCCACCGAAGGGCAAGAAAAAAAAACCAAAAACCCAGGATTGGCCCCGGCAACAAACTGGAATTCATTAATCTAACAAGATAGAAAAAACAAAAACAAAAGAGGATCAGAATCTTATCTCCCCCATCGCAGGAACAGCTACAAATATGTACAGTAGTGGCCAAAATTGTGGAAACCTCTTGGGAAAAGTGTATTTTCTAAAATTAGCGAATAACACCACATTTTTTTTTTTTTTGGAGTAGTACCATAAAATTATATATCGATGGAAAGATCATTTAATCAAGAATGTAATGCAGTCACTTTGATGAAGGATTTGCTATTAGAATAGCAGTTACAGTATAAAGGAGAAAAGTGAAACACGTAGAAAAAATGAGATGTAAAAAATTATCACCATAAAAAAAACGAGATATACAAAAATTATCACCAGGTCAGTTAATACTTCGTTAGGTAACCTTTAGCATGAATGACGGCCTTACAACGTCTTCCCATGGAGTGATCAAGTCTTTTAGTTCTGCAGCTGTTATAATGTGAAACCAAGATTGAAGGATGGCTTCTATTAACTGGGTTTTATTGCTGGGTCGCTTCTGACTAACCAGTTTCTTTAGTCAGCTCCCTAGATTTTCAATTGGGCTATTCCCAGGCCATTCCAGCAGTGGAATAGGATTATCTTGAAACTCCCCCCAAAAGTGGTGTTATTAGCCATCAAACCTCAAAAATACACTTTCCCCAAAAGGTTCCCACAATTTTGGCCACTACTATAAATGGTCCAACACTAAGTTTTTAAAAAGAGATTGGATAACCGTTTATCTGAAATGGTATCCTGCCTAAGCAGGGGGTTAGGCTAGAAGAAGTTCCCTTCCAACTATTCTGTTCTGTTCTGTTCTGTCCTGTCCTGTCCTGTCCTGTCCTGTCCCCTCCCCTCCCCTCCCCTCCCCTCCCCTCCCCTCTCCTCTCCTCTCCTCTGTCCTGTCCTGTCCTGTACTGTCCTCTCCCCTCCCCTCCCCTCCCCTCTCCTCTCCTCTGTTCTGTCCTGTCCTGTCCTGTCCTGTCCTGTCCTATCCTACTCCACTCCTCTCCTCTCCTCTCCTCTCCTCTGTCCTGTCCTGTCCTGTCCTGTCCTGTCCTGTCCTATCCTATCCTATCCTATCCTATCCTATCCTATCCTACTCCACTCCACTCCACTCCACTCCACTCCACTCCACTCCACTCCACTCCACTCCTCTATTCTATTCTATTCTATTCTATTCTATTCTATTCTATTCTATTCCCTATCCTATCCTATCCTCATATGAGCAGACTTACATCTCAACTGAGGACCAAAATTGAGCCCAACATTTCCATTGCTAAGTGAGACATTTGTTAAGTGAGTTTTGCCCCATTCTTCTCACAGGTGTTAAGCTGTGCTGCCCCTTCTATATTTAATTATAGAAATTATAAATTATATCTAATTTAACACTGCAATTGTTAAATTAGTCACAGAGTTGTTAAGTGAATCTGGCTTCTACATTGACTTTCCTTGTTGGAAGGTTGTAAAATGGGATCACATCACACACATACATACCCCGGGACACTGCAACCGTCATAAATACATGCCAGTTGCCAAGCCTTCAAAGCTTGATCACGTGACCGTGGGGAAGGGATGCTGCAACCGTGGTAAGTATGAAAAATGGTCATAAGTCACTTCGAACGGTCAGTCAATGAACTGTTGTAAATTGAGGACCACTTGCAGTTAGTTGGAATTCTACCTGTCTGGATCTGGTTGTTTGCACCTGACAGTAAAGGATTTACTGGGGATTTCCAGGAAATCTGAAACATTTCCTGAAAGCTGGAAAAATTCCAGTTTTTCCCACCCCTTCCCCCACACCAAATAACAATAATGGAAAGTAGAAAGTAGGATGCGGTGGCTCAGTGGCTAAGATGCTGAGCTTGTCGATCGAAAGGTTGGCAGTTCAGCGGTTCGAATCCCTAGTGACACATAACGGGGTGAGCTCCCGTTACTTGTCCCAGCTTCTGCCAACCTAGCAGTTCGAAAGCAGGTAAAAAATGCAAGTAGAAAAAATAGGGACCACCTTTGGTGGGAAGGTAACAGCGTTCTGTGCGCCTTTGGCATTGAGTCATGCTGGCCACATGACCACGGAGACGTCTTCGGACAGCGCTGGCTCTTCGGTTTTGAAACGGAGATGAGCACTGCCCCCCCGAGAGTTGGGAACGACCAGCTCATATGTGTGAGGGGAACCTTTACCTTTACCTTTTTAGAAAGCAGAAATGTATTTAAGAGAGTCAAGGCAAACAATTAAATAGATCGACTAATTGCACTTTTATTGTCCCAGATATTCAGGTGTATTCCAGACGCTGGCCAGATCTTACTGCATTTGTAATTAAGCTGGAGATTACTATAAACAAAGCAAGGATTAAAGATTTCTGGTAATTATTCTAACCCGCTAGATAAAAGGATCGTAACAGAGACTCAAGTTTGGTTTATCCTCAATTTACGGAATAACCAGACATGGTATCAAAGCAATAAGATTAGGGATAAGGTTTCTGCCACATCTATAAAATATATAGCATCACCTACATAAAACAGTATTTTATGCTTTATTCCCCTTTACTGCACGATTCCTAAAAAAATTTCACAATGCTAAATTCTTATGAACAAGATAATGCACTTAAAAAATAATAATAATAAGAGAGGGCCCATACCATTCATTATTACTCAAGTTCCAGAGACTACATAAATAATGCCCCTCTCAGAGTATTCAAGTATTATCTAAAGGTTTCTCTTCCAAAATCCAAAACACGAAAGAGATTCAGTCTATTGCAAATTAAATTGATAGAAACCAAATAATATAATAATCTTGATGACCCACATAGATCCAAGCAGGGGTTGGCTTCAAAAATTTTACCAAGGGGTTCTCTGCCCGGTTGCTGGGTGGGCGTGGCCATGGTGGGTGTAGCCTAGTCGGCCTCCTGTACCACGGCCGGGAGGTGGAGGTGTTTTTGCCCTCCCCGGACTCCGGAGGCTTTTCTTGAGCCTCCGGGAGGGTGAAAACTGCCTCCCCAGGCTCCAGAGGCTCTCTATGGAGATTCTCTATGGAGATTCTCAGTCATGTACGTCATGGTTGTCCCAAATGTGCTTTTTCAAGAGGCAATTGGACTTTCTGGTTTTTCTTTGAAGACATTTCACTTCTCATCAGCTCTGAAGAAGCTTCTTGGATGAGGAGCGAAACGTCTTCAAAGAAAAACCTTTGGGGCATTAAGCCAAGTTTTACCTAGTCTATAGCTATACAGTTGGGTTTTCTTGCCTAAGGGTAAAACCTTACTTTTATCTACGTTGAATTTCAGTTTGTTAGACAGGGCCTAGTGTTCAAGTCTGTCAAGATCTTTTTGGATCTTGAGCTTGTCTTCTTTAAAATACTTTTTTTTAAAAAGAAAAGAAATATAATATCTTAGTTCAGGGGTCACCAACCTTTCGGACCTCAGGGACTACTAAATTCATAATTTTAAATCCCGTGGATCACGAATATGATCTGCTTAATGACCGGCTGGGTGGGCATGGCTAGGTGGTCATGTGACTGGGTGGATGTGGCCAACTCAATGTCACTCACATCGAGGGGCACCTCGCTGGCCTCTACTCGCCCCTCCCCTCCCAGGCACTCCTCGCCTCCCTGCCTAGGCTCCTTAGGGTCCCAACAGAAAGCAATTGTTGGAGCTAAGCAGCCACCAATGAGAAAGAGTTGGCAAAACAGCTGGCTCAGTTCAAATTGGATCTGACCGAGAAGGAGGCTCAGCAGAAGCACCACACTGAGGACTACGAGCGTAGGCTTTCCAAGCAGAGGGAAGATCTGTGGGAGTGAAAGGCCAGGTGCCAGCGCCTGGTGGCTCAGCGGGCTGAGATGGTCAGCCAGTTCCGGGCCATGATGCAGTCCCACTGGAACGAGGCCCTCCGGCTCTTTGCCACCAGCGGTGCTTCCCTCCTGCCTTCATCCAAAGCCCCGCACTAGGAGACAGACCCCAAATTGGAATTTCTGTCCTCCAACAAACCCACACAAAAAGACCCCGAAGGGGGAGACTCTCTGCAACAACACAAACATTCATTGCACGTATCTGTCCCAGGGGCCGTAGTTTGAGGACCCCTGATTTAGTGCAATATAAAAAATGCAAATAATTTTTCTGCAGACTACCAAAATTTTCTCACGGACCACCAGTGGTCCACACACCACCAGTTGGTGACCACCGTCTTAATTCCTCTTGATGGTACTCTGATGGGCCACACTGTAGGGGAAGCAATATTTTGTCCTGTTCATTAAAAGCAAAATGTTCAATTAGTCCTAAGAAGAGAACGACAACAGATTCCCCTGGTGTTTCTTACAGCACAAAGTATACAAGAATTTTTAGGAGGCCTGTGAGATAACTTTTCAGAAGGGAAAATGCATTAGGCAAGTGTTCAGTGGCTGGAAAGAGATCAAAGCAAGTAGGAATTCACAGGAATTCCATACATTCAAAGTCTCACTCCTTTAAAATCACTTATGCGTCTATCTTTCATCATGCACCAAGGCTCTCTCGGATTAATTGAGATTCTCGTCTATAAAACAAGAAGAAGGGGGAAAAAAAGGAGAAAAGAAACCTACCGTATTTTTCGGAGTATAAGACGCACCAGAGTATAAGACGCACCTTAGTTTTTGGGGAGGAAAACAAGAAAAAAGCTGATTGGCAGGTGGACCGGCCTCCCGGAATACCCCCAATCAGCTGTTTCCAGAGGTGAATTTTAGCAACAGGTTCGTTGGTTGTGAGCTCTGTGCCTTGCTTTTCTTTCTGCGTCTGAAACTTGTGAAACTCTGTTTCAGGAAAAAAACTTTTTTTTCTGCCTCTGAAAGCCTCTGTAACAGAGCTTCAGAAAAAAAGGCTTTTTTTTCTGAAGCTCTGTTTGGAGGCTTTTTTTCTGAAGCTTCTTTCAGAGGATTTTATTCTGAAGGACTATCTGTACTCTGTTCAATCTCCTTTCTTTGGTATTGGTATATGGATTAACCTCTTCCAATCTGTTGGTTATTGTGTCATTCTCCAGATTTGTTAGCATAGCTTGGTTAGAACCTTTACTGATTCTTCTTTTGTTGCTTGCCATATTATTTTAGATAAAAGTCTTTCAGAGGCTTTTTTTCTGAAGCTCTATTTGGAGGCTTCGTTTCTGAAGGTTTTTTTCTGAAGCTTCTTTCAGAGGCTTCTTTCAGCCTCTGAAATCTCTGTTTGCAAAGCTGGGCAGGGCTACATTCGGAGTATAAGACGCACCCAGATTTTCACCCTCTTTTTTGGGGGGAAAAAGGTGTGTCTTATACTCCGAAAAATGCAGTATTTCTCAGGATCTTTCTTCCCCATATTTTTTTCCAGTATTTTATTCCGATTGCCTTTAATAAATTGGATATTGTTCAGCAGAAGGTTAAGGAAGAAACCATATTTACGAGCTGGGTCCCCATGCTTTAAAATTGGGGTGTCTGCGATGGCTGCTGATTTTAAGGCCAGACTGGTGATACATGCACCTTTGCATCAGTGGAATCTCTCAAGCAGCACCTGGGATGCAACTGGCAAGCATTTTACGGAGATGTTAAGGCAATCTGTTGCTAGCTTTTCTATGCATGATGTAAATGACCAAGTTTCTGGCTAAGAATCAGGGTTTTTTTAAAAAAAATTCCCCTGGAGTGAGGTGGGAATGGAGATTTTGAAATCTCCTTTCCCCAGGAGTGGGATGGGAATGGGGATTTTGCAGTATCCTTCCCCTGGAGTGGGGTGGGAATGGAGATTTTGCAGTATCCTTCCCCTGGAATGGGGTGGGAATGGGGATTTTGCAGTATCCTTCCCCTGGAGTGGGGTGGGAATGGAGATTTTGCAGTATCCTTCCCCCCAGGTGTGGGGAGGGAATGGGGATTTTGCATTATCCTTCCCCTGGAGTGGGGTGGGAATGGAGATTTTGCAGTATCCTTCCCCCCAGGTGTGGGGAGGGAATGGGGATTTTGCATTATCCTTCCCCTGGAATGGGGTGGGAATGGGGATTTTGCAGTATCCTTTCCCTGGAGTGGGGTGGGAATGGGGATTTTGCAGTATCCTTCCCCTGGAGTGGGGTGGGAATGGAGATTTTGCAGTATCCTTCCCCTGCCATGCCCACCAAGCCACGTCCACAGAACCGGTAGTAAAAAAAATTGGATTTCACCATCGGACTGAACTCTTGGATTTTGTAGCCTTTAACAATTCCTTCCCTCCCTCTAAACCAGGGGCCTCCAACCTTGGCAAATTTAAGCCTGGCAGACTTCAACTCCCAGAATTCCCCAGCCAGATGCTGGGGAATTCTGGGAGTTGAAGTCCTCCAGCTTAAAGTTGCCAAGGTTGGAGGCCCCTGCTCTATACTTCACGCATCTGAGGAAACAAAATGAGAATACAGGAAGTCCTCAGTTTAGCACCATTTGCTTGCTTAGTGACCGTTTGAAGTCACAACGGCACTGAAAAAAGCGACTTATGTTTTTCACGCTTACGACTATTGCGACGACGCCCTCCAGGGTCATGTGATCAAAATTCTGACACTTGGCAACTGATTCATAGTTATGACGGCTGCAGTGTCCCGGGGTCATGTGATTCTCTTTTGTGACCTTCTGACAAGCAAAGTCAAGGGGAGAAGACAGATTCCCCTAACAACTTTTTTTCCCTTCCATTGAGAAAAAGTGACCATTTTAGACCAGGCCAAGTCCAAAAATGCCAGGGAATTTCTAGAAACCTGGCACTCTGACAAATCAGCCATCAACAGACACATAGACGTTAACAACATCTACGGACTGTGCAAAAGAGACTATTACCCAGCCCAAAAGGGGGCCAAAAAGGACTCCAGCACCCAGATCAGCATGGATTAACTTCAGACCAACCATCAAATAAGCAATACCCCAATAGAGAAACTGCCCAAGAGCCATCAGTAAACAGCCCAAGCAAAGAATCTCCTAAGACTGCTCCCACCCACAAAAGCAAGTCACCAGAATATAAACCGAGAGTGAATTCCACTCCTTACTAGCACTGATGATGTTACCTACTTTGGTAATGAAACGTCTTCATGAAAACAAGCAAGCTCAGAGAGGGAGCACCAAGGACCCCACAGTCCTCGTTCTTGTCTCCTCCTCCTCCTCCTCCTCTCCACAAACCGTCCTCTCTTCTAGCACTGATGATATTATCTAGTTTACTAATGAAACGTCTGCAAGAAAACAAGCAAGATCAGAGAGCACCAAGCACCCCACAGTCGTCGCCATCCTCCTCCTCCTCCTCCTCCTCCTCCTCCTCCTCCTCCTCCTCCTCCTCCTTTCCACAAACCCTACTCCTTTCTAGCACTGATGATGTTACCCAGTGGTGGGATTCAGCCAGTTAGCACCTATTCGGGAGAACCGGTTGTTAACTTTCTAAGCAGTTTGGAGAACCGGTTGTTGGAAGAAATCTTATTTTGTTTTTTTCCACTTTACAGAGCTAATCCTGTAAGGAAGGCAGGAAGGAAACATTCTGGTGTTGTTTCTAGCCTAATCTTTATGGCCCTGCTTACAGAAACTGCCTCTCTGGTTAACCCTTATTACATTGTAACAGTGAGTGACATTGAGTTGGCCATGCCCACATGGTCACATGACCACCGAACCACGCCTACCCAGCTGGACATTAGGGCAGGGAACCGGTTGTTAAATTATTTGAATCCCACCACTGATGTTACCTAGTTAGGGTAATGAAACATCTGCAAGAAAACAACCAAGTTCAGAGAACACCAAGGACCCTGCCCTTCATAATATTCGGGTTACTTGCAAGACCATATAAGGACTCCGTGAATACATCCCTGCAGGCACCAGGGCCTCTAAAACCCTTGGAATCAGGCATGGTCTGTGAAAATCTCTCCACGCCATCTGGTGCTGAGGCGTCGTGGGATCAGCTGTGTACGCGATAACAAAAATAGGGCAAACCCAGAACGATTCAGATCATCATGTGAAAGAAAGCTCTTACAAACGAAGAAAAAAATTAAAATAAAATAAAATTTGTGAATGATATACAGGTAGTGCTGGACTGAGCCCCAAGTTTCTGTGGCTAAGCGAGGCAGTTGTTAAGTGAGATTTGCCCCGTTTAACGATTTCTCTGGTCACACTTGTTAACCGAATCTCTGCAGTTTGTTGCAAAACGAATCTGGTTTCCCCATTGAATTTGCTTGTCGCAAAAAGGTGATCAAATGATCCCAGGACACTGCAGCCATTATCAATATGAATCAGCTGATAAGCATCCGAATATTGATCATGCGATGATGGGGATGCTGCAATGGTTGTAAGTCGTTTATTGCAGTGCCATTGTAGCTTCGAATGGTCACTAAACAAGAGGTTGTAAGTTGATGACTACCTGAACTTTAGGGATAGAATCAAGATCACGTGAAGTGTTAATAGCACTTTATAAGGCCTTGGTAAGGCCACACTTGGAATACTGCATCCAGTTTTGGTTACCACGATGTAAAAAAAAAGATGTGGAAACTCTAGAAAGAGTGCAGAGAAGAGCAACAAAGATGATTAGGGGAGGACTGGAGGCTAAAACATAGGAAGAACGGTTCCAGGAACTGGGTATGTCTAGTTTGATGAAGAGAAGGACTAGGGGAGACATGATAGCAGTGTTCCAATATCTCAGGGGTTGCCACAAAGAAGAGGGAGTCAAGCTATTCTCCAAAGCCCCTGAGGGCAGGACAAGAAGCAATGGGTGGAAACTAATCCAGGAGAGAAGCAACCTAGAACTAAGGAGAAATTTCCTGACAGTGAGAACAATTAACCAGTGGAATGACTTGCCCTCAAAAGTTCTGGGTGCTCCAATACTGGAAGTTTTTAAGAAGATGTTGGACAACCATTTGTCTGAAGTGGTGTAGGGTTTCCTGCCTAAGCAGGGGGTTGGACTAGAAGACCTCCAAGCTCCCTTCCCACTCTGTAATTCTATTCTATTCTGTTCTGTTCTGTTCTGTTCTGTTCTGTGGTGAAATCCAATTTTTTTTACTACCGGTTCTGTGGGCGTGGCTTGATGGGCATGGTGTGGCTTGGTGGGCGTGGCTTGGTGGATACTGCAAAATCTCCATTCCCACTCCACTCCCGGAGGAAGGATATTGCAAAATCTCCATTCCCACCCCACTCTGGGGCCAGCCAGAGGTGGTATTTACCGGTTTTCCAAACTACTCAAAATTTCCACTACCGGTTCTCCAAAGCGCTCAAAGTTTCTGCTACCAGTTCTCCAGAACCGGTCAGAACATGCTGGATTTCACCCCTAACTCCTATTCTATTCTATTCTATTCTATTCTATTCTATTCTATTCTATTCTATTCTATTCTATTCCATTCCATTCCATTCCATTCCATTCCATTCCACTCCAATGTATTCCTTGAGATATAAATTATAATGTATTTGCCCATCCTTCTGAAAACGGTCTTTAAGCAGTATTTTTCTACACTACGATTCTAGCTATATCTATACTTAGCTGGATCATCAAAATGCCATATAAAGACTTGGATCGTTTTCTTAAATTTTCTTCCAATTGGAGCGCTACTAACATATACAAAGGGGCCTGAAGCCTATTAACATTTTGGGGTCATTTCAAAGCATGTGCTATTGGGAAGGACTTCCAAGGGACCACCAATCTTGGCTTCCACCGCTCACTTCATTCTTAGGATCACTTGATGTCCTTTACTGGGAATAAAACTTCTTTTTTTTTAAAAAAAAGTCAATGTTCTCCTGAGGATAATGCTATGTCCTATTTTGTATCTGGTAAATATGTTTTCGCTATCAGCTGTACCTTAATTTAGGAGGAGGGAGGGAGTTGGAAAATAACGTGAGAATTAGATCTCATGACAGATAAACTTCACTGAACTATGAACTGATCCTGTTTCTTTTGCTGCCTCCCTTCTGAATAATAATAATATGAAAAATGGTATGAGGATTATAGCCTTTTCATCTGCATTTCTGGGGATTCTTGTTTTGTGATTTAATCTTCCTTCTGATAAACATAATTAATAAGTTCTCTTAGATCCTTATTCCTGGCATTGACTTTTCTATCCAGATGGTCAGGGGGAAGCAATTATGGATACGAGATGGAGATCCGTCGGGAATTCCAAATCTATCCCTTGTTTCCCAAATAAAACCGACCCTTGGGATTTTAAATCAGCAGCCAAGGGGTGGATCTCGCAAAAGACACATGAGTTAGTCTATCACAGATCTGATTGTAGCCTTTCAGGAAATAGTTTTCTGTTTATAGACTAAATGAGGGGGTCCTTGGTGCTCTCTGAGCTTGCTTTTTTTCTTCCAGATGTTTCATTACCCAAACTAAGTAACATCATCAGTGCTGGAAGGGAGGAGGGTTTGTGGAGAGGAGGAGGAGGAGGAGGAGGACTGTGGGGTCCTTGGTGGTCTCAGAGCTTGCTTTTTTTCTTCCAGATGTTTCATTACCCAAACATCATCAGTGCTATGTAGTTACCTAGTACGGGTGAAATTATTTATTTATTTATTTATTTATTAAATTTGTTTACCGCCCTTCTCCTTTTGGACTCAGGGCGGTGAACAGCCAAAATAAAAACATTTGTACACAAAAGTTAAAATAATTATTAAAACTAATTAAATGAAATTTGGCCCATAATTTAAAACATATCAATTAAAATCAATATCAACATTAAAACCAACATGGAATCAGGCCAGCCCGTCTAGCTGAAAAAAGTAAGTTTTTAGGGCCCGACGAAAAGTCCGGAGATCTGAGATCACTCGTATCTCTGGAGGTAGATCATTCCAGAGTGTAGGTGCCACCACAGAGAAGGCTCTCCCCCTGGGGGTCGCCAGCCGACATTGTCTGGCTGACGGCACCCTGAGGAGACCCTCTCTGTGGGAGCGAACCGGCCGGTGGGAGGCAATTGGTGGCAGAAGGCGGTCCCACAAATACCCAGGTCCTATGCCATGGAGTGCTTTAAAGGTGGTCACCAATACCTTGAAGCACACCTGGAAGTCCACTGGAAGCCAATGCAGCTTGCGCAGGAGATGTGTCATGTGGGAGCGCCCCGTCGCTCCCATAATCCCCCGCGCGGCCACATTTTGCACCAGTTGGAGCCTCCGGGTGCACCCCAAAGGGAGCCCCATGTAGAGAGCGTTACAATAGTCCAGACGAGAAGCGACGAGTGCTTGAGTGACCGTGTATAAGGAGTCCCGATCTAGAAAGGGGTGCAACTGGTGTATCAGGTGAACCTGATAGAAAGCCCCCCTGGCCACGGCCGTCGTATGCTCTTCCAAAGACAGCCGTGCATCCAGGAGGACGCCCAAGTTGCGGGCCCTTTCCGTGGGGGCCAATGATTCACCCCCAATAACCAGTGATGGCACCAGCTGGCTATACCGGGACGCCGGCAGCCACAGCCACTCGGTCATGGAAGGGTTGAGTCGAAGCCTGTTTCTCCCCATCCAGAGGAGATGGTTCGGACTGCTCCCGGTTCGGACCGGTTCAGCCAAACCGGTAGTGATGGGGGGCCAGTGGTTTGGAGAACCAGTAGCGATGGTGGTGTGAGGCTCCGCCCACCCACCCAGTCATCATTACTTCCTGGTTTTAACCAGGAAGTAACCTATTTTTTACCCTCTGCGCATGCACAGAAGGGTTTGCGCGTGCGCAGAGGGTCCGAGCGCATACGTGACACGCGGCACATGCCCTTCCAAGTTGATTCCACCCCGATCTGCAATATCTGCATCATTTCAACCCTACAAATATTCTCTTTTGTTGGTGCAGAATAAGAGTTGGAAGGGATCTTGGAGGTCTTCTAATCCAATCCCCTGCTCAAAACGGGAGACCTGGTATCATCCTCCTCAAATGGCTGTCCAAGCTTTTCTTAAAAACCTCCAGTGATGGAGGATCCATAATTTCTGGAAGCAAGCTGTTCCACTGACAGGACATTTCTCCATCATTCTAGGTTAGATTTCTCCTTGATGGGTTTCCATCTGTTATTTCTTGTCCTGCCCTCAGGGTCCTTTGGAGATCCTTCTTTTAAACTCCTTGCCAGGTTCTTCCACTCCTTCTCCTACAACTTGCTTCTAATTTTTTATCTAGTTTTTTTAAAAATAATTGTTTTTATATTTAACCGTTTACTGTTTGTAAACTGCCCAGAGTTACTACACAGGTGAGATAGGTAGCAAGTAAAACTAATTAATAAAGAAAGGTCTGAGTTTGGCAGGGAATGGTTTCCTTCTGGCTAGGTGCCTTGTCAGTTTTTATACCTGAGAGGTGGGAGCTGGGGTGAAATCCAGCAGGTTCTGACAGGTTCTGGAGAACCGGTAGCGAAAATTTTGAGTAGTTCGGAGAATCAGCAAATACCACCTCTGGCTGGTCCCAGAGTGGGGAAGGAATGGAGATTTTGCAATATCCTTCCCCTGGAGTGGGGTGGGAATGGGGATTTTGCAGTATCCTCCCCTGGAGTGGGGTGGGAATGGGGATTTTGTAGTATCCTTCCCCTGGAGTGGGGTGGGAATGGGGATTTTGCAGTATCCTTCCCCTGGAGTGGGGTGGGAATGGGGATTTTGTAGTATCCTTCCCCCGGAGTGGGGTGGGAATGGGGATTTTGCAGGATCTTTCCCCTAGAGTGGGGTGGGAATGGAGTGGGGTGGGAATGGGGATTTTGCAATATCCTTCCCCCAGGAGTGGGGTGGGAATGGAGATTTTGCAGTATCCTTCCCCTGGAGTGGGGTGGGAATGGAGATTTTGTAGTATCCTTCTCCTGAAGTGTGGTGGGAATGGAGAATTTGCAGTATCCTTCCCCTGGAGTGGGGTGGGAATGGGGATTTTGCAATCTCCTTCCCCCGGGAGTGAGGTGGGAATGGGGATTTTGCAGTATCCTTCCCCCAGGAGTGGGGTGGGAATGGGGATTTTATTTATTTATTTATTGAATTTCTATACCGCCCTTCTCCCGAAGGACTCAGGGCGGTGAACAGATTAAGATTTCATATACCATATAGTATTTTATTTCTTTTTTATAAACAGTAAATAATAAATTGAGTCAACTTGGTGTATCTGCTAAGACCTTTTGCAGTATCCTTCCCCTGGAGTGGGGTGGGAATGGAGATTTTGCAGTATCCTTCCCCTGCCACGCTCACCAAGCCACGCCATACTCACCAAGCCACGCCTACAGAACTGGTAGTAAAAAAAAAATTGGATTTCACCACTGGGTGGGAAGGGTGTGATATGGGTTGGGGGAAATAGGGGGTTAGACTAGAAGACCTCCAAGGTCCCTTCTGTCGTTATTCTGTTGCTTTCAATTCTATCCAATTCCGTAGCAAAATCGAGAAGGTGCTAATGGAACATAAGGACAATCCCTCCACGGCTCTCCAGATTCTCTTTGGAGGAAGCCATCAAACAGGTTGGGTCTACAAAGTGTAGAGGAAGGAAGGGAGGGAGGCAAAGGCAGCACTCAAAAGAACGAAGAAATGCCTTCAATAGCCTGGATGGAGGGTGATTTATTATCCTAGCTGAGTGGCTGATTACATTCCTCTTTTCCTTCCTTGAACCAAAGTATCAGCATGGCTTGAGTAAAACTCATCATTTTTTTTTTTCTGATGCTGTAGAGGCAGGTTGGGTGAGTGGAAATACCTTTTGACAGGGAGAACCTCCCTCTGAAAGTTGCAGGAATTGAGTATGTCTAGTCTAGAGAAAAGACGGACTAGGAGGGACAGGATAGCAGTGTCCCAGTATTTGAGGGGCTGCCACAAAGAAGAGGGGGGTCAACTTATTCACCATTCTGGTGTTGTTCTCCAGATTTGGATCTAGAAAGAGTGCAGAGAAGAGCAACAAAGATGGTTAGGAGACTGGCAGCTAAGACATATGAAGAACGGTTGCTGGAATTGAGTATGTCTAGTTTAATGAAAAGAAGGACTAGGGGAGACATGATAGCAGTCTTCCAATATCTCAGGGGCTGCCCCAAAGAAGAGGCGGTCAACCTATTCACCAAAGCACCTGAAGGCAGGAAGAAGAAACAATGGATGGAAACTAATCAAGGAAAGAAAGAAGCAACCTGGAATTAAGGAGAAATTTCCTGACAGTGAGGACAATTAACCAGTGGAATATCTTGCCTTCAGAAATTGTGGGTGCTCCATCACTGGAGGCTTTTAAGAAGAGACTGGACAATCATTTGTCTGAAATGGTATAGAGCAGGGGTCTGCAACCTTAAACACTCAAAGAGCCATTTGGACCCGTTTCCCACAGAAAAGAAAACACCGGGAGCCACAAACCCTTCCATTGCCTGACTATTTCTTGACTGGCCACAAAACTAGCATATGTAGTTGAATTAAACTACATATTAGATACTACATACTACAAAACTAGCTGTCAGGTTTCGAGGTCGTCTCAAATAAATTGCATTTCAAACAAAGTCTTTGAAGAAAACTCCCATTTATTAAGCACGACATTCAAAGCCCGAGTCATCATAGCCAACGCTGACTTCCAGACCCAAAACCCTCCCTTTCCGTTCCCCACTCCCCTGCACTCATTGGCCATCTTCCAAGTCACTCTACCCCTATCTACTGCTCCAGCTCAAAGGAATTTCCCCCCTCCCATCCCATCTCCTAGGGGATATTATCTACAGGGAAAATAAGTAGGTGAAAAGTCAAAAGTCCCTTTCCAGACGCCTCCGCTCCTCCTTCTTATGTCAGCACTAGAGTAAATGCAGCTTGAAGTGCTGACACTAGCATATGTAGTTGAATTAAATGTTCTGTTTTCTTCTGAAACTTTTCTTTTCTTGGATTTATCCATGGTTGGCTTACCGGGGGTTGAAAAGCTCAATAAATCATATGCCGGCAGGTGTCGCACATTGGCGGTTGTGACGCATATTTTGAGTGACAAGGAGCTGCAGCACAGGGGTGAAAGAGCCACATGCGGCTCCAGAGCCACAGGTTGCTGACTCCTGGTAGAGAGTCACCTGCTTGAGCAGAGGCTGGACTAGAAGACCTCCAAGGTCCCTTCCAGCTCCATTCTGATTGATTGATTGATTGATTGATTGATTGGAGACTGTTTCAGGCTTCAAGGACACACCTTCTGAAATAACCCCCAATCTACAGATTTGCCATCGTGAAAATATCACGGAAGGCCAGCCAGATCTGGCACTGAAATGAACGCAACCAGGGAGGAAAGGAATCAATTCATCCTGATTTTGGATTCACAAACAGCTCCAGCCTCTTTTATTTATTTTTTTTAAAGTGACCTTTAGTATATGACCCCAGTGATGCCTTCTTCCTTACTCAGCCTCTCCGCTGGCTCAAGACCTCTTTCATTTATCAAAATTCATGGAATGAATACTCTTTCTCTCCCTGCTTTCATTTCTGAATGGAGACTAATGAAAATGTCACTGAAATAGTATGTTTTGCCAAAAGTTCATTGTAATCCTATTTAAGGGGATCTTTCCATTTTTGCTTCAAGATGAGCTACAGGCAAGGAAAATACTACCAAGATGTTTGTGGCCATTAATTTGCAGTTGGGATAGATTTTTTTTAAAAAATGGCAAGTAATCACAGAATCAATCATTGTAGGATTGATATTATGGAGGTCAGAAGTCAGGAAATTATTTTATAACCAGTGGGCTCTGAAAACTTTTGCAAGAAAATTGTTCTGACCTAGGCTTCCCCAGCAGCATGAAGCCGAGTCCTGATAAAACCCTTTTATTTAATTCACAGTGAATTCCACTCCAGCAAAGTCTTTCCTCTCCCACAGTCTTTCAAGATAGTTCACAATTACCGACCTTTATCAGGCGTGGAGAGTGGCCAGGCTGGTATCTTTCAGACGCCCGCAATACTTGGCAAGAATGCAGGAATGAACTAATTGTCTCCTGCAAACTCCACTCCCCTTTCGCTCCTCTTTTATTCCCTCTGGGAGGGGCCGTTCATCGTCCACCTGTGGCCTTACTCCCAATTCGACCCTTGTTCTTTAGCTGTTCCCTTCATCTGGCAACTCTGAGCATGCGCACACTGGGAACAGGCTCCAGCTGTTGGTCTGCCTCACTGATATCCGACTCCGAAGGCAGCTGATAATTGTCAGACGGCCCTGGCCCTCTCTCTGCCTCTGACGCAGAGTCCTCATCAAAGCCTTTCCCAGACTCCAGGACTGGCCGATGTTCCTCCCCAACCTCCTCACTGTTCGAATCTGCTGCCAGATCCTCTGGCCACTGGCGGGCCACAACAAAAATGTAGACATCCTAGAGACATGTCTTTACATGCTATTTGTCAAACTATATTTATATCCAGTTCGAGAAGTCCAAGGCAAGAAATATATTTTGTACTGGAATCATTTTACCTAAATCCCCATATTGGGAAATTTCTGATAAAACCTGAGAGAAGCAGGAGCACAATATTTTTCTTTTTAATAAAAAATATATGTGGTGTAAGCATCTTTTAAAAATGAAACAACAAAACTTTTAAAAAAACATGGAATTAAACAGCAAGATAAATAGGTGTTAAAAGAAACACAAGAGAAGAAATGAACAAAAATTGGGACTGTACATATTTTCATAAATATGTATGCGATTTCTGAGATAATACCAATTAAAAGTCTCTGTTTAATAGTTCTGCTCTGGATGATTTTTGTAGATATGATAACTCACTAAGAGATCATCAGATTTTGTTGCAAAATTCAAATCCAGAATGCACGCACAGGCAGACTGATGCAGCAGGATTCATTAATTTCTTTATATACATAATAAAACATGAAGTAAATTTACAATGCCAATATAGATTCTTCTTCAACATAGTAGCAGTTACAAGCAAAACACAAGCAGGAGAGAACAGTTAGTTTCATTTCAGCAGAGCAGACTAGTTTCAGTTTCTCTGCACAGACTCAGAAGCTGCAGACTAAGACACACACACTGGCTCCAGTCTGTCTCAGCTCCCAAACAGCGCTCATTGGCTGACTTAGTTGCTATGCCTATTCATTGGCTGATCTATTCCAGTTTATGAATAGTCATACTCTGACAGAGATCATTATTAATATAGTCAATCTTGACACTCTGCAAGAGTTCCAAAATGTGTTGCGGGTATCTCTTTCAATAATGTTTTCTTAATGTCAACTCTCGGATTCCTATCATTTCCTGCTAAACAGGTTCTCATTTTTCTTTCTGAGCTCTGCCAAGGTTGGCTGGTGGCCCCATCCATTCTGGGTCAAAAGTTTCCTACAGGGAACCAAACAATCTCTATAACCACCACCACTTCTCTCTTAAGAGAGGTTTATATATCAGGAGGCATTACCTAGATGAGATTGAGTTGCTACGTGGCTTGGTTTATACATTGTATGAGGTTTCCAGATCACTTGTTAGACCCTGGTTCAAGACAGAAGAGGCTGTAACCAAGGCCTGCATATTTTTCCCTCAAGAAATTGCAGGTTAGAAACACATATCCAGGCTCTATCTGGACCAGCAGAGTGCCAACCAAACAGATGGATGGATGGATGGATGGATGGAGGGAGGGATGGATGGATGGAGGGAGGGAGAGAGGGATGGCTGAAGGGATGGATGGAGGTGTGGACTGATCAACAGAGAGAGAGGAGCTAGATGGATGGATGGATGGATGGATGGACGCTTATGGGGGGCCAAAAGCCCTAATAAGCAGGTATATACAAAAGAATGAAGGCTATTGCTATAAGTGCATTGTAAGCCGCCCTGAGTCTTCGGAGGAGGGTGGCATATAAATTGAACTAATAAATAATAAATAAATAAATAAATAAATAAATAAATAAATAAATAAATAAATGGATAAATGGAGGGATGGAGGGATGGCTGAAGGGATGGATGGAGGGATGGACTGACCAACAAAGAGAAAGGAGATAGATGGATAGATGGATGGATGGATGGATGGATGGATGGATGGATGGATGATAGATAGATAGATAGATGTAGATGAAGACAGGCAGGCAGGCAGGCAGACAGACAGACAGACTGAGCGCCAGTGGTGCAGTGGTTAAAATGCAGTACTGCAGCTATTTCTGCTGACTGCCAGCTGCCAGCAGTTTGGCAGTTCGAGTCTCACTGGCTCAAAGTTGACTCAGCCTTCCATCCTTCCGAGGTTGGTAAAATGAGGACCCAGATTGTTGGGGGCAACATGCTGACTCTGTAAACCACTTAGAGAGGGCGGTAAAGCACTGTGAGCAGTATATGCTATTGTTAGATAGAAGAGAGAGAGAGAGAGAGAGAGAGAGAGAGAGAGAGAGAGAGAGAGAGAGAGAGAGATAGATAGAGAAGAGAGAGAAGATAGAGAGAAGATAGAAGAGATGATAGATAGATAGATAGATAGATAGATAGATAGATAGATAGATAGATAGATGATAGTCAGACAGATAATTTAAATGGATACTCAACTTTCTATAGCAGTGCTGAATGTCTAGGAATGACTAACAATCTAACAGCATAATCTCAAACAGAACTGACACTCATTTTTTTTTCCTAAATCTGCCACGGATCAAACAATAACCCCACGGGCGCAAAAAAATTTTTTTGCAGCAGAATCAGCTGGTGAGAAAAAGAGCAGGAGCTAAACCATCAGTGCTTTTGGAAGGTTGCAGCATCCTAATGATGCTGCAGGTAGAAGATTTTACAAGACCCATTTGTATTGAATGGTTACATCCCAGAAAGACACAACAATCAAGCATTTTGGTACTCTTGCTGAGAGCTATCTTAATTAATAATGCTTTTCTAGTGAATGATCATGTCTACCAAAGTCACGCGGGGAAGAAATATTAAACAGGGACTTATAATTAGTATCATTTTCTCCTTATCGATTATCCACGATGCTTTAAAATTTAGAACGTTGTCGAGTCCAATTGCAGATGGACCTGCTTTGTCTGTATTGGTACCGTGTTTTCCCAAAAATAAGACCCTGTCTTATATTTTTTTTGAACCCTGAAATAAGCACTTGGCCTTATTTTCAGGGAGGTCTTATTATTTTGGGGTGCGTGGAGCAAGACGGGGCTCCTCTTGTCATCTTACCTGATTTCCAGCTCTGCATTTAAATATTTTCGGGGAGGGCTTATTTTAGCGCATGCGCTCAAAAGCCCGATTGGGCTTATTATCAGGGGGATGTCTTATTTTCAGGGGAAACAGGGTAGAGGCAGGTTTTGTTTTTGTTTTTTAAAATGGGTTTAAGGGGTGGGTTTTTTTTTTTTTTTTTTTGCATATCTGTTAATAACGCTAGCAATACAGTAATGGCTAAAATTGTGGAAACCTTTTGGGAAAAGTGTATTTTCTAAAACTAGCTGATAACACCACTTTTTTGGGAGTAGTACCATAAAATTATATATCAATGGAAAGATCATTTAATCACGAATGTAATGCAATAACTTTTATGAAGGATTCCCTATTAGAATAGCAGTTAGAGTATAAAGAAGAAAAGTGAAACACGCAGAAAAAACGAGATCTACAAAAATGATCACCATAGAAAAAATGAGATATACAAAAATTATCACCTCGTCAGTTAATAGTTGGGGTAACCTTTAGCATGAATTACGGCCTCACAATGTCTTCCCATGGAGTGAACCAAGTCTTTTAGTTCTGCCGCTGTTGTAATGTGAAACCAAGATTGAATGATGGCTTCTATTAACTGGGTTTTATTGCTGGGTCGCTTCTGACTAACAAGTTTCTTTAGTCGGCTCCCTAGATTTTCAATTGGGTGAAGGTCTGGGCTATTCCCAGGCCATTCCAGCAGTGGAATAGGATTATCTTGAAACTCACAAAAAGAAAAAAAATGGTGTTATTAGCCATCAAACCTCAAAAATACACTTTTCCCAAAAGGTTTCCACAATTTTGACCACTACTGTAGTTTATTTGCTCAATATTAAAATATTAAGCCGATTAATAAAGACACCACGATTTTCCTGGTGTCTTCAGCTTCTTCATTTGCAAAAGAAAGCTCCCCTATTTTCTCTCTCTCTCGTCTCTCCCAAAGGGATAAAGCAGAAATTCATTGGACTTTGCATTTTAATACGAGGTAACCTAATTTCTGCTTCCTTTTCATTTCTCTCCTCCCCCCCCTGCCCCCCAATTTTGAGATGCAGTATTCTGGTAGGGGAACAAAAAAAAGTGCGTTAGAGAAAGCTGCCTAAGACTGTGTGAGCACGAAGGAAAGTTGCGTATAAAAATGGAAATTAAAAGAAATGCAAAGTTTCATCTGGGTTTCTAAGAAAGAAAGAAAGAAAAAAATCATAAACAGATGCAGAAGTGGAATGGAATGGAATTAATGGAACTAACATATATGCCAATGAAATGTTCAAACCATCTAGAAAAGAAATACTTTCCGGCTTGCACCCCACCCTTCCTTTGCGTTTCTTGGCACCCTGAAACACTTTCCCAAACTAGTTGTCACCAGAAACCTCCAAGATGTAGCTTGGTGGTGGACCAGTTTTCCTGCTTCACTGCGACACTGCCACCATGTGTCGAATTGAGGGGATTTTCTTTCTCCCTGTTCCTCGGGTTTAGACAAGGGAGAAAAAACTCTCTGATTTTCCAGGAAAGTGATTAAAAATTACAGCACAACCTGGCACCAGGCAGGAGACATCTAGAACTAGTCCTTAACAAATGAATAAATTGAGCTGAGTAGAATTCATGTCAAGTGTTTCCACTCAACAAAAAACACACTGGAGCAGTTCTGCACCATTAAGGAATGTTGTTGGAGACACACAACCCGAAGAACAAACAACATGTCTAAGAGAAACTATAAACAAATGTTCTCTCACAATGACAGCCCTTTCTCTAGATTCTCTATATATATATATATATATATGTGTGTGTGTGTGTGTGTGTGTGTGTGTGTGTGTGTGTGTGTGTGTATGTCTTTGGTTATTCGGGTTTTCTCCCGCGTAAAATTGGAGGTGTCTTGGCAACGTTTCGATGAAGTCTCATTTATCATCTTCAGGCTGGTGTTCTCGGCTTCGTGCTTCTAGGAGCAATGTGTGTGATCGCAGCTGTTTCTTCCTTTTAACTGCCAGTGGAGGTGTACTGGCAGTTAAAAGGAAGAAACAGCCTGAAGATGACGAATGAGACTTCATCGAAACGTTGCCAAGACACCTCCAATTTTACATGGGAGAAAACCCGAATAACCAAAGACCTACATACAAACACCCGCGAAAACCTCAGAAAACATATATATATATGCAAAAAATTAAAATCTCGGGTGTTTTCCCGCGTCAGAGCCTGAAGGTGACAGAGTTGTGAGCCTGTCGAAACGTTGCTTTAAGAAAAACTTTTAAAGTCACTGGTAGGATTTTAGCTGAGGTTTTAAAGGACCTTGCAGAGTGCTCTGTAGGGAATTTTAGAAGATTTTAAGCTGGGATTTTAACTAGGATTTTAAATATTTTAACCAACTTATTTATAATGACGCGGGAAAACACCCGAGATTTTAATTTTTTTCATATGCACACCCGCGAAAACTTAAGAAGACACACACACACACATATATATATGTGTATGTATATGTATATGTATATGTATATGTATATGTATATGTATATGTATATATATATATGTGTGTGTGTGTGTGTGTGTGTGTGTGTGTATAGTTAATATTTCGGGTTTCTTCCCGTGTAATTGTGGATATATTCCTAAAAGGGTAGAAGCGACGTTTCGGTAGAATCCCATCTGCCATCATCAGGCTTATGTCAGCAGTCATTTTGCACTAACTGACGTTGGTATTTCAAATCTGGTGCTGGTATTCTGGGATGGCTCCACCTTTTCATTCTGATTGGTTGGGAGTCCCAGTATGTGTTTATTGGCTTGGCTTCGGGTGTATGGTCGGTTTTTTTCATATATATATATGTCAGCTTTTCTTCAGTCAGATTTGATAGGCAATTTTATCCTGAGGGTAATAAATGCTCTGGGAATACGTCATTCCCATCAATGAGTTCAAATCTTCAAGACCAGGTGATTTGCATCCTGGGGAGGGGTGAAATCCAGCAGGTTCTGACAGGTTCTGGAGAATCTGTAGTGGAAATTTTGAGCAGTTCGGAGAACCGGTAGCGAAAATTTTGCGTAGTTCAGAGAACCGGCAAATACCACCTCTGGCTGGCCCCAGAGAGGGGTGGAAATGGAGATTTTGCAGTATCCCTCCCCTGCCATACTGTTGTGACCCGGGCCCAAGTAAGTAGTAGGAAAATCAGTCAGTGAAAAAACAAACAAACTTTATTCGAACAGCTGAGAATTATTTCATTCCCAACATCATTCAACTAAATTAAAGCAAATTCCTCCCAACACAAATTCCTCAGCCCTATCGCAAACCTTGGTCTAATTAGGCAAACTGCCAAAGGCCTTTCTTGGCAAACGTTCAGAAATCACAGATACAAAAATAAATACAAGACAAAGATGAAGAAGAAGACGAAGCTACCAACGTTGTTTTCCGGCAAAGCCCAAACGTCGTTACTGGTCTGTTTTAAGCCTTATGGGAGGGGCCAATCATCTCTTGGCCCTATTCTCGAGTAGTCCTCTTTGCTTGAGCTGCTCTTGCCTTCTGGCAGCTCTTCTCATGTGTGTACTAGGAACAGACTCCTCCTGTTCCTCTGCCTCTCTACTGTCAGTCTCTGGAGGCTCTGGAGGCTGCACTCACTCCCCGATGGCCCTGGCCCCATCTCTGCCTCTGATGCAGAGCCCTCATCCCGGCCTTCCCCAGCCTCCAGGACTGGCCCCTGTTCTTCCTCAGCCTCATTGCTGTCCGACTCCGCTGCCAGCTCCGCAGGCTGCTGGCGGACCACAATACATGCCCATCAAACCACTCCCACCAAGCCATGCCCACAGAACCGGTAGTAAAAAAAAAATTGGATTTCACCACTGATCCTGGGATCATGAAAAAAAACTTTTTAAAAACTTGCAGAGCTCATGGACAAAGGACAATGTGACAGATGACTGTGGAGAGGCCGCTCTATCCCTTAACTTTTTTTTAAAAAAAGGTTCAGAAAGGAAGCCCTGGAAAATCACAAACCAGCCAGTCTGACCTTAATAAATCAGAACATCTCAAGTAACATCATACAGCAATAGATCTGGAAATGCTGCAATTAAGTCATTCGAATTATTCATCGGCATGCCCGCGTCAGATCAATCTCATTTCATTTGTAGATTGGAAATCCAAGAGTACGTGGTGAGAATGCTGAGGGCATAATATATCTGGATTTTGAGCAAAGTCTAGCAAATTATGGGCTGGATGGCTTGTTTGGTGAATCCATCCCCGAATCAGCAAACTGAAAATATGTATTATGACAAAGGCCAAAAGCTGATGTTGGATTCGGTACTCTCCGATGTTTTTTTTATAACAGAATAACGAGTTGGAAGGGACCTTGGAGGTCTTCTAGTCCAACTTCTGATTCAAGCAGGAAATCCTATACCTGTGATGGCGAACCTATGGCACGCGTGCCACAGGTGGCACATGGAGCCATATCTGTGGGCACGCGAGCATTGCCCTAGCTCAGCTTCAGCGCGCCAGCTGATTTTTGGGCCTTCCAGGCCCACTGGAAATCAGAAAATGGGTCATTTCCAGCCTCCGGAGGACCTCCAGGGAGGTGGGGAAGGCTGTTTTTGCCCTCCCCAGGCTCCAAGAAAGCCTCTGGAACCTGGGGAGGCCGAAAAACAGGCCTACTGGGCCCACCATGCCATCACATGACAAAAGTGGTATGGGGGGCGGGCACAGGGGGGCATTGAATTATGGGTGTGGGCACACACATGTGCGACCCCCCATGGTCCTCCCTCTTTTGGCACGCAATGGCAAAAAGGTTAGCCATCACTGCCCTATACCATTTCAGACAAATGGATGTCCAGTCTCTTCTTAAAAACCTCCAGTCTTGGAGCATTCACAACCTCTGGATGCAAGTTGTTCCACTGATTAATTGTTCTAACTGTCAGGAAATTTCTCCTTAGCAGTCGCCGCTATCGGTTTGTGCGATCTGGACAAAACCAGCTGAATCCCAACACTGCTTTGTACCATCCTCATGATCAAGTGATCAAAATTCAAATGCTTGGCAATGGGTTCACATTTATGACCGATGCCATGTCCCCAGGTCATGTGATTCTCCTTTTTGCAACCTTCTGACAAGAAAAGTCCATGGGGAAGTCAGATTCACTTAACAACCGGGAGACTCACTTATCACTGAACAACTAAAGCAAGAAAGGTCATAACATGGGACAAAACTCACTTAACAAACATCTCATTAGAAATTTTGGGCTTAATTGTGGTCGTAAGTCGAGGACTACCTGTAGATACATACGTTGAACCAAGACTTGTGTATCAGCTCCTTGAAAAATAGAGTTAAAATGTACTTAATAGTACGTAACAGTGCTGGTTAATTTGCGCCATAGAATAGAATAGAATAGAATAGAATAGAATAGAATAGAATAGAATAGAATAGAATAGAATAGAATAGAATAGAATAGAATAGAATAGAATAGAATTTTTTTTATTGGCCAAGTGTGATTGGACACACAAGGAATTTGTCTTTGGTGCATATGCTCTCAGTGTACATAAAAAGACAAGATACATTCATCAAGAATCATAAGGTACAACACTTAATGATAGTCATAGGGTACAAATAAGCAATCGAACCATACTAGAAACAATCAATATAAATCGTAATGATGCAGCAACAAGTTACAGTCATACAGTCATAAGTGGGAGGAGATGGGTGATAGGAACGATGAGAAGACTAATAGTAATAGTAATGCAGACTTAGTAACTAGTTTGAAAGTGTTGAGGGAATTATTTGTTTAGCAGAGTGATGGCATTCGGGGAAAAACTGTCCTTGTGTCTACTTCTTTTGGTGTGCAGTGCTCTATAGCGTTGTTTTGAGGGTAGGAGTTGAAACCATTTATGTCCAGGATGCAAGGGGTTTGTAAATATTTTCACATAGAATATTTCTATGTATTAATCAGGGGGATAAAAAATGGTATTGTTTTTAACAGAGAGGCTCTGAATCAGAATTATGGGCGTTTATCCAAAACTTTTCAGAATCAGTTTCTTAGAATTTGTTACCTGTTGCCTCTTTTCCGGTACGGATAATTATTTATAATTATTCTGTTTGTTATGTTACAGTGAACATTTACGTGTTCACTGTAAATGTTTCAGCTCTCCAATTTTAGCAAAAATAATTCTTCCAAAATATCACCGTGTTTTCCTGAAAATAAGACCCTGTCTTATATTTTTTTTGAACCCTGAAATAAGCCCTTGGCCTTATTTTCGAGGAGGTCTTATTATTTTGGGGCGCATGGAGCAAGACGGGACTCCTCTTGCCATCTTACCTGATTTCCAGCTCTCCCTCCCTAACCCTAACCAGAGGAAATGGCGGGGACCAGCTGCACATGTGTTTAAATATTTTTGGGGAGGGCTTATTTTTGGGGGAGGTCTTATTTTCAGGGAAACACGGTAGCACCTTTAGGGCACTATTCTGGCGATAAATTACCATTTACCTTTTTTGTATTGGATTTCTTCTCCTGACAAGTTCTTTTCCCTACATTCAAGACAACTGATAAAATATTTACAGCAACATGAAGTTCATTACCTTAATGGCAAACCCTGTTATTCGCTTTAACTGTACTGCAATACCTAAATTGCTGCCATTAACTGCAATGGAATCTTCCCTGTTTTACGAGACTCGCATAGATGACTCTGATTACAAAAAACCTGTGCTTAATGCCATCTATTTAAAAAAAAGAGAGGAAAATGTAGGTTTAGGATTATCCAAAGGCATCTGAAGAGCCGCTACCAAGCCCAGATCAAATTGTATAGCCAAAAGATATTGAAACTGAGGATTTGCCCTTCGGTAGTTACGGACAATGCAAATTGTTGTTTGCGGTCCAAAAAGACCGATGAAAAATAAGCTTATCTAAGGTATCGTTTCACCTGCAGCTCCAGAAAAAAAAAAAAAATCTGCAAATCTCAAATTGTGGTTATCCCAGAATATCGATTTCCACTTAGGAATCAAATTTAAGCCTCCAGCAACATTCACGTATATCTTTCCACCTTAAATGCAAAAGAAATATAACTAGGTTTGGAGTGGCACTAACTAAAATGGCAAGGGACAAATGATATCTATCCAATTACACCCACAATTTTTCTTCTTTTTCTTTTGATTTGATTTAAATCCCCAAAAATAACTTAGACTAACAATGAAGCTGAAATGCTGGGAAGTTAAAACTCCTTCTGCATATGAAATCAGAGTTTTTTAAAAAACTTGATCAGAATCCTATCAATTTGTTTAAATAATGTAGTAAGTATTAACATAGATATCCTGATGATGATAGATAGAGAGGCTAGAGATAGATAGATAGATAGATAGATAGATAGATAGATAGATAGATAGACAGACAGACAGACAGACAGACAGACAGACAGACAGACAGACAGACATAGACAGACAGATAGATAGATATAGACATAGATCAGGGGTCGGCAACCTTAAACACTCAAAGAACCACAAAGGTCCTAACCGGAAGCCCCCATTCAATTCTGGAGCCAACCAGAAATCCAGTTCCCCCATCATAGTCTCCTCCTAGCACAGCATCCTTTTTCCTCTACTTGTCCTAACCGAAAGCCCTATCAATTGTGGAGCTGATCAGCAACAGGGAGCCACAGCAGAGGGATGAAAGAGCCACATGCGGCTCCAGAGCCACGAGTTGCTGATCCCTGACATAGATGATAGGTAGATGGATGGATGGATGGACAGACAGACAGAGATAGGGAGGGAGGTAGGCTGGCCTGCAGTTTGGCAGGCAGGCAGGCAGACTGACATTACTTCAAGAGTGACATTCATTTTGTAAAAAAAAAAAATATTTCCAAAAGACTGATAGGCATATTAAATCATCCGTTAATATCAACATCTCCAGTTAAATAGTTGGATATGTTTGCCATTGAAGAAGATCTTCCTAGGATATTCAAACTATATTTAAAACTCCAAAATGTACAGATACCATATATCTTATAGGAAATATATTAGACTTCTTCCAGTTGAGTGAATAATCTGAAATCTTACTAAACTGTTGCACTGAGTCAAAAATTTTTTTTTATAAAGAACGCTAATAATCATCAAAAAGACATAGGATATCATCAGCCTATAACAACGGTTTGCATTCAACAAGAGCCATATTGCAACCTCAAATGTTCTTCAATGGTTGGATCCAATAAGCCAAAGATTCCACATGCAAATTAAATATAAGGGTAGATATCCAACACAAAAAGATCTATTTTAACACACTGCAGTGATCTCTTTATGTGACCTTTATTGACAAATCTAATTCATTCTCAGTAAATAAGGCTAATTTAAGGTTGTAGCACGGTAATTAAGAGGGTTCGGCAATTACGAAATTACCCTCTTCAGCCAGTCTTATCAAATAACAATTTATTTCAGCTCCAGGGACTTTGGCATATAAATTCCATAGTCACTGAACATCAGTGATATTATGGATGGTTGATATGAGTTGGATCCATACTTCGATTACTTCTGAAGAAGAGGAAGATACAGGCAGTGGTGGGATTCAAATAATTTAACAACCGGTTCTCTGCCTTAATGACCGGCTGGGTGGACGTGGCCATGGTGGACATCGCCAGGGGGTGTGACAGGCAGCACTTGGCCTCCTGCACCCCGCTGGGAACAAAGATGGGCCACGGGGGGGGGACGAGGGACGCGCTGCCACCCCATGCCCCATTTTGGGCCTAATAGGCCTCCCTGCAGCCTCCTGGGAGTGAAAATGGGCCGCAGGGTGGGGCATGCTGTACCCCCCCTGCACCCCATTTTGAACCTAGTAGGCCTCCCTGCAGCCTTGCTCCCCATCCCCCGCCCCGTGTTTTGGGCCTAGTAGGCCTCCATGAAGACTCCTGGGAGCGAAAATGAGCCACGGGGTGGGGGCACAAGGCACCCCCGAGTCTTGTGGTAGGCTCCCTGCAGCCTCATCTGCTCCCCATGCCCTGTTTTGGCCTAGGAGGCTTCCCTGAACTTATCTGGGAGTCAAAATGGGGCAAATGGGGACTCCTGGAAGGGGCAGGGAGGAGAGGGGCGGGGCAAACCGCCTGAACCGGCTGAATCCCACCACTGGATACAGGTGGACATTGGAATGGAGGTTCAGAAGGTCTCATCAGATCACATTGTCTTCATGGTTGAGCACGCCCTGGGGCAACTCTTACCAGTAAGTTGTGTGGGAACTTCAGTGACCATAATTCAAAGAATTGGCTGAGCAGATGGCATTGTAAACAACACCTGAGCTAACTGTAAGCCAAAGAGAGACATCCTGTTCTTCATGTCTACGGAGATGCTCAGTCATCCAGGTCAGGGTTGTCCCAAAGGTGCTTTTTTCACGAGGCAACTGAACTTTCTGGTTTTTCTTTGAAGACGTTTCGCTGCTCATCCAAGAAGCTTCTTCAGCTCAGAAATGAAGAAGCTTCCTGGATGAGAAATGAAACATCTTCAAAGAAAAACCAAAAAGTCCAGTTGCCTCTTGAAAAAAGTACCTTTGGGACATCCTATTCTTCACTCTTTTGCTTTTCCAAGACCAGAACTGTGGCTTTCTTTATCTTAACCAGGTCCACCCTCAAAGGAAACAGATTGCATAAACTATTCAACAACCTTCCTATAAATTCCTCGAGAGTACCTAATGTTCTGCAGATTGAATTGCAGATGAATGCAAGTAGATATCAACTTTGCTTATTTCTGAAGAAGAGGAAGATACAGGTGTGTTCTGTCCCCGTCTCCACACACACACACACACAGCCAGCCGAGGGTTAAAGGAAGCACTTGGCACGCACACAGTTTGTTATCAGAAACTTGGCAGCAAGACGAGCACCGACTGCCAAGTGCTTTTACTTCAATAAACGGGAGTATCCCTTCACCATATAAACAGAAATACACACAGTTTGCAAATAGTCCAGTTCAAAACAAGAAACCTTCGGCAGATTTAGGCGTTGTTCAAAGTGACTAGACAGAGTTAGTTTTTGTCCGTCACAGAGTCTTAAATAGCCACCACACTCTCTTATATAGTCTCTGGGGTGTGGTCCAGTGACTAATCCCTGGCACGCCTCCTCAACTGCTGCAACCATTTATCACGCCTTCGTTGGTGTGGATCCAGGAACGACAGATCGCCTCCATCGTTATCATCGGAGACACTTGGCTCCTGGCTAATCTCCTTTTCCTTGGCCGGCACCTGAGGCAGTGCCAGAGAGGAGGGGTCTGGAGAGGGAGGCCTGGCCGACTCCTCGCCTTCATGTTCGGTGCCTTCTCCCTTTGATAAGATAGGCTCGGAGGATGGAGCCACAACACAGGTGGATATTAGAATGGAGCAGAGGTGGGCTTCACCAGTGGTGGGATTCAACTAATTTAACAACCGGTTCTCTGCCCTAATGATTTCTTCCAACAACCAGTTCGCCAAACTGCTCAGAAAGTTAACAACCAGTTCTCCCGAAGGTGTGCAAACTGGCTGAATCCCACCACTGGGCTTCACATAATTTAACAACCTGTTCACCCAGAATCGAATATATGAGCGTGCGCGCCTTCTTCGCAGGCGCTTTGCTCACGCACGTGGCTTGCACACATGCACGTGGCTTAAAAAATGCAGCTAAATAGGACGGCATAGCGCCGGGACAGGTTGCAACTACTGGCTCACCCCAAACAAGTCCGAACCGGCTGAATCCCACTCCTGGAATGGAGGTTCAGAAGGTCTCACTAAACTATTCATTTAGTGACTATTTGAAGTTGCAACAGAGCTTTAAAAAAGCGACTTACGATCATTTTTCACACTTATGATCGTTGCAGCATCCCCATGGTCATATGATCAAAATTCAGATGCTTGGCAACTGGCATGCATTTATGATGGTTGCAGTGTCCCGGGGTCATGTGATTACCATTTGTAACTTTGCCAGCCAACTTCCAATCAGCAAAGTCAATGGGGAAGCCAGATTCACATAATAACCATGTTACTCACTGAACAATGGCAGTGATTCACTTAACAACTGTGGCAAGAAAGCTCGTACAATGAGGCAAAACTCACTTATCAACTGTCCCACTCAGAGGTGGTATTCAGCCGGTTCGGGCCTGTTCGGGAGAACTGGTAGCGGAGATCGTGGGTGGGCCCTCCACTTCAACTCTATGCCGTCCCATTTTTGAGGCCGGGTGCATGCACGGAAGGTGTGCGCGAGAGCAAAGCACATATGTGGAAGGCCGGGAGCAAATGCGGAAGGTGGTAAAACGGTGGTAAAAATATGTGAAACCCACTTCTGGTCCCACTTAGCAACAGATAGTTTGCGCTCAATTGTGGTCATAAGTCGATGACTATCTGTATTGCCTTCTGAGTTGGATGTTTTTTGGGTTGATGGGCAGCTATGTCATTTGGTTCAATAAATAAGTAAAAGTAAAGGTTTCCCGCGCATATATGTGCTAGTCATTCCCGACTCTAGGGGGCGGTGCTCATCTCCGTTTCTAAGGCGAAGAGCCAGCGCTGTCCGAAGACGTCTCCGTGGTCATGTGGCCGGCATGACTCAACGCCAAAGGTGCACGGAACGCTGTTCCCTTCCCACCAAAGGTGGTCCCTATTTTTCTACTTGCATTTTTTATGTGCTTTTGAACTGCTAGGTTGGCAGAAACTGGGACAAGTAACGGGAGCTCACCCCGTTACGCAGCACTAGGGATTCGAACCGCCGAACTGCCAACCTTTCAATCGCCAAGCTCAGCATCTTAGCCACTGAGCCACCGTGTCCCCAATAAATAAGTATGTTTCTCAAAAATAGAAAACTCTGCTGGAGAAAATAAGCTAATCTACCTCCTTAGAACATCTGCCAAGGGTGCATAACAAGCATGTTCCAATCCATATATATTTTTAACGCACCGTAACTGTCTGAGCACTAGCAAAGATAATGTAATGCACTGTAAGTTTTGCTCGACTTTCCTTGCCTTTTATGGTGAAACCCCAACCCATGGAGCGAATGGCAGTTCTTCCTTAGTCTGGAGCTCCATTCCTCCACAGCATTATATATTTGTAACTTGTTATGCCACCAACTTGGTACACCCTCCTTGGTCTTCTCTGAAACTGTTTGGACATCTGTCAAAGTTCTTCCACTACTTTGCTTCATACCTTCCAAACTGTTAAATTTTACCAAGTGAACTTCACGAAAGACTGGGAGGGTGGGGTGAACGTTTCCTGCTCCCAGACAGCTATGGTGGAACCTGAAGCTTCTAGTGATGTTTACCAGGTATATGGCTATCTCCAATTTTCTCTCAATTGTTTTTCTTAGGATGGGATTCATGAGCCTTCAGGATTCTATCTTGATTGACTCTATCAAGGGCTGCTGTTTTGAAGACTCTATAACTCCAGCTGGGTTAGAAGATAGAATAATAGAGCTGGAAGGGACTTTGGAGGTCTTCTAGTCCAACCTCCTGCTCAAGCAGGAGATACTACACCATTTCAGATAAATGGCTGTCCAGTTTCTTTCTGAAAACCTCCAGTGATGGAGCGCCCACAATGTCTGAGCATGTGTCATGCACAGTCCATGCCCACCCCAGCTCCACAAAGGGAAAAAACATTGCAATATGTCACGGGATGGCAACATGACATGTGAGTTTGACAACCGTGCTCTAGAGAGAGGTGATCATCTCCGTTTCTGAGCTGAGGGAGCCCGCGTTATCCCAAGACACGGTCATCTGGCCAGCATGACTACACAGCAAAGGCACATGGAACGCTGTTACCTTCCCATTGAAGTAGTACCTATTAATCTACTCGCATTTGCATGCTTTCGAACTGCTAGGGGCAGGAGCTTAGGCAAGGAACGGGAACTCACTCCATCACAGAGCGCTCGGGTCTCAAACCCAGGCTATCAGCTTTTCAGCTGACAAGCTCAGTGCTTTTAACCGCTAAGCCATCGTGCCGTCTACTCAGAATCTAACAGTAACCAAAGTAGACCAATGTGTCCTAGAAGGGGACAATGAGATCCATCCATCATTGTCCATGCTGCTGCAATCTGGATCAGCTGCAGCTGCTGAATGGCTTTCAAAGTAGCCCCAACTTCATTGCATTGCAATAGTCCATGACGGAGGCCACCAAAACATCAGTGACTATTGGTAGTCTGCTAATCCAGGTAGAGGTGGAAGTGGCACACAATGTCTACGGAGATTCTCAATCATCCGAGTTATGTTTGTCCCAAAGGTGCTTTTCCATGAGTGAACTGAAGAAGCTGCTTGGATGTGAAGTGAAACATGAAAACATGAATACGTGAAACCTCAAGGAAAAACAAAGGAAGTCCAGTTGTTTCTTGAAAAAGCATCTTTCGGACAAGAGCCTTGATAGTACAGTGGTCTAAGCACCCTGTTATTAACACAGCTGCCTGCAATTACTTGCTGGTTCGAATCTCTCCAAGGCTCAAGGTCGACTCAGCCTTCCATCCTTTCTAAGGTAGGTGAAATGAGGACCCAGTTTGTGGGGGCAATAAGCTGACTTTGTATAAATATACAAAAGGATGAAGGCTATTGCTTAACGCATTGTAAGCCGCCCTGAGTCTCCGGAGAAGGGCGGCATATAAATCAAAATTTTTTAAAAAAGGAGCTCACAAGATAAATGTCACAAGTGTTTTCAGAATTGCTGTGGCTACGTGATCAGTCACAAACAGTATGGATCCTGTCCAAGCCATCTCCTGTTTGCAATTAACTGCAAGCCTTCCCCGCCCTAGTTAATTGCAGGTTAACTCCCCATATAAGCACGGACCTTTCTACTTGCTATTGGGGCCTAGACACTGTTTAGGCCTAGATGCAGAGCCAGTGCTGAAGCACCTGGACGCAGAGCCCAGAGCAGAGCTGCAGAAGGGAGGAGAACTCAGCTAAGGAGTCCTGATGGCTGCAGCAGAGATAGTGGCAGAAAAGGAGCCGAAGAGCTGTGTAAAGATACTCCCATGGAGCTAGCTGCAACTGTGAGTTGAGATAGCTGGGAGCCTTTTGAAGTCTCCAATTTCGGCTTGCCTTTTGCTGAGTTGAAGCACGCAAGCCAACATCTGAACTGTTGCTGCTGTTGGAGCTATGATCGGAGGGAGAGCTGAACAGTTTCCCTCCCAGGAGCTTCAAGCCACGTTTGCTGATTGAATTGTTTTTCACAGGTGACTTTTAGCTGTGAAGCTTACGCTGCTGCCCTTCTACCACCTCGATGATGTATCGACACCGAAGCTGTTTAATGTCATGTTAGTTTTTTTTTCTTATGGACTGTTTCGGTATTGTGGAGAGGAATTTAGGGAGAAGGCTTGGCTTCATTTAACCAAGATAAGACTTTGTTGTTAATGTGCCTTTTTTAAAGATATAGTGTTTTTTAAACATTTTCAAGTAAAGTATATTTTTATACAAGACTCCTCTGCTAGTTTTATTTCAGTCCTAGTGTGTTTGCTTGTGAGCTGGTTCACAGTTCGGGGACAACCCTCAACCCCATCCCGACAATAAATTTGTGAGAAGCCTTCCAAGATACAGCTCAATGTTCCTCAGTTTTAATTTGAAAATGCATAATTTTGTGCTTTGTTTCAGGCAATAAATACATCATCAAGAATGAAGAATAATTGTGTAAGATAAGAAATGTGAATTAGGTCAGTTAAACTGTGACCCAGACTAAATTCTCAAAGATCGCTCCTTCTGATAGTTTATATAGAATTTCTGCTTTAATCAATCAACCACTTCCCTTGGGTATCGCTCAGTCAATTAACTTAAAATAGCTGTAAATAAATGTCCATTATATTGAAAACTCAACAGTTTTTTTTTTGTCTTTTAAAGGAAAAGGAACGTATAAACCAGAAATTTCACAATGACCAGAAGAACTTCAGAACAGCAATAACCTCCAAAGACAACAGCTCTTTAACTCTTAACCCATCCACATTTCTTTGATTAAAATTTATTAGTAAAAAGCGAGTCGAATAGATGTTAGTTATGAATATTTTACACAATATTTTATTGCAGCATGCAGGCGTCATAAAAACATGAAACAGGAATTGAAAGGATCACAGAAATTCTCCTACCTCATCCTGAGTCACGATTTTGGTATTTTCAGTTCTGGCTTTCTTCTGTAATAATCTTGTTTCATATTCAGGCCTAGGATGTTCCTAAATCAAACGGAAAAAAAAATGTGGAGTGAATTTAACATCTGAGCCGCAAGCCACGTAGAAACCATCCAAGTCCTTAACGGAGATCTTGGCTCCTGCACATTTGAACGTGAGCAAGAATACTGGTAAGAGTTTTCTTGTGACATAAGAGTTATGATGGTTTGAATGGAACAAGAAGGCAACCTTTTAGATTCTCCTTGTTGTATTTGGGTAGCAAAAAAGATGAAAAGAGCAGCATTGCAAGTAAATGCTTTAAAATACAGACTAAGGGTACGTAAGTATAATGGATTTTGGAAACAGAATCCCTTGAACCCAACCACCAAAATATAAAGCTAATATCCTACAAGTAATCTACCAGGAATAACAGAAGGGACCTCAGAGGTCTTCTAGTCCAACCCCTTGCTCAAGCAAGAGACCCTGGCCTATGTCATTTCTGGCCTTGGCTCCTGCACATTTGAACATGAACAAGAATACTGGTAAGAGATGCTTGTGATATAAGAGTTATTGATGGTTTGAATGGAACATGAAGTCAAACCTTTAGATGCTCCTTGGTGTATTTGGGTAGCAGAAAGGGTGAAAGAACACATGGCAAGTAAATGCTTTAACATACAGACTAAGGGTACATAAGTATAATGGACTCTGGAAACACAATCCCTGAATACAACCCCTGAAAATATAAAGCTAATACCCTGGAAATAATCTTGAAGAGCCTTGGTGGCGCAGCAGACTAAAGCACTGTTAAGTGCTTTAAGTAATACCAGCTGCCTGCAATTACTGTGAGTTCAATTCTCAGCAGGCTCAAGGTTGACTCAGCCTTCCATCCTTTCGAGGTAGGTAAAATGAGGACCCAGTTTGTGGGGGCAATAAGCGGACTTTGTATAAAAAAGAACACCACTTGGGGGGGGCGAAAGCCCTACTAAGCAGGTATATACAAAAGTATGAAGGCTATTGCTTAACGCATTGTAAGCCGCCCTGAGTCTCTGGAGAAGGGCGGCATATAAATCAAACCAATAAATAAATAAATAAATAATCTACATCAGGAATAGCAGAATAACAGAAGGGTCCTTGGAGGTCTTCTAGTCCAACCTCCTGCTCAAGCAGGAGACCCTATACCCATGATGGTGAACCTATGACACGGGTGCCACAGGTAGCACACACGGAGCCATACCTGTGGGCACGCAAGCATTGCCCTACCTCAGGCCAGCAGGCATGTGTGCGCTGGCCAACTGATTTTCGGGCCTTCCGGGGCGACCGGAAGTCGGGAAATGGGCTGTTTCCAGGCCTCCGAAGGGCCTCCGGGGGAGTGGGGAAGGCTGTTTTCGCCCTCCCCAGGCTCCTAGAAAGGCTCTGGAGCCTGGGGAGGGCAAAAAAATGGGCCTACTGGGCCCACCGTGCCATTGCATGCCAAAAGCGGGGGGAGAGTGGGGTGGTCACGTGCGCATGCGTGGGGGGATGGGGCGCATTGAATTATGGGTATGGGCACGCGCGTGCAATCCCCCCCGACTGCCCCCACTTTTGGCACACGACGGCAAAAAGGTTAGCCATCACAGACAAATGGTTGTCCAATCTCTTCTTTAAAACTTCCAGTGTTGGGACACCCACAACTTCTGGAGGCAAGTCGTTCTATTGATTAATTGTTCTAACGGTCAGGAAATTTCTCCTTAGTTCTAGGTTGCTTCTCTCCTTGATTAGTTTCCATCCATTACTTCCAGGGGTGGGGCTGCTGGGGGTTCGCAGGGGTTCGGGAGAACCTCTAGCTGAAATTCTGTGCAGTTCGGAGAACCCACAAATCCCACTCCTGGCTGGCCCTGCCCACCCCGCCCCTCCTCTCCCGGGAGTCCCCACGTGGCCCGTTTTGGATGCAGGTAAGTGCAGGGCGCGCATGGAGGCTCGGGGATGGTGAAATATGGGCCTATCGGAAGTTCGGGAAACTGGCCTGTTTCCAGCCTCCAGAGGGCATCTGGAGCCTGGGGAGGCTGTGTCCGCCCTCCCAGAGACTAGAGGAAAGCCTCCGGAGGCCGGGGAGGGATAAAATGCCCCTCTGCCATGTTGCAGGAGGCTGACTAGGCCATACCCACCCTGGCCATGCCCACCCAGCACACAGGCAGAGAACCCCTTGCTAAAATTTTTGAAGCCCACCCCTAATTACTTCTTGTTCTGCCTTCTTGTGCTTTGGAGAATAGCTTCGCTCCCTCTTCTTCGTGGCAACCCCTGAGATATTGGAACACTGCTATCGTGTCACCCCTAGTCCTTCACTTCGTTAGATTAGACATACCCCAATTCCTGCAACCGTTCTTCGTATGTTTTATCCCCCAGTCCCTAACCATCTTGGTTGGTCTTCCATTCTTATTATAATGACTTTTTCTGGTTTTCATGTTAGATAAATCCTTCTAGCTTCTAATTACACAGTCCTTGAGGTTTTGATTTTTTAAAAAAAACAACAACATAAAAACGTATGCGATTTTTATGCCGTTCAACTTTTCCAATATTGTTGAATTACACAATAATATTGTTATTCTAATTGAATAGCTTGCCAATGCAAGGTATAGGACCGGCCAAAAATCGGATTTGAATTTGCAAGCCAAGAGCCTAATTGCATTTGCTTTGGCAGTTCGGTCCCAAGAACTGAATTATTTGTATTGGGTTTGGGGAAATGAAATCATCGGATCAATATGAAGAATTGAACGGATTAAAAGTCTAGGGGCACATGAGCAAAAATAAAAATAAATAAATAAAAAATCCCTGACGTGTTTGAACCGTTTCCAAAGTACTCACTTCCTCCTCCTCCAATCCTGTGAGATCCCAGAAATAAGACAACCTCATCTGCAAACGCTTCCAGTTTTCAAGAAACATTGTGGCTGAAATGAAAGAAAAACAATTCTGATCATTGTAGGAGAGCTCGGTGTTTAAAATATCCAGCTAAGATTGTGTTTCTTACCAACAAGGTTCTCTTAAGCCAAGTTCAACTCCTGATGGGCTACATCATCTATTTATTTCCCTTTTCTGGATCCTTGCTGATTTCTCTGCCTGCTTACTTAATACTTATTCTCTGGATCCATGCACACAAAATGAAAGAAAGATTGGCACAGTGACACAACCTTACAACCAGGGGTGAAATCCAGCAGGTTCTGACAGGTTCTGGAGAACCGGTAGCGGAAATTTTGAGTAGTTCGGAGAACCGGCAAATACCACCTCTGGCTGGCCCAGAGTGGGGAGGGAATGGGGATTTTGCAGTATCCTTCCCCCAGGAGTGGGGCGGGAATGGGGATTTTGTAGTATCCTTCCCCTGGAGTGGGGTGGGAATGGAGATTTTGCAACATCCTTCCCCCAGGAGTGGGGAGGGAATGGAGATTTTGCAGTATCCTTCCCCTGGAGTGGGGTGGGAATGGAGATTTTGCAGTATCCTTCCCCCAGGAGTGGGGAGGGAATGGGGATTTTGCAGTATCCTTCCCCTGGAGTGGGGTGGGAATGGAGATTTTGCAGTATCCTTCCACTGGAGTGGGGTGGGAATGGAGATTTTGCAGTATCCTTCCCCCAGGAGTGTGGAGGGAATGGGAATTTTGCAGTATCCTTCCCACAGGAGTGTGGAGGGAATGGGAATTTTGCAGTATCCTTCTCTTGGAGTGGGGAAGGAATGGAGATTTTGCAGTATCCTTCCCCCAGGAGTGGGGAGGGAATGGGGATTTTGCAGTATCCTTCCCCCAGGAGTGGGGTGGGAATGGAGATTTTGCAGTATCCTTCCCCTGCCATACCACACCACACCACACCACGCCCATCAAGCCACGCTCACAGAACCGGTAGTAAAAAATTTGGATTTCACCACTGCTTACAACCCTTAAACACAATGGTCTCCAACTAGGGGTGGAGGTTTCTTTCCCTACAGGTTCGTAAATGTGAACACGCGCATCTACGCATGGGCAGTGCCTTGCACGCATGCGCTTTGTTGGTGCATGTGTCTTCCATGCATGCACCCAGCCTTAAAAATGTGCGTAAATAGGATGGCATAGAGCCAGGGCGGGTGAGCAGGTCCACCAGCGATTTCCGCTACCAGTTCGGGCGAACTGGTCTGAACCAGCTGAATACCACCTTTGTCTCCAACCCATGTACGTGAGCTTCAGGTTGAAGGAGCTACTTCCGCACATAGTTTCAAGCCATGGACTGCCCAAGGTTATGAAGTCAGTGGAGGAACCCATACAGGCTTGGAAGTACCAGGAGGGTCAAGATACACGTCATGTTGAACAATCAGGCCTATATTCAGCCATTCCCAGGGGTCTCTCTTTCTCTCTCTCTCTCTCTCTCTCTTCTCTCTCTCTCTCTCTCTCTCTCAACATTTTGAGATGGATTATTTCTACAAAGATTGTATTTCTACCAGCATTTAAACAGTGCACCTTCCTTCCTTCCTTCTTTCCTTCCTTCCTTCCTTCCTTCCTTCCTCCCTTCCCTTCCCTCCCTTCCCTTCCCTCGTCCCATCCATCCATCCATCCTCCCTCTTCTTTCACTTCCTTCCTTTTCTCACCTTTCTTCCTCCCTCACTCTTCTTCCCTTTCTCCTCTTCCTTCCTCCCTCCCTCCCTCTTCTGTCCCTTCCTATATTTCTCTTTGATATTCTCCTTCCCTCCTTTCTTCCTTCCTTCTCCCTCCCTCCCTCTTCTGTCCCTTTCATACTTCTCCTTCTGATATTCCTTCCTTCCTTCCTTCTTTCTCTCCCTCCCTCCCTCTTCTGTCCCTTTCCATACTTCTCCTTCTGATAGTCCGTCCGTCCTTCCTTCCTTCTTCCTTCCTTCCTTCCTTCTTTCCCTCCCTCCCTCCTCTTCTGTCCCTTTCCATACTTCTCCTTCTGATATTCCTTCCTTCCTTCCTTCCTTTTCCTCCTTCCTTCCCTCCCTCCCTCCCTCTTCTGTCCCTTTCCATACTTTCGTCTGATATTCCTTCCTTCCTTCCTTCCTTCCTTCCTCCCTCTCCCTCCCTCCTCCCTCTTCTGTCCCTTTCCATACTTCTCCTCCCTCCCTCCTCCCTCCCTCCCTTCCTTCCCTCCCTCCCTCCCTCTTCTGTCCCTTTCCATACTTCTCCTTCTGATATTCCTTCCTTCCTTCCTTCCTTCCTTCCTTCCCTCCCTCCTCCCTCCCTCCCTCCCTCTCCCTCCCTCTTCTGTCCCTTTCCATACTTCTCCTTCTGATAGTCCGTCCTCCTTCCTTCCTTCCTTCCTTCCTTCCTTCCTTCCTTCTTTCCTCCCTCCCTCCCTCTTCTGTCCCTTTCCATACTTCTCCTTCTGATATTCCTTCCTTCCTTCCTTCCTTCCTTCCTTCCTTCCCTCCTTCCTCCCTCCCTCCCTCTTCTGTCCCTTTCCATACTTCTCCGTCTGATATTCCTTCCTTCCTTCCTTCCTTCCTTCCTTCCTTCCTTCCTTCCTTCCTTCCCTCCCTCCCTCCCTCCCTCCCTCCCTCCCTCTTCTGTCCCTTTCCATACTTCTCCTTCCTCCCTCCCTCCTCCCTCTCCCTCCCTCCCTCCCTCTTAGAAATTGAAAAAAAAAATCCATTAAGCTGAACTTATTACCACATTCCACCCCAATACATCTCTCAACAACTTTGATTTAATTCGGATGCTTCTCAGCAGGGCTTTGTACACTTGGCTGTTCTTCCTTCGTGGCACGTGGTGCAGCACCAAGGAAGACCCCCGGTCTCACGTCATGGAAATATGCTAAGTTCTCAGGTTTGTGCCCAGAGCCTGACAATCGGGCAATTATAAGTCAAGACAAGAGTTTGTTATAGGTTACAGGGTATACCGCCAGGCCTTTCCACGGTCTATTTTTAAAGTCCTCTGAGCTGCTACCCATTAGTAAACTCCGTGGTAATGGCTTCCTTATGTTCATCAAGTAGTCTGCAATGCAGCCCTTCTTCTTCTTCTTTTTTTTTGCCTCTCCTCGATGAACTGTCAATCAGTTTCACCGAATGACTCATTTTAACAATGCCACATGTGTGAGGGAAGGGAGAACTGTGGCTTGAGAGATGATACTTCCCTCTATAACTTAACTAGATATCTTTTCTGGAGTCTGCCCTATACAGGAAGTCTTTGGCCTGCCCCAGGGGCGGGTTCCAAATCCCGTTGCTACCGGTTTGCTTCTGGGCGGAGCCTCCCGCCGCCGCCGCTACTGGTTCGCCTGATCTGGTGTGAACCGGTAGCAACCCACCACTGACCTTCCCCTATGCAGGCAGTCTTATGGCCACAAAGAAGAGCCTCGGTGGTGCAGAAGAGCCTCGGTGGTGCAGCGGACTAAAGTGCTGTTAAGTGTTAGCACTTAGCTGCCAGCTGCCTGCAATTAGTGCAAGTTCAAATCTCACCAGGCTCAAGGTTGACTCAGCCTTCCATCCTTTCGAGGTAGGTAAATTGAGGACCCGATTGTGGGGGCAATAAGCTGACTTTGTATAAATATACAAAAGGATGAAGGCTATTGCTTAACGCATTGTAAGCCGCCCTGAGTCTCGGAGAAGGGCGGCATATAAATCGAACCAATAAATAAAATAAATACAATAAATAAATAAATATACAAAAAAGTATGCAGGCTATTGCTATAATGCATTGTAAGCCGCCCTGAGTCTCTGGAGAAGGGTGGCATATAAATCGAACCAATAAATAAAATAAATACAATAAATAAATAAATATACAAAAAAGTATGAAGGCTATTGCTATAATGCATTGTAAGCCGCCCTGAGTCTCGGAGAAGGGCGGCATATAAATCGAACCAATAAATAAAATAAATACAATAAATAAATAAATATACAAAAAAGTAGGAAGGCTATTGCTATAATGCATTGTAAGCCGCCCTGAGTCTACGGAGAAGGGCGGCATATAAATCGAACCAGTAAATAAAATAAATACAATAAATAAATAAATATACAAAAAAGTATGAAGGCTATTGCTATAATGCATTGTAAGCCGCCCTGAGTCTCCGGAGAAGGGTGGCATATAAATCGAACCAATAAATAAAATAAATACAATAAATAAATAAATAAACAAAAAAGTAGGAAGGCTATTGCTATAATGCATTGTAAGCCGCCCTGAGTCTCCGGAGAAGGGCGGCATATAAATTGGATAAATAAATAAATAAATAAATAAATAAATAAATAAATAAATAAATAAATAAATAAAGCCGAACATTTCTTGTTGCTAATCAAAGAAAACTGTTAAGTGAACTTAAAACAGAAAACCGTTAAGTGAACCTAAAACAGCTGTGCTAGAATAATACAGCTTTGTAAGAGGGTCAAGGTTCCAAGTAATACATCCCCTTCAATGAGAACTCCGAGGCAGGCATATTCCTCAAAGAACATTTGATTGGGATCCTATCAAATTGGCACAGACTTGGTGGAAAGCCGGCTCTAAATTCCTGCCGGTTTTACACCCAATTAAAAGTAAAATGTTGTCACTCTCCCCACCCCGGAGTCTCCAGTCACATGGTCCAATCAGCATGTGGTCCAGTTGCTAGGTGACCTCAGTCTCCACCTTTTGAACACCTGCGTGAATGTCCTTGTTTCCGGGGGAAAGAATTTTATTTCGGCTACAACACCCCAGCTATCTCTACACCTCCCTCCTTGGACCCTTTGCTCCGGGCTGTGTCAGCCCCGAAGCCAACGCGAAAAGAAACCTCCTTAGAGGAAAGCTACAAAAGACAAAATGGCCACAGTTAGGCCAACTTCAGGACAGGCAAAAAAACAGTGAGAGGAGGAGAGACATCTGAATTCCTGCTGGCTTCTCCACTGAGTTCCCTTGTGGGAATTTGGTTGGGAGTATCAGAAATCTTCTCTTCTCTTCTCTTCTCTTCTCTTCTCTTCTCTTCTCTTTTTCTCTTTTCTCCTCTCCTCTCTCCTCTCCTCTCCTCTCTCTCCTCTCCTCTCCTCTCCTCTCCTTTCACCTTACCCTACCCTACCCTATTCTTCTTTCTCTTCTCTTCTCTTCTTCTCTTCTCTTCTTTTCTCTTCTCTTCTCTTCTCTTCTCCTCCTCTCTCTCCTCTCCTCTCTCTCACCTCACCTCACCTCACCTCACCTCACCTCACCTCACCCTTCCCTTCCCTTCCCTTCCCTTCCCTTCCCTTCCCTTCCCTTCTCCTCTCCTCTCCTCTCCTCTCCTCTCCTCTCCTCTCCCTTCTCCCGTCCCCTTCCCTCCCCTCATGTAAATAGCTGCTTCTCAGAGGTGGGTTTCACATACTGTAGCAACAGGTTTGCCAAGCACCAGAAATGTGAGTGCACGCCATCGGCGCATGCGTGTGACATCACAAAACACGGCAATTCACTTGCATGCGCCATCCGCACATACGTGCGGGGTCAAAAACACAGCAATGTAGGACGAGATTGCACATGGGCGAGTGGGCGGGGGTGGAGCTGCCCACCCGCAGGTCACCACTACTGGTTCGCCGGAACCGGTCTGAACCAGCTGAATACCACCTCTGCTGCTGCTGCTGCATGGAGGAGGAAGGGGGGATTGTGAGAGTGGCTTGGAAACTGTCATGGAACATTGGAAATGAAGATCAAATGACTGCACCAACGAGCAGTGTAGCAGCAATCAGTAGCACCCACAACTTCCCCAAATTTTGTTTTCTTGGGCGTCACGGACCTCAGGTTTTGGACACACACTCTAAATATAAATATAAATTATAAATATAAAAATATATAAATCAAATTAATAATAATAAAAATAATAAATTAGGCCATTTAAAATACTCTGGTTCAAAACGTGTTCCCCTGTGATGCACTGTTTCTCCCAGTTAAAGGTGATGACCAGGAGAGATTTAGTAATATATACAGAAATACTGAAATGGGGAGTGGGGAACGATAGTCCTCAATCCAGTCTAAATCTTAGCGTCTAATTTCAAATGGACTTTGCAGGAAATCCATTCAGGAAATTTACAGCCCACTCTACCCTGTGATTCCAGAGTGGCTTTTAAGGTAATTCTTCCACTTTCAGGCACACACATTACTGTCCCCCTCTTGGCTGCTCAGTCCAGAGTTGTAGACCAACAATTCCAAGTTATAAATCAGTAGCTAAAGCCAATTCAGTAAGTAAAGCCATTCCTTCTTCTAATCTAAGTTCCTTCAGAATAACAACAGAATTGGAAGGGACCTTGGAGTTTTTCTAGTCCAACCCTCTGCTCAGGAAATCTGCTCTCCCATTGCTCAGGAAACCCTATACCATTTCGGACAAATGGTTGTCCAATCTCTTCTTAAAAACTCCACTGATTAATTAATCTCACTGTCAGGAAATTTCTCCTTAGTTCTAGGTTGCTTCTCTCCTTGACCAGTTTCCATCCATTGCTTCTTGTCCTGCCTTAAGGTACTTTGGAGAATAGGTTGACTCCCTCTTCTTCGTGGCAGCCCCTGAGATGTTAGAACACTGCTATCTTGTCACCCGTAGTCCTCCTTTTCATTAAACTAGATCAGGGGTCGGCAACCTTAAACACTCAAAGAGCCACAAAAATCCTAACCGGAAGCCCCCCATTCAATTCTGGAGCCGAACGAAAGTCTGGTTCCCTCACCATAAAGTCTCCTCCTAGCACAGCGTCCTTTTTCCTCTGCTGACCGGAAGTCTGATTCCCCCACCATAGAGTCTCCTCCTAGCGCGGTGACCATTTATTATTTATTTATTTATTTATTTATTTATTTATTTATTTATTTATTTATTTATTTATTTAGATTTATATACCGCCCTTCTCCGGAGACTCAGGGCAGCTTACAATGCGCTAAGCAATAGCCTTCATCCTTTTGTATATTTATACAAAGTCAGCTTATTGCCCCCACAAACTGGGTCCTCAATTTACCTACCTTAGAAAGGATGGAAGGCTGAGTCAACCTTGAGCCTTGGCGAGATTCGAACCTGCAGTAATTGCAGGCAGCTGGTCTTAATAACAGGGTGCTTTAGGCCACTGTACTACCAAAGCTCTTATTTATTTATTTATTTATTTATTTATTTATTTATTTATTTATTTATTTATTTATTATAATTTGTATGCCGCCCTATCTCCGTAGGACTCAGGGCGGCTCACAACAAATAAAAACAAACCCAATAAAACATAAAATACATAAATATGCATATATAAAATACATAAATGTATAAATATATAATTTAAACATATATTAAAACCCATTAAAATAATCAAAAAACCCCTCAGTCCAGGCTGGGCGATGTGAACAGCCATGTTTTTAATTCGCAGCGGAAGGTGCAAAGGTCAGGAGCCAACCGAAGTCCCAGGGGGAGTTGGTTCCAAAGAGTGGGAGCGCCCACAGAGAAAGCTCTACCCCCTGGGGGCCGCCAGCCGACATTGTCTAGCCGACGGTACCCGGAGAAGGCCCTCCCTGTGAGAACGCACCGGGCGATGGGAAGCCGTTGCTGGCTGCAGATAGTCTGACAAATATCCTGGGCCTAAGCCATGTAGGGCTTTATAGGTCATCACCAGCACCTTGAATTTTCCCCTGCCAACTGGAAGTACGGTTCCCCCGCCATAGAGTCTCCTCCTAGCACGGCGTCTTTTTTCCTCTACCTGTCCTATCCGGAAGCCCTATCAATTGTGGAGCCGACTGGCGACAGGGAGCCGCAGCAGAGGGATGAAAGAGCCACATGCGGCTCCAGAGCCACAGGTTGCTGACCCCTGAACTAGATACACTCAATTCCCGCAACTGTTCTTCGCATGTTTTAGCCTCCCGCTATAGAAATGGCTTGTTCATATTATTATGAGAAAGCAAAAAGTCTTTTGCTGTTGTGTTGCTTCTTGAGAGCAGACCAGGGATGCTTTGCGAGTTGAATTCTATTCTATTCTATTCTATTCTATTCTATTCTATTCTATTCTATTTTTGTTTTCTCTTTTGGTTTTTACTCAGGTATGGAAACGTTTGAAGCAAGCTTACCCCAGAGGGCCATGAAAACGGAGAAGAAGACGGTGGCAGGATTATCGAATAAGTGGCTGGCACGGGCGGTTCCACAAGCTGTGCTGAGGTTCCAGTAGTCACACGTTTTGTCACACAAAGGGCACATGGTGAAGGCATTACGCTGGTCACACATCTCCTTGCTAAGAAGAGCAAAAGCCAAAAGATCAGTCATCAGCTTCATGCAGGGAAAGCTTTCCAGCTGTTTGCTAGTATGGGTAGTCCTTGACATACAACCAGAGGTGAGTTTCAGCAGGTTCTGACCAGTTCTGGAGAACCGGTAGCGGAAATCTTGAATAGTTCGGAGAACCGGCAAATACCACCTCTGGCTGGCCCCGCCCCCGTCTATTCTCTGCCTCCCGAGTCTTAGCTGATCGGGAGGGAATGGAGATTTTACAGTATCCTTCCCCTGCTACGCCCACCAAGCCACGCCCACCAAGCCAAGCCATGCCCACCAAGCCACACCCACAGAAACCTACCACTGATCAGGGTTGTGTTTGACCTTGTGTGTGTGTGTGTGTGTGGCCAGAGTGGGCATGGCCAGTTCAACATTTATTTATTTATTTATTTATTTATTTATTTATTTATTTATTTATTTGTTCAACTTGTATGCCGCCTTTCTCTGAAGACTCAAGGCGGCTTACAATGCATTAAAAAACCATATATAAAAACATTAAAAATCATTAAAACCCATTCACACCATTCATGGCCGGATCTCGCCAGATCGCAAGAGCGAGATCAACAGCCCCAGGCCTGCCGGAAAAGCCAGGTCTTCACCGCTTTTCGGAAGGCCAATAGGGTGGGGATGGTCCGGATCTCAGGAGTTAACTGGTTCCAGAGAGCGGGGGCAGCCACAGAGAAGGCCCTCCCCCGCGGGCCCGCCAGCCGGCACTGTTTAGCTGACGGGACCTGCAGGAGACCAACTCTGTGGGATCTTACTGGTCGCTGGGAGCTATGCGGTAGAAGGCGGTCTCGAAGATACCTTGGCCCTGAGCCATGTAGGGCAGAGTGGCCTGAGCACTCTGCCAGCTGTGACAGCCTCCTGCAACCCTCTGTTGGTGAAAACGGAGTTCAAGGAGATTGATAGGCTATTACCGGTATTCACGCAACTTCTTCATCTGATGTATTTTCCGACTTGTTCATGGAATTCTCAGATGTATTTAGTGAGGGTCTTGGCAAATATACAGGTACTCCCATCTCCTTTAATTTGGATCCCACCTTCGTCGCCAGTTGCTCTAGCCTTCTTAACAAAGGCTAAAGAAGGGAGGCGAGGCAGGATAAACACTTCACAACATGTTTATTGGCTAACAATAACAGCTAACAGTGACTCGCTCTGGTTACCAAGGAGAGGCGAGCAGCTTTTTGAGGCACTGACAGCTCTTTTATACTCAGCTGTCAGAAGCTGGGCCAATCAGGAGCCACCAATTTCCCGCCGGCTGCCTGCCGGCACACGGACCAATCGGCTGCTCTATTGGCCGCTCGTGCTTGCCGTCCAGACATAACAGTGAAGGTCGCATGTGGCTCTCCCAAGCTCCATTTTTGCTGGCAGAGGCACTGTGGGTCGGTGCTTCTCTGTTTCCAGAGTAGCCCCGTGGGTCAGATCTAAGCAATCTGCTGGCCGGATCCAACCCCTGTGCCTTGAGTTTGACACCCTTGCCTTAATCTTTCATTCAAAGATTCATATCTTTATTTTAACAAGCAGAAGAGGACACAGATAGTCCTTGTACTTACAACAACCATTGGCCCCAGGATTTCCGTTGCTAAACAAACAAAGTGGTTGTTAAGGGAGTCACATTTTGCCACTTATTTTTTTGGCCACAGTTGTTAAGCGAATTGCTTCGGCTGTTAAGCGAATCACTAAGTGGTCCCTAAGTGAATCTGGCTTTCCCCCAATGACTTTGCTTGCCAGCTGGAAGCTGGTTGGGAAAGTCACCAAGGGCAGTCACATGTCCCAAGGATGCTACAATCATCGTAAATACATGCCCGTTGCCAAGCAACCAAATTTTGATCACATGATCTTGGGGATACTCAAGGGGTGAAATGCTCCCGGTTCGGACCGGATCGCCTGATCCGGTAGCGATGGAGGCGGGTGGTTCGGAGAACCGGTAGCAAAAATCCCTGCTCCCCCCCACATTGCCCAGCTGAGCCGCGCAATCATCAGAGGCTTTTTTTTTTAATTTTTAAAAGCATTTTTTCTGCAACCTCTTTGGCTGAAAATATGCTTTTAAAAGTAAAAAAAAAAAAGCCTCTGATGACCGCATGGCTCAGCTGAGATCACCAGCGGCTTTTAAAAGCATTTTTTCTACAACTTCTTAGGCCAAAGAGGTTATAGAAAAAATGTTTTTAAAAGGAAAAAAAGCCTCTGTCGATCAGGCAAGTCAGCTGGGATCATCAGAGGCTTTTAAAAAAAGAAAGAAAGCCTCTATCAATCAGGCAAATTAGCTGGGATCATCAGAGGCTTTAAAAGCATTTTTTTTACAACCTCCTCAACCAAAGAGGTTGTAGAAAAAAATGGTTTTAAAAGTAAAAAAAAAAAGTTGGCCATGCCCACTCAGTCATATTACCCCCTCCCCCCAAGCCTCGCCCACAGAACCGGTAGTAACAAATTTTACATTTCACCACTGGGATGCTCCAATGGTCATAAGAGCAAGGACCAACCATACTTATTTTTATGACTTCGAATGGTCTCGAAATAAATGGTTTTTAGTCGAGGACTTCCTAAGGACAAGCAAGAGTGGAAATAATCAAGTTTATCGGAGACCGGAAGAACAAATAGCATTCATGCTCTTAATAGGTCTCCTTCCTCCAGCTGAAAATATTCAGCAAAATGTTCAGCTCCAGACTTGGTACACTTTAGCAGAAGCCCGAAACACCAAACAGAGACCAAATCTTGCAATATATTTTTTTTAGGACAAGCCTATTTAGCGTGTGGCGCCTCACCTTGGAACATCTTCTTCAATGGTCAGACACCCGTACATAAAGACGATAACCCCCACGACAGAGGATGGAATGAGAAATTCCGTATATAACCCCAGCCAGGCGAAATACATTCCGATTTTTTCTCCAAAATACTTTCTAAAGGAAGGAAAAACACAACGCACAGGTAAAGACGTGAGGGGTATGAAGGATGAAGGCTATTGCTGAGCACATTGTAAGCCGCCCTGAGTCTCCGGAGAAGGGCGGCATATAAATCAAATTAAAAAAAAAAAAAGATTAGAAGACTTCCAAGGTCCCTTCCAATTCTATTTTTCTGTTCTGTTCTGTTCTGTTCTGTTCTGTTCTGTTCTGTTCTGTTCCATTCTGTTCCGTTCCATTCCATTCTGTTATATTCTATTCTATTCTACCCTACCCTACCCTACCCTACCCTACCCTACCCTACCCTACCCTACTCTACTCTACTCTACTCTACTCTACTCTACTCTACTCTACTCTGTTCTGCCCCAGCTATGGACCCCAAAGAACGCAGCACACACAAAAACTATATAAAGCTTATTTTACTCAAATAACTCAGTCTTTTTCAACCACAGGCTGTTAATAAACTTCCTTAACAGCCTACAAGCATTCTAAGATAAGGTAATCACAGTCTTACTAGGGTTGGCAGAAAGCCCAGAAGCAATTTCGCAGAGAATCCAGACGCGAAGGAGAGTGAACTAAAGTTGTTCCCTACAGCTTGATGCAATCGGCGTTCCTCCTTAAATAGGCTAAGGGAGTGGCCAATTAGCCCCAAGCCTTACTCTTGAGGAGACCTCCTCCTGAGGAGCCACTCCTGCCTTTTGGCAGCTCTGCGCGCCCGTGCATTGAGAAGAGGCTCCTCCTCTTCATCCTCTTCACTTAAAGGAGCCTCTGGAGGTTCTGAAGGCCCTGGCTGAATCCCCGCCTCTGGCATCACATCTTCTCCAGCCTCCTCACTGTCTGACTCGAGCGCCAGCTGCACAGGCTGCTGGCGCAGCACCACACCAGCCTCCTCGCTGTCAGAAATAGCTACAATCCACACAAGCCGCTGACGGGCCACAACATCTACTCTGTTATTCTATTCTATTCCATTCCGTCCCACCCCACCTTTCAAAAAGGTGACTAGACAATTATTATTATTATTATTATTTTAAATTAGATTTATATGCCGCCCTTCTCCGGAGACTCAGGGCGGCTTACAATGTGTTAAGCAATAGCCTTCATACTTTTTGTATATTTTATACAAAGTCAGCTTATTGCCCCCACAAACTGGGTCCTCAATTTATCTACCTTAGAAAGGATGGAAGGCTGAGTCAACCTTGAGCCTGGCGAGATTCGAACATGCAATAATTGCAGACAGCTGAATGTTAATAACAGGCTTTTTAGTCTGTTGAGCTATCCAGGCTCCTGAAATGGCATTGGATCTCCTGCTCGAGTCGATGGTTGGACCAGAAGACCCACAAGGTCCCTTCCAACTCTATTATTCTGTGTTCTATGTATCAAACTACTTCAAATTTATGTTGGAATTCTGCTTCTCTCCTGCTCTCCTCTCTATTTCTCTGTAAAGCGAAGATGTCTGGAGTTGGCCTTAACTCTTGGTGACTTTGCAGACACCCGATGGGCTTTTCTCGGTTATGAAACGGAGGTAATTCATTTTGCCTTCCTCTGGATCAGTGGTGGTATTCAGCCGGTTCGGACCAGTTTGGGAGAACCGGTAGTGGTGACCTGTGAGTGGATGGGTGGGCCGCCGTCCTATTTAGCCATATTTTCTAAGCCACGCGCATGTGTGCAAGCTGCACACGTGAGCATGCGTGGAATGTCGCACTCATGCGCGGAAGGTGCGCACGCTCATGTTTTCGGTGTGTGGCGAACCGGTGGTAAAATCATGTGAAACCCACCTCTGCTCTGGATGTTTCATTGTTGTTGCTTTTTTTTCCGCAACTTCCTACTGCAGCGTTGAGCCCCAGGATTTCCACCCCAAGAATCAACTATCCAAGGATTAACCAGGCCAGACCCTGATTAGATTTAAAATCCAGACAAGGTCAGCCAACTCATCAGCTATATAGGATTAATACACAGAAAAACCTGCCTTAATCCTTTTACCAGTTAATTCTAAGCCTTCTCTCCCATACCAAAAAAAAATCTATATTTTTTCTGGAACGGTGTAATTAATTTATCAGGCTGTCGATCAGGCTAACCTGCAACAATAGAGATTCAGCCCAAAAATTTATGGTTGTTTTTCTGATTCAAAGCAGCCTGAAAAATCGTTGGTGTACAGGGACGCTATTTAAATCTTCCTTTCTCAGCAAAGGTTATGATTCTTTCCCCCCCCCCAAGTTTTTAATTTAATTTTATATATGTATCAATGCGTGAACAGTGTGGCACCTGGGTGTCATACATTCTAATACAAACAAAACTAGTAGAATTAATCATAGTTATTACATTCAACCAACTTATATATTTCTAATAATAATACACATTTATATTAAGTTATATATCATTATTCAATTATTCCATGTTTTCTCTTGTTATTGCTTTTATTTTATTATATAAAGGTGTTTACACTAATATTTCCCCTTTCTCTTATTTCTATCTCTTATTCTAACTTTTAATCATGCCACCCTTTTATTAAAAGACGTTTTCTTTCTATCCTACCTAACTTCTAATCATGTCATCTATCTAAAAAAGAAAGGAAAAAGAGAAAAAAAGAAAGGCAAATCGGAACAACAACAAAATGGATAGTCATCTATCCATCATCTCTTGCCCGCTTCAGTACTCCAATTGCTATGTTTTTTTTGGGGGGGTTTGTTTGTTTTTTTGTCTTGCCTCCTATATTCCTCTCTTGGATCTTTATCTCTGTCTGCATCTACTTCTTGGCTATTCAATCTAAGCAACAGTTATGATTCTGAGCTGATCAGACACAGCTCATAAATGCTGGAACGAGATGATAACAACAGTTTGATTTAGGAAAGGAGAGCCATAAACATCCTTCCTGGGATTAGTTTAATGGTAAATACAGGCTCTCTTTTTCTGATGCTAGGAAATAATCTCCCCTCTCCTGGAGAACCGATTTGATTCAACCAGTCATTAACTCTTTTTTATGTCAAACAAAAAGTAGAAATTATTTGGTGCTCTCTTTACACTTTTGTAATCATTTGCTTTTTCGCACAAGAGGGGAAAAACATGAAGATTATCATTCTCCTATGGCTTAAAATAAAAAAAGAAACAAGGATATTGCTTTTTTTCTTTTTTCAAGAGGCTATTTTGGACTTTCTGGTTTCCCTTGGAAGATGTTTCATTTCTCATCCAAGAAGCTTCTTTAGCTCTGACTGGATGGTGGGGAATGGACGAATTTATATTCCTTGTAAAGAGCTGGTCATTTGCATCCTTTTAGAGAGTCGTTGAGGTGACCCTGAGGACACAGATAAGCCTCCAAATGCCCTCAATAACTCTCTAAAAGGATGCAAATGACCGGCTGTCTGCAAGGAGTATAAATCCTTCCATTCCCCAGAACTGAAGAAGCTTCTTAGATAAGAAGTGAAATGTCTTCAAGGAAAAACAAAGAAAGTCCAGTTGTCCCAAAGGTGCTTTTTCAAGAGGCAACTGGACTTTCTGGTTTTTCTTGGAAGACCTTTCACTTCTCATCCAAGAAGCTTCTTCAGCTCTGGGGAATGGAAGGATCTATACTCCTTGTGGACAGCTGGTCATTTGCATTTCTTTACAGAGTCGCTGAGGCCACCTAGAGGTTTATCTGTGTCCTCAGGGTCACCTCCGTGGTGCAGATGGGTGTGGGCTGCTGGGGGTTTGCAGAGGTTCGGTAGAACATCAGCACTATTCAGATAACCGTTGGAGAGGTTGTGGGGAAAAAGGAACGTATTTACATATGTGATGGGATTGTAAATTTGTGCAAAAATTGTGGAAGATGGTGTTTAAAGAGATAGAAGAAATTGTAGGAATAAAGGTAGAAGAGGCACCAAAGGTAGCATTACTCTCACTATTGGAAGATATAAAATGTAAAAAAAGAGACTAAAGAATTGATAATAAATTTGTTGACCGTAGCAAGGCTAATGATTTCTAGGAACTGGAAGATACAAGGTGTTTATAATTTGGAAGAATGGTATAAGGAGGTATGGGATATTGCCATAAATGATAAATTGACTTGCAATATTAAAGTAAGGAGGGGCATAATGAAGGTAAACGATTTCAATGGAATCTGGAAACAGTTCCTAATATATGTGTTTTCTGGAGGAAGAAGGATACCACCACCAGAAGAAGCTTTAAGATTCTGGAAGCAGGAATGATCCCGAGGGGTGGGGGAGCACTTGTTGATTGTTTGTATTCTGTATATTGTTATATATTATGTATTATGATTCATGTATGTTATGTATGTTAATTTATATATATATATATATATATATATATATATATATATATATATATATTTATTTATGTTTTCTCGGGTATGTATGTGTGTATAGTTAATATTTCGGGTTTCTTCCCGTGTAATTGTGGATATATCCCTAAAAGGGTAGAAGCGACGTTTCGGCAGAATCCCATCTGCCATCATCAGGCTTATGCCAGTAGTCATTTTGCACTAACTGACGTTGGAATTTCAAATCTGGTGCTGGTATTCTGGGATGGCTCCACCTTTTCATTCTGATTGGTTATATATATGTTAATAATAAAAAATATGGGGAAAAAAAAAGGTTCGGTAGAACCTCTAGCTAAGATTCTGTGCAGTTCGGAGAACCCCCAAAACCCACTCCTGGCTGGCCCCACCCACCCAGCTCCGCCCCTCCCAGGAGTCCCCACACGACCCATTTTGGATGTGAGGTAAGTGCAGGGCGCACGCAGAGGCTCAGAGAGAGCAAAAAACGGGCCTACAAGAAATTTGGGAAGGCTGGAAACGGGCCCATTTCTGGCCTCCAGAGGGCCTCCGGAGCCTGGGGAGGCTGTTTTTGCCCTCCCAGAGGCTCGAGGAAAGCCTCCGGAGCCCGGGGAGGGCAAAAATGCCCCCCCCCATGGTGGTGGAGGCTGACTAGGCCACGCCCACCATGGCCACACCCACCCAGAAACTGAGCAGAGAACCCCTTGCTAAAAGTTTTGAAGCCCACCCCTGATGTGGAGCCTTCTTGCAATTGTTGAAAGGACTGGAGATAGAGGATGTCGTCTCCCTCCCCCTCTGTTCAGGGAGGGCTGTTCAATTTTGAAATAGATGGCCTCTTTGACCCCCACTTTCAAACCAGCGGTTCTCTCTGTCCAAATTGTGGAAAAAAAGAAAAAAAAAGCATCTTTGGGACAACCATGACCTGGATGACTGAGAATCTCCATAGACAAAGAATGATGTTGTACTGGAGAAAGTGAGATTAAGTCCTTTGTTTTGCAACAGCCTAGCTCCGTGATGATGAACCTATGGCACGCGTGCCACAGGTGCCACATGGAGTCATATTGGTGGGCACGCAAGCTGAGCTCTGGTGCACATGTGTGTGCCGGCCAACTGATTTTCAGACCTTCTGGGACCACCAGAAGTCAGGAAACACACTGTTTCTGGCCTCCGGGGCGGGGGGGGATGTGGAAGGCCCGTTTTTCACTCTCCCCAGGCTCCAGAGCCTTTCTAGGAGCCTGGGGAGGGCAAAAACGGCCTTTCCCACCCCCCAGGAGGCCCTCTGGAGGCCGGAAACGGACTTTTTTCTGACTTCCAGTGGAACCAGAAGTCCAGTGGCCCACTGTGCCAAAAGCAGGGGGAGCGCGGGGGGGGCGGTTGTCGCGCACGCATGCACGGGGGGCAGCGCACATAAAATTATAGGTGTGGGCACGTGTGCGTGCGACCCCGCCGCGCTCCCCCCGCTTTTGCCACTCGATGGCAAAAAGGTTAGCCATCACTGGCCTAGTTGATCAGATAGTGTCATCAACACACTAACATGAATTTGGGCAAACTCCAGAAGACAGTGGAGAACAAGGTGGGGTGGCTCTAGCATGCTATGGTCCATGGGGTTGCAAAGAGTTAGACACGACTTAGTGACTGAACAACAGCAACAATGATCACCATCATCATCGTTTAACGACCCCATAATCCCTTGCGGGGTGGAGTCCAGGTGTTGTGACTCTGTTGCCTGAGCCTGGGCTATCAACAGATGCAGACTCTGAGAGTAAGGAAGAGGAGTTGGCAAGGCCTCCCTCTCCAGGACCCTCCTTTCTGGCAATGCCTCTGGAGGACACCAAAGGCCAAAAGATAGGCTCAGAGCCAAGCACGCAGCCACAGGTTGACAGCGACAAAGGAGATAAGTGCTGGCTGGACCCTCGCCAGAGGCGCAGGAAGAAGCGTGCGCAGCAGAGGGGAAGGCGTGCCAGAGATTAGCTGAGTCACTGGACCACATCCCACAGGGTATAAATGTGGGTGTGGTGGCCGGTTCAGTTTGTGACGAGCAAAAACTAGAAATACTCCATGATCTCTGCGTTACTGGACTTTGCCTGCTTTATCGGACTGCATTTGGATTAATCCTTGTATTGTTGAAAACTCTGCCTGTTTTATCGGAATGCTGGCAGTATAATCTTTGTTTTGTGTGAGTAAAGTCTGAATTGGCAGCTAGCCACTGGGTTGCTGCCAGCTTTATTTTCAAAGAATTTTGTCGTGTGGCTTATTAACTCCGGGCTGTCTGTGGGGGTGCGTGAGTGGAACGGGGACAGAACACCGGGCAACTGAATGAAGCTAGCAGAATGTTTTCGATGGCCAGATGCCCTTCCTGTCGCCAATGCGGAGCTTTGTTCAGCAGATCTATTCTCATTGTGCCCAGAGAGAGAAATATCTGCCTCTATCTGGGATCGAACTCACAGCCTCCTGATTGCGAGGCGAGGGCTCCACCGCTAGGCCACCGCACAACTCTAACCACAGCAACATCCATGATGATGTAAAAAGAGAGGCAACTTTGCAAGATCCATGTAGGAGACTAATGTCCAGTAGTTTTATGTGACACACATTATAATGAGGATCACAGATATCTATTAACCAAGGGAGTTTACCTTACGAGGTCAATAGGCTGAAACTTGTAAAACGCTCCATATCGTGCCCACTCTCGATATAACAGCTAGGAGAGGAAAACAGACAAACAAAAAGAGATCAGGATTGCATAGTGAGGTTGTGTTAAAGAATCAGCAAGCGTTAGACGTGGTACTATCTGCAAAAGGGGGTGTCTGTGCATTGGTAAATTCACCTTTTAATATAGTTTTTTTAAAAAAAATAATTTAGAATGTGACATACAAAGAGAATACAAAAGTAAATATTAGGGAAATTAGGGAAGAGACAAGAGAAGTGGATAGTGGGGGGCAAGCAAGGGGGGAAAAAGGCATTGACTTCTGACTTCTTGGGGCAGTAAAATAAGGCATTAATATCTACCCTCAACTTTTTACTTTTTCATAATAATATAGACTAGACTAGACTAGACTAGACTAGAAAACAGATCATGCCAGACTAATCTTATTGCATTCTTTGACAAAGTGACAAAATTAGTGGACCAAAGGAATGCTGTTGATATAATTTACTTGGACTTCAGTAAAGCATCTGATAAAGTAGACCATAACCTACTACTAGATAAAGTAGAAAAATGTGGGTTAGACAGCATCACCACCAGATGGATTCATAACTGGCTGACCAACTGCACTCAATGTGTAATTCTCAATGGAACTGTATCTACATGGAGGGAAGTATGCAGTAGAGTACCCCAGGGCTCTATTTTAGGTCCAGTGCTCTTCAACAACTCAAAATCTCCTGGTGATTGGCCGAAAGTCACCCAGTTGGCTTTCATGGCTAAGGTGGGACTAGAACTCAAAATCTCCTGGTGATTGGCCCAAAGTCACCCAGCTTGCTTTCATGGCTAAGGTGGGACTAGAACTCAAAATCTCCTGGTGATTGGCCAAAAGTCACCCAGCTGGCTTTCATGGCTAAGGCGGGACTAGAACTCAAAATCTCCTGGTGATTGGCCCAAAATTACCCAGCTGGCTTTCATAGCTAAGGTAGCACTAGAACTCAGGATCCCCTGGTTTTTAACCGGCGTCTTAACCATTAGACCAAGCTGGCTCTCAACGATAACTGTATAACATGATCACATACAGGGGTGGGCTTCAAAAATTTTAGCAAGGGGTTCTCCAGTTGCTGGATGGGCGTGGCCATAGTGGGCTTTTCTTGAGCCTCCGGGAGGGCAAAAGTGGCCTCCCCAGGCTCCGGAGGCCCTCTGGAGGCTGGAAACTGGCCTGTTTCCAGCCTTCCTGAACTTCCGATAGGCCCATTTTTCACTGTCCCCGAGCCTCCGTGAGCACCCTGCACTTACTTGTATCCAAAATGGGCCACATGGGGACTCCAGGGAGGGGCGGGGCAGAGTGGCTGGGCGGGGCCAGGCAGGAGTGGGATTTGGGGGTTCTCCGAACTGCACAGAACCTTAGCAAACTCCGAGCATCCCACTCCTGAATATGTAGTATTAGTTTTTTGGTTTATGATGTTCTCCCTTCTTTCTTTACGAGGATGTATCTTTTAAATGAAGTGAATGTGAGATTCCGATTTCACTTAAGCAAATATCTCAGGAGCTCCATGAGCATTCGTAGGGAGAACATGAGCTGCACAACATGTTCCTTTGTGAGGATGTCTGGCCTGCTTCTATCACACAGGCTCTTTTTCCCTAATGAGAACATGAAGAAGGTTCATAGGGATTTACCTTTTGCCCGATGAGCTGGTCCATAAATTTTAATCAACAGCCCTTCCTTTCCAAAGTAATGCAAGCCAGATGACCGCTGTCCACCTTGGAAAGAAAGTGGAGGCCACTGCATTGCTGGCAGGGGACAAAAGTTGCATCTGTATTTTAAAAGGACCCGGTTTGTGGGGGCAATAAGCTGACTTTGTATAAATATACAAAAGGATGAAGGCTATTGCTTAGCGCATTGTAAGCCGCCCTGAGTCTCCGGAGAAGGGCGGCATATAAATCAAATTAAATAAATAAATAAATAAATAAATAAAAGGGCCACCAGCGAATGGAGAGGCCGGTAGAAAACAGCGATGGAGAACACCCTTCTCTCTTCCTTTTAAAAATCTGATCTGGGCAATCCAGGAAATTGAAGCCTGAAACTATTCAGGTTCAGATAGAAAACAGATGAGCTTATGCACAGAAAATCTACAGTCGGAGCTTCACATCCCTGCTAGGGGAACACATGTCAGCAATCCATGCAGCGTCTCAAGGGTGGGGGAACCTTTTATGCTTTTGATGCTTAACACTTCACCAGAGGATTAAAAAGAAGAGCAACAACTTAAAGTGTTGGGGGGTTTCACATTTTGTTACCACCGGTTCGCTGCATGCGCACAACTTCTGCGCGTGCGCCTGGCCTTCCACGCATGCACTTTGCTCTTGCGCGCACCCTCCGCGCATGCACCCGGCCTGAAAAACGTGTCTAAATAGGACAGCATAGCACCAGGATGGGACTCACTATCTCCGCTACCGGAGATCTCCGCTACTAGTTTGCTTGAACTAGTCCGAACCGGCTGAATACTACCTCTGACTTAAAGGTGTCCCCCTCCACCATCATAACCTTCATCGTTATAGCAATTGCAGAACTCGATAGATGAATAAAAAAGCAAAATCTGGTCTAAACATCTGGCTGATTGTGTGATGAATACACTGATTCCAAACCTGATTAATAACTGGACATCTCTTGGAAATGATCAATTACGTGGCTTTTGGCTCCGATACCTGAACTAGCTTATAGCTAATTATAGCTAAACAGCTAAATGAAGTATTGCATACAGGAAACATCAATGACTGCTTACTAAGTGGCAAAACATATCTCATCCCAAAAGGCTTAGAGATAAGGACCATACCAGGAAACTATAGGTCAATAAGACGGTTGCCTTCAATGTTTAAATTATTTGCAGGCATAATAGTGGACAACATTTAAGATTATTTAGAAGGAAATAACTTCCTTCCAGGAAAACATACAAGTATAATATAAGCTAAGAGCCTTGGTAGTACAGTGGTCTAAGGCACCCTGTTATTAAGCTGGTTATTAAGACCAGCTGCCTGCAATTACTGCAGGTTCGAATCTCGCCAAGGCTCAAGGTCGACTCAGCCTTCCATCCTTTCTAAGGGAGGTAAATTGAGGACCCAGTTTGTGGGGGCAATAAGCTGACTTTGTATAAATATACAAAAGGATGAAGGCTATTGCTTAGCGCATTGTAAGCTGCCCTGAGTCTCCAGAGAAGGGCGGCATATAAATCAAATAAATAAAAATAAAATAATGATCAACTTCTGATTCATAAAATGGTTTTGGAGAGTCTCAAAAGCCGAAAAGACAACAACCACCAACCACCCAATTTACTTGTGGTCTGGATTGATTATAAAAAGGCATTTGACTCATTACTGTAGGAAGTTAGCACCCACCCCTCTCCTAGAAGAATAAAATATTTTAGGAAATATTTTAGGGGTGCTTAGATCCGGCCCACGGTGCTGGCCTGGAAACAGCAAAGAACCGGCCTGCGGCGCCTCTGTGAGTGAAAATGGAGCTTGGGGGGACCGCATGTGCTCCCCTACCCGGCCAGGGGTGAAATCTACGTAACCTTCCCTACCGGTTCGGAAGTGCACGAGCGTCACATATGCATGCATATCCTCTGTGCATGCGCAAAACCTTCTGCGCATGCGCAGAGGGTAAAAAACACATTACTTCCTGGTTAAAACCAGGAAGTAACAACACCCGGGCGGGTGGGCGGAGCCTCGTACAGCCATCGCTATCGGTTCTCCCGATGCAGGTAAGTGCAGGGAGCACATGAAGGCTCAGGGAGGGTGAAAAGCGGGCCTACCGGAAGTTCAGGAAGGCTGAAAATGGGCCCGTTTCCAGCCTCCAAAGGGCCTCTGCAGCCTGGGGAGGCCGTTTTCGCTCTCCCGGAGGCCCAAGGAAAGCCTCTGGAGCCCGGGGAGGGCAAAAAGGCTCCCCGACATGGTGCAGGAAGCTGACTAGGCCACGCCACCATGGCCACACCCACCCAGCAACCAGGCAGAGAACCCCTTGCTAAAATTTTTGAAGCCCACCCCGACTATATTCCTTCTTTCCCCCTCCTTCTCTTCTTACTTTTTCATGCTATTGTTTTCCTTTGCATTTTATACTTTGATAAATTAATAAAAAAATTAAATGGAACTCACACAAACTAAGAATAAACAACGACATGACAGTGGTTGCCAAAATTATTCACTACCACATCTGTAAAAATCATCGTATTGCCGGTAATGGGTAATTGGTTGGAACGTATGGTTGAAAAAGTAATTGAAAATGAACAGAAGAAAGTGGGGATAACTGATGGGAAAATACCAAGGGATAGTAGATTAGAAGACAAAGAATTCTTTGAGAAGATCATAAAGTATCCGGTTCTGAAAATCGAAGTGGAAAGATTATGGCATAAACCAGCTATGGTGGGCCCAATGATTATCAGCACCTTGAGTGCCATACCAAAAACTTGGATGGCACTTAGAAAAACTGTTCATTGATGAAATTCCATCTTTACATTACAGAAGGCCATAACTGCTTGATTCTGGACATATACTATGACAACACATTATGACATCTTAGGTTTCTTGGAAGAACTCGATGCATAGCAAAGCCAACACCAGTTAGAGATCTGGCAGCAGTGATGTCATATTGTTACATACTGTATTTTTCAGAGTACAAGACGCTCCAGAGTATAAGACGCACCTTAGTTTTGGGGGAGGAAAATAAGGGGAAAAAAATTCTGCCTCTGCCTACCAGCATCCATCAGTATTCATCTGGCTAGCGTCCTGTCAGTATGTGAGAGGGTTGAGGGTTATTTGGAAACTGAAACAGTATTTGCTGTGTGAGCAACAAGGAAGTAGACATCAAGGAGCCTGGGTGTGGCTTAGCTCAATTGTTCTAAAGCTGCATGCTGTGCTGATCTCTGAAACTCCTCTCCTCTGCTTGTGTTTTGCTTGCTGCTGCAAACTCTGACAGTCCTTGCAGAAAATAGTGAACAGACAGATCAGCTTCAGCACATTATTGCAACCTGATTCAGCATGAGCAGCTGATTGGCGGGTGGATTGGCCTCCCAGAATACCCCCAATCAGCTGTTCCAGGCTGCAGGGATTGACACAGATCATTGTCTCCTCCGTGCTTTGTGTTTTTGGCTACATTCGGTGTATTATAAGACGCACCCACATTTTCACCCTCTTTTAAGGGGGGAAAGTGTGTCTTATACTCCGAAAAATACGGTATATAATAATACATGGATTCCAAAATAGTGGAACATCCTTTTGTGCAATCTCTATCCAGATCAATCAGCTGTGAAAAATCAGGAGAACTTCAGCTTTGGTTGTATCTTGTTTGCCTAAAAGTCTTTTAATGACAGACCTATTTGCAAGGACTAGTCCGTAGTTATAACTTTCATACCAACCCAAATGAGGCTGCAAATATTTTACCTTCCTTTCATTCATGTCCTTGCTTTCACCTTCATATTCACCCTGAAAAAAAATCAATGACACATGTTAAAATATACGTTTAATAGTGACATCAAACTGAATGTTGAAATGTTTTAAGCCAAGCACCGTCTATAAAAATTGCTTTTTAGTCCAGACCAATAACTGGCTCAGATAAAAAAACTTATTTCTTATTGCTAGCAGAGCTATCAAGAGTAATTTTTCTCTTTATCTCCTAAAATGAAAATGCTGACCTAGATTTCTTAAACTCCCCAAAGTATTTTATTGATAAAAGCTCACGATTTCTTTGAGCAACTTCCAAAGGCAATATTAATAACTGGATTTTCCCATATCCCCCTCCACTTTATCACTTTCTAATTGTGCCTTCGTTATCATGCTTTACCACCGAAGACTTCCTGAAGCGTAGATCTAATTGGAGGATGGTTGGAGATGGTCTTAATGAGATGAAATATGTTATAGAATGTATTGAATAAATAGAGCCTGTAGCGGTGCTATCATATTAAATTGCAGTTGATAGGGAATAGAATAGAATAGAATAGAATAGAATAGAATAGGAATAGAGTAGAGTAGAGTAGAGTAGAGTAGAGTAGAGTAGAGTAGAATAGAATAGAATAGAATAGAATAGAATAGAATAGAATAGAATAACAGAGTTGGAAGGGACCTTGGAGGTCTTCTAGTCCAACCCCCTGCTTAGGCAGGAAACCCTACATCACTTCAGACAAATGGTTAGCCAACATCTTAAAAACTTCCAGTGTTGGAGCATTCACAACTTCTGGAGGCAAGTTGTTCCACTGATCAATTGTTCTCACTGTCAGGAAATTTCTCCTTAGTTCTAAGTTGCTTCTCTCCTTGATTAGTTTCCATCCATCGATTCTTGTCCTGCCTTCAGGTTCTTTGGAGAATAGCTTGACTCTCTCTTCTTTGTGGCAGCCCCTGAGATATTGGAAGACTGCTATCATGTCTCCCCTAGTCCTTCTTGTCACTAAACTAGACATACCTAATTCCAGCAAGCGTTCTTCATATGTTTTAGCCTCCAGTCCCCCTCAACATCTTCGTTGCTCTTCTCTGCACTCTTCCTAGAGTCTCTCTCTCTCTCTCTCTCTCTCTCTCTCTCTCTCTTTGCATTCATCAGTAATTTATTCTTTACAAGTCATTAGTATTTCACTCGGATACATTTACATTTTTTTCATTTAAATCATTGCAATTAAAATCCCTTGTAACTGTGAATTTATTTATTTATTTTTATTTATTTATTCGCATTTCTATACCGCCCTTCTCCTTTCGGACTCAGGGCGGTGAACAGCCAGATAAAAAACATCTATACAAACATCACAATTAAAATAGAATTAAGATAATTTATAAATTTGGCTCATAATTTAAAACTTGTCAATTAAAATAAATATTAAAATTTTAAAAATTTTAAAACTAACCCTAAAATCAGGACAGACCGGCTAGTTGAAAAAAATAAGTTTTTAGGGCCCGACGAAAAATCCGGAGGTCGGAGATCACTCGTATCTCTGGGGGTAGATTGTTCCATAGGGTAGGTGCCACCACAGAGAAGGCTCTCCTCCTGGGGGTCGTCAGCCGGCATTGTCTGGCCGACGGCACCCTGAGGAGGCCCTCTCTGTGGGAGCGAACCGGCCGGTGGGAGGCTATTGGTGGCGGAAGGCGGTCCCGTAAGTACCCTGGCCCTAAGCCATGGAGCGCTTTAAAGGTAATCACCAACACCTTGAAGCGCACCCGGAAGTCCACCGGAAGCCAATGCAGCTCGCGCAGGAGAGGAGTCACATGGGAGCGCCCCGTCGCTCCCATAATCCCCCGCGCAGCCGCATTCTGCACCAGTTGGAGCCTCCGGGTGCACCCCAAGGGGATGTAGAATATTGGAATAGAAAAGTAATAGGTTATCAAGGCTATTTAAGGACATCTGGATTGAACAATGTTTTTATGTAATGCCAAATTCTGCAAGAAAAAAGCTCTAACTGCACATGATTCTAGATTTCATCTAGATTTCTTTTTCTTTTTCTTTTCTTCCTAGAGTCAGCATCTTTTTTACATCGTGGTGACCAAAACTGGATGCAGTAAGACTATTTCTGTACTGCCTTTGTTGGGTGCAGAGAGAGAAGGCCTCTCTCTCCTGTCTAAAAAGTAGCATTTGATGGCAAATCTTTATGTTTCTCCCAAGACTTTGATCCTTAAGGCCCTTCCTTAGCAGTTCACGCTATATAAAGATATTGACAGTCTCCCTGTCAGCCTTGCCAAGGAAACTGAACATAAAATGGAGCCTGGATAGCTCAACAGACTAAGCACTGTAATTTAACACCAGCTGTCTGCAATTAAAGTAAGATCGAATCTCGCCAGGCTCAAGGTTGACTCAGCCTTCCATCCTTTCTAAGGTAGGTAAATTGAGGACCCAGTTTGTGGGGGCAATAAGCTGACTTTGTATAAAATATACAAAAGTATGAAGGCTATTGCTTAACGCACTGTAAGGCGCCCTGAGTCTCCGGAGAAGGGCGGCATATAAATCAATTTTTTTTTTTTAAAAAAAAAACAGAGTCAGAAGGGACCTTGGAGGACTTCTAATCCAACCCTCTGTTCAAACAGGAGACCCTATACCAATGATGGCTAACCTTTTTGCAGCCGCATGCCAAAAGTGGGGGGAATGTGGGGGAGTTGTGCGCGTTTATGCCCACACCCTTAATGCAATTCCCCCCATGCACCCCACCGCACGCACATGCATGCATGACCACCCCATGCTCCCCTTGCACATGACACCCCCTCCATGCTCTCCCCATGCTCCCCACGACCCCCGCCCCTTGTGCAAGCATGCACGCCCCCTCGCAGCCTGTTCTGGGCCTGGCAAGTCTCCCTGAAGCCACCTGGGACTAAAAATGGGCTGTAGGGGGGCGCACCCCACTGCGGCCCATTTTGCCATGGGGGCACTGCTCCCCCCTCACTCCCCTCACCCTGAGCATGTGCACGAGACCCCCTGCCGCCCACGCACATGCACGCAAGACAACCCCCCCACTCATGCGCACGTGTCTCCCGCATGTGCCCTGCCCCCACGCCAGAGACCTGAAAATTAGCTGGCCGGCGGAAGGCGCGTGGGCATGCACAGTGGAGCTGAGCTGGGCAACAGCTCGCATGCCCTCAGAGAGGGCTCCATGCGCTATAGGTTCGCCATTACGGACCTATACCATTTCAGACAAATGGTTTGTTCAGTCTATTTTTGAAAGCCTCTGCTGATGGAGCTCCCACAACTTCTGAAGGCGAGCTATTCCATTGGTTGATTGTTCTAACCATGAATAATTTTCTTCTTAGTTCTACGTTGGGGTTCTCCTTGGTTAGTTTCCATCCATTGTTTCTTGTCTTGCCTTTTGGTGCTTTGGAAAATAGATTGACCCCCCTCTTCTTTGTTCCCCAACATAATATTTGGAACCATGCTGAATTTATTTTATTTTTTTAAACACTTTATTACACTTTTATTACATTAAAAACATAAAAAAATTATATCACTCAACAACCGCTATTTGTGGTGTTTTTCTTGTGACAGTAATTCGTGTGTTATTTACAAAACTTAAATTGTGCGTATTCTTATTTTATCTATTACTTATACTTAATAACTATCTATCTTTAATCTATCTCTGTTCTATCCAGTTATACCACTGTTCCCATACATTTTAAAATATCGATGCCTCTTTATCTTTTAAACTCAGCGTTAATTTGTCCATTTCTGCGCAATTCATGACCTTTTGTATGACAAGTTTCTCTGCTGGTGTGCATGTCTGTTTCCAACATTGAGCAAAGGCAATCCTGGCAGCGGTTAATATGTGTAGTACTAGATATTTTGTGTTCTTCACATATATATATTTTTGAAGATCCCCAATAGGAAGAGTTCTGGTTCTAAATCTAATTGTTTGTTAGTAATTTCTTGTAGTCAATCTTTAATTTTAAGCCAATATTTTCGAGCCTCAGGGCAGGACCACCACATATGGTAGTATGGACCATGCTGAATTTAATATGAAACAAATATGAACAATACTCTCATTCTAAACTCGGTCCTTATAAAAATTAGGATTAAAAGTGTATACTTACATCATGTAGAGGATAAGCTGCTTCATAAACATTGTTTGCTATTAATGTGTTAATACCTAAAGAAAAAAAAAGATACAAGTTAGGATATTATCAGTATTATTTTGTTTTGTATAATTTGTGTGTATGTGTGTACCTGCCTTTCAGCAGAATAAGGTCATTCAAGAGATTACTGGAGCTGAAATTTAGAGCTGAAATTAATTTTCCAAATTATTATAACTTTGGAGGTAGGAGGAAATCAGATTTTGTCCCTGAAAATGCAATGTTAAATTGTAGCCAACATTTGAGTTTTAGAATCCAGACTTAAATTCAGCTGATGGATTTTTTTTTCTCCAAATACTCAAGATGCTCTTTACCTATAATTACATCTTCATTCTTCATTTTAATAAGATTTACGGAGGCAATTGGAAGTTATGCTGCTAGTGAAAAGGTGCCATAACTTAAAAACGGATGCAGTTGCCAAATATTTACTGAATGCTAAAAGACATGATTCTTTTTTATGAGGAAAAATATATATATAAATTACCATTTCATCGAAAGGAGCGATATTAAAATACAACCCACAATATTGCCCATAAAAATCCGAGCAACATTACTGTCATTTAGGGAATGTGTTCTTAATCTACCAAGATACCTAATGATTCCATTTTGGGCAATTTTTCAAGTTTTATGACTGCTGGCCTCTAAAACCAGGAATGATTCCATCAGCCAAACATCCTTAGCCCTTTGCTAGCCTTCTTTGGAGAAAAAGGGACAGTGAAATAAAAGCAAAGATCCCATCCTGTAATCTAAATCAGGCTGGCATTTCCGATGGTTAATATATCACATTTCGGGGGTTATATCTTTCAATCCAGGAGGAGAAAAAAATATATATACCTTGATCTAAAGGTATGTTTTTTTAAAAAATAACAAATTGAAGTTATAAAGCAATGTTATAAAGTTATAAAGCAAACCTTGGCAACTTTAAGATGTGTGGACTTCAACTCCCATAATTCCTCAGCCAGCCATGGGAATTCTGGGAATTGAAATCCACACATCTTAAAGCTGCCAAGGTTGAGAAAACTGTTATATTTTATTTATTTATTTTTATTTATTTTTATAAGCCGCCCTTCTCCAGAGACACAGGGTGGCTTACAATGCGTTAAAGCAATAGCCTTCATACTTTTGTATATTTTATACAAAGTCAGCTTATTGCCCCCACAAACCGGGTCCTCATTTTACCCACCTTAGAAAGGATGGAAGGCTGAGTTGACCTTGAGCCTAGTGAGAATTGAACTCGCAGTAATTGCAGGCAGCTGGATGTTAAATGCTGCCTTAGTAGGAGGCATTAGCCTCCTACGCCACTCAAGCTCCATCACGTGAAAACGGTTTCCCTGGCAGAGGGTTGCAGGAGGCCATCGCAGCTGAAAACAGAGCTTGCAAGCGCTGCGTACGGCCCCCCTGGGCTCCATTTTCCCTGGCAGAGGGTTGCAGGAGGCTGTCACAGCTGAAAACAAAGCGCAGGAGCCCGTTTTCACTGGCAGATGGCTCAGGCCACCACAGGCACCCCCTACACGAGTGACATCGAGGGTTGCAGGAGGCCGTCGCAGCCAAAAATGGAGCTTGGGAGCTCGTTTTCTCTGACAGATGGCTCGGGCTACCACAGACGCTCCCAACACGAGTGACATTGAGCTGGTCGCACCCACTCTGGCCATGCCCCCCTACCATCCCCCCCCAAGGTCAAACACAACCCTGTTGTGGCCCTCAACGAAATCAAGTTTGACACCCCTGGTCCACAATGGCTGCCACCCCGCTGCGAGAAAAAGGGTTTCTCCTGGATTGACCAGGGACTTTGTGGTGTCAGGATAAGCCCTCCACCACCACAGTCAAAACAAGACTGTGAGGTTCAAAAAGAACCGTCCAGCAGTGGGGCTTTCGGCGGCGATCCTAGAGCCCCAGAATCTTCCGACCATTTTGTCGCAACACCAAGCTCCTCCCCCCCCCCAAAAAGGGGGGGAGAATATTTGTAGCTCTCAGGGCTGACATGCAGGGTCCTGGGTTGTTCTCTGAGCTTGGTGGCTTTCTTCCAGACATTTCATTAACCAAACTAGGTAACGTCATCAGTGCTAGGGCTGCACTGCAAGAAAACAACCGCGCTCAGAGACCACCAAGGACCCTTCAGTCTAGGGCAGTGTTGGCGAACCTTTTTGGCACTGAGTGCCGAAATGGGAGCCTGCCCGTGCGTGTGCCGAAAAGTGGAAGAGCAGCTGCCCGGTGCACACACATGCATTGGGAAGATGATCTTATATTTTCCAGGGTGTGCATGCGCACCGGCTACCTGGTCTCCCGGTTTCTGGCGAGCTTGCGCACACGAAGATCAGCTGACCGGTGCTCATGTACGTGCTGGAAACAGGAAGATTCTCTTCCTGGCACACACATGCACACCAGGCGGCTGTTCTTCGGGTTTCTGGTGCTCCCGCATGTGTGAAGACCAGTTGGCCGGCGCAGCAGAATCTGGAAAAGCAACGGGTGACGGCATGCGTACCTGGAGAGGTGGCTTTGCGTCAGTGGTGAAATCCAAATTTTTTTACTACTGGTTCTGTGGGCGTGGCTTGGTGGGCGTGGCAGGGGAAGGATACTGCAAAATCTCCATTCCCACCCCATTCCAGGGGAAGGATACTGCAAAATCTCCCTTCCCTCCCCACTCTGAGGCCAGCCAGAGGTGGCACTTGCCGGTTCTCCAAACTACTCAAACTTTCTGCTACCGGTTCTCCGAACTGCTCAAAATTTCCGCTACCAGTTCTCCAGAACCTGTCAGAACCTGCTGGATTTCACCCCTGCTCTGCGTGCCACTTCCTGCACACGTGCCATAGTTTCGCCATCACAGGTCTAGGGTATGTGTCATTTTCAGTGAATATTCCTTCTAATATGCCTTATTCGGATCATGAGGAGATAAGACACACATCTGAAAATGTCTCCCAGTTCTGCCATTCTTTCTCCTTAGCTGGAGCAACCATGTAGATCTTCCTAGCAGGTGTCTCAGTCTTTTCAAAACACACTTGAATATAGTCCTCAATTTACGACCACGGTTGCAACTAGAATTTCGATGGCTAAGCAAGAAGGTTGTTAAGTGAGTCATGCCCGATTGTACAGTGATTGTTAAGTGAATCACTGCAATTGTTCATGGAATCACCCAGTGGCTAAGCAAATCTGGCGTCCTCCATTGATTTTGCGTGTGAACCCATTCGTACCGAACAGGCATTTTTGGTTGGAAACCAGCAAAAATGATGACAAACTGAGATCATGAGAGCACAGAACACCGTAACTGGTCATAAACGTGAGCTGGTGGCAAAATGTGCGAATTATAATCACGTGACCATGGGAGGGGGGGACGGTGTAACAGTTGTAAGTGCGAGGATCAGTTGTAAGTGCAAAGATGAGATTTTTATCAGCACCGTCAAAATTTTGAACAGACCCCCAAACAAATAGTCGTAAGTCGAGGACTGGCTGTAGTTTGTAAGAAGCTGACACGTTCAATGAGATGGTTAAAACGTATCGAGAAGCGGCTTCCACGATGCTATATTTAAAATTCAAGCTTTTTCTTACCCATGCTGTTTTTGGCTTTTGAACTATATGTGCGCTTCAAAATTTCACGTACCTATATTTGGGGGTGGGGGTAGGAGAACAGAAAAAGAGAAAGAGAAATCACTTACAGATGATCCTTCAAAATTTAACAGAAGCTAATCAATCAATGAACATTTAAAAACCAGCCTCCACCATAACCCAAATACTGACTACCATTTTGCCATAATGGGGTGATTCACAGAGTTTATTTATTTATTGCATTTCCGCAGCAGCAATAATGGGCATAAAAAGAAGAAGAAAGAAAAATATACCAGACAAAATTTGAAAAACATTCAGGGGTAGAAGGGTAGAAGGACATACGGAGGTGGGCTTCAAAAATTTTAGCAAGGGGCTCTGCTCGGTTACTGGGTGGGCGTGGCCATGGTAGGTGTGGCCTAATCGGCCCCCTGCACCATGGAAAGGGGGTGTTTTTGCCCTCCCCGGGCTCTGGAGGCTTTCCTCGAGCCTCCAGAAGGCAAAAACAGTAAAATGAGGACTCAGCTTGTTGGGGACAATGCACTGACTCTGTAAACCGCTTAAAGACGGCTGCAGAGTACCGTGAAGCGGTATGTAAGTCTCAGTGCTATTGCTATTGGCTGAAATTCTGAGCCTCCGGAATTGAATCTGCACTTTGAAATAGAAATCCTCTTTGTTTCTCTTATCTGCAACTAAAGTGATAGAAAACATTCTAAACCGTAATCCAACAATAGCCTTCTTGTGGATTTACTTACAATTCGACTGCGGGTGCCGTTGTCAAAAAATGTATCTTTATCTTGAATGTTGTACCTTGAAACAGGAAAAGAACAGGAAAAAAAATCAGTTCCGTGACATTATAAGGCCATGTTGGTGAACCTATGGAACGCATGCCAGAAGCGGCACGCAGAACCATCTCACATGGGACCCTTGCTGGCTCCTCTTCCGCATTCATGTGCACACACACATGCCGGTCAGTTGGCTTTCTTGCATGCGGGAATGCTGAAACCTGGCAGAGCAGCGTTCCATCACGCATGTGCATGTTGGCACCCAAACTTCTGGGTTTCTGTCATTCGCATGAGCGATGGCCAGCTGTTCGTCGGGCCTCCTCCACACCGGAAACCAGAAGTTCGGATGCACGCATGCTCATGGAATGCTGCTCTTCCGGGTTTCTGCACTCCCACGCACGCGAAGGCCAGCTAGGCCGTGTGGCCTAGGCGAGATGGTTTTGTGTGCCATTTCTGGCACGCAGGTCTGCATACGGTGAGGTAAAAGGTTAGTGTTCTGTCCACGTATCACGCACACACCCAACCAGCCAGCCGAGGGTTAAATAAACTCTTCAAACACACAATGTCAGTGATAAGGAACTTGGCAGCATCTCCGTGGCTGCCTGCCAAGAGCTTTTACTCCGATTACACAGATAAAAATATACACAGTTTGAATTAAATCCACGGCAAATAGATGTTGTGTCCGAAGGTGCAAAGTGCTTCGCCAGAGATTAGCTTTGTCTGTCACAGAGTCCGAATGGCCACCACACTCCCTTTTATAGCCTGTGGGGTGTGGTCCAGTGACTCAGCTAATCTCTGGCACGCCTTCCCCTCTGCTGCGCACGCTTCTCCCTGCGTCTCTGGCGAGGGTCCAGCCAGCACTTATTTTCCTCGTCGCTGTCCACCTGTGGCTGCGGGGACGTGCTTGGCTCTGAGCCTATCGTTTGGCCTTCGATGTCCTCCAGAGGCATTGCCAGAGAGGAGGGTCCTGGAGAGGGAGGCCTGGCCGTCTCCTCTCCTTCATGTTCGGAGCCTTCTTCCTCCGATAAGATAGGCTTGGAGGACGGAGCCACAACAGTTAGCCATCACTGCCCTATAGAACAGCATCAGGATGATTTTTATTCAGAAGACACAGGTTCTAATACTACAAAAAAAATAAAGCTGATTTACTTCAAGCCCAAAAGTTTGGCTTATTCGACTAAAGCAGGGGTCTGAAACCTTAAACACTCAAAGAGCCATTTGGACCCGTTTCCCACAGAAAAGAAAACACCGGGAGCCACAAAACCCTTCCCGTGCCTGACTATTTCTTGAGCAGCCACAAAACTAGCATATGTAGTTGAATTAAACGTTCACTTTTCTTCTGAAACTTTTCTTTTCTTGGATTTATCCATGGGTGGCCTACTGGGGGTTGAAAAGCTCAATAAATCGCGTGCCACCAGGTGTCGTACATTGGCAGTTGTGACGCATATTTTGAGTGACAGGAAGCTGCAACAGAGGGGTGAAAGAGCTGCAGGTTGCTGACCCCTGGACTAAGATTAAAATGGATATGATTCTTTCTTTCCTATTAGCTTTTAATGGGTTGTCTGAATGATAAAAGGCTTTAGAGATTTGTTTATAGATAAAATATGGGAAAACGGGTTTTTTTCTTGCATTTTTATTTTTAGAGAAAAACATATGTTATGATGATATTAAAATTGAGAAGGATGAAGAGAAGAGGAGAAATTAATTTGTGGGACATCATTTGAAGGGATTAAAGATTAAAATTTTTTAATGTGTTGTTATTTTGGGTAGCCCTAAAGTATTTTTTCTTGATTAAGTGTTAACAATGAGATTTTAAAAGATTTGCTTATAGTTATAAAACATGATAAGAGGGAATTTTTCCCTTCCTCTGTGCCTCTAGGGAAAATGACAGGATACTGTGTAAAAGAGAGAAATTTTGAAAAAGTTTTATTTCTTTTATATACGTACATACTTAAATTATTATTTCTGGTAATGAACTTTTGCTGAATAAGATTGAATTATGAGGCTTTATTATTTGCTAATGGATAAAATATGAGGTATGCTATAAAGAGATTTTTGATTGTAATAATAGAGTAGGCAATAAGTTATTGTAAATGTACTTTTCTTGATGAAAGGGGAACTAAATCCTTGACTTACAAGAGTTCATTTAATGGCCATTCAATATAGAAATATATATAAAATTTGTCTTCTTAATTTGCCTTAATTAGGGGTTGTTGTTTTTTTTGCATCTGGATTTTTAAACTTCAATAAAAAAACATTATCATTATTATTATTATTATTATTATTATTATTATTATTATTATTATTATTATAAAAAATGAATTATCTTCCCAGGAGCCTCACTAGGTCCCAAAGAAAAAAGAAAAAAAAATTGCTCTCTCTTCTTGTAAGGCTTAGAAAAGGATGCTAAACCTGCTTCGTATTCTTTAATTGATCAAACGGCATTTTGCCTCGGTGATACTCAAGCAACCTTCTAAGGTATATCAGTACTTTTCCAACTTGGCAATTTTAAATTATAGAGACTTCAACTTCCAGAATGGCTGAGAATCCTGGGAGTTGAAGTCCAATGTCAGGGTTCCAAGTAATGCACCCATTGCAAACAGAACTCCGAGGCAAGTTGGTTCCTCAAAGAACAGTTTTATTTGGAGACATCATCTTGGCACCAACTGGTGGAAAGCCAACTCTGAAGGTTCCCGCGCTTTCCACAACGTTAAAAGTAAACGTTTCCTGTTCTCTCAAAACAATAAATCACATTATCCAATATGGATACTGGCTGGTTGCTTGGTGACTTCTCTCCTCATCCTCTGGCCAGCCAGCCGTTGGAATGTCTCTGACTCATAAGAGAGCTATATTGTTTTGGCTACAAAACCCCATCTATTCTGTGGTGGGATTCAGCCGGTTCGGGTCAGTTCGGGTGAACTGATAGTTAAATTGCTGGCTGGCCCCTTCTGTCCCAGGAGTCCTCAAGTGCCCCATTTTGGCTCCCACGTAAGTGCAGGGAAACCTACTAAGCCCAAAATGGTGCGCGGGGGGGTGCAGTGTGCCCTCCCATGGCCCATTTTTGCTCCCAGGAGGCTTCAGGGAGGCCTCCTAGGCCCAAAATGGGGCATGGGGGTGCAGTGCCTCCCCCCGCAGCCCGTTTTTGCTCCCAGGAGGCTTCAGGGAGGCCTACTAGGCCCAAAATAGGGCATGGGGGCAGTGCATCCCCCTCCCGCGGCTCGTTTTTGCTCCCAGGTGGGTGCAGGAGGCTGAGTGCTTCCTGTCACACACCCTGTCCGCGTCCACCATGGCCACGCCCACCCAGCCGGTCATTAGGGCAGAGAACCGGTTGTTAAATTATTTGAATCCCACCACTGCATCTCTCTCTACCTCTCCCTTCCATTCCAGGCTGTGTCAACCTGAATCCATGTGAAAAGAAACCCCGATAGAAACAGAAGCCCCAAAGAAAAGAAAATGGCCATAGCCATGTTAGCTTCAGGCTTAAAGTTCACACACCTTAAAGTTGCCAAGTTTGAAAAACATTTCTCTATGCCCTGCTTGATTAGCATCTACCCAATTCCTGCAGAAGTAATTTAGTTTAAATCCTTCATCGGTCTCATCACCCACCCTGTCAAATACTCACAAATATATTTTTTCTCTGGAAAAGGGATAAGATAAATTCTTCATCTTAGTGGTACTTTGCTCTGGCACTTTAGGTTGCAATGGTTCTGTAAATTTCTGCCATATCGATGACAGCTTCTTGACAATTCCCCCTTCTTCTTTGATTTCATAAGTCTAGAGAAACAAAAACGGCATACATCATAGGTACGTAACTTCCAAAAATTATTAAGTTCATTTATTCCAAAGAAATAGATATAAAGGTAAAGCTTTGTGCATATTCAGAAAAGGCATTCCTGCTCAGAAATCCGATGAATAAACTTGGCAAGGCTCTAGAAAAAAATCTGAAGTAAAATAAACTCAACCATTGGAGATGTGGTCTTTCAAAAGCAACCTGAAGATCTTTCAAGGAAGCAAAAAGATGGGGGACTTTCCCTTTAAAGCCCTACATGGCTCAGGGCCAGGTTATCTTCTACCGCATAGCTCCCATCGACCGGTAAAATCCCACAGAGTTGGTCTCCTCTGGGTCCCGTCAGCTAAACAATGTTGGTTGGCGGGCCCGCGGGGGAGGGCCTTCTCTGTGGCTGCCCTGGCTCTCTGGAACCAATTACCTCCTGAGGTCCGAACCGCCCCCACCCTATTGGCCTTCCGGAAACCGGTGAAGACCTGGCTTTTCCGGCAGGCCTGGGGCCATTGGTCTCACTACCGCAATCTTGCAAAACCTGGCCATGGAATGGAGTGTATGGGTTTTTAATGTTCTTTTTAAAAAAAATTTACGAGATATTGTTTGCATTACTTTTTTTTTTTTTTTTTTTGCTGTAAACCACCCAGAGTCCCTAGGGAGTTGGACAGCATAGAAATGCGACTAATAAATAAATAAATAAATAATTATAGCAGAAGTATTTCTCCCATCAGTGGTAGGATTCAGCTGGTTCAGGACGGTTCGGGTAAAGTGGTAGTTACATTGATGGATGGCCCCTCCCTTTAATCTTTTCAAACCAGGAGAAATTGACAAGAGTTTTGCCAGATTCCTTCCAGCTAAATTATTGGACCCTTCAGTTTCTTTTACTGCTTATTGTGGCGGCACAGTGGTTAGAATGCAGTACTGCAGACTACTTCTGCTGACTGCCGGCTGCCAGCAGTTCGGCAGTTAGATTCTCACCAGCTCAAGGTTGACTCAGCCTTCCATCCTTCCGAGGTGAGTAAAATGAGGACCCAGATTGTTGAGGGCAACAGGCTGACTCTGTAAATTGCTTAAAGAGGGCTGTAAAGCACTGTAAAGTAGTATATAAGTCTAAGTGCTATTGTTATTTTTTTACTGGTCTGTCTGTAGACCAGGATTGTCAAACTCGATTTCATTGAGGGATACATTATGGCTGTGTTTGACCTTGGGGGGGGGAGCGAGGGGGACACAGCCAGGGTGGGTGTGGCCAGCTCGACATCACGTGTGTGATCAAATACTACTTTTCCTAGTAGTTTGTTTTGATAGTACTTTGCCATTGAAAACAGAGCCCATGAGGGCCACACACGGCTCCCCGTGCTCTGTTTTCAGCTGCAATGGCCTCCTGCAGCTCTCTGCCAGTGAAAATGGAGCTCAGGAGAGCCACATGTGGCACTCACAAACTCTGTTTTCACTGGCAGAGGCATCGCAGGCCAGTCCTTTACTGTTTCCAGAGCAGCCCTGCAGGCCAGATCTAAGCACCTTGAGTTTGACACGCCTGCTGTAGAGACACCAGGTGAAAAGGTGCCTGGTATGAGGAGGAATCAGTTTCTTTTTCAACATCCTTCATTTCACCTTTACACAGGCTTTCCCTTGTCTTTCCTGATCTTACAAGGTTAGGGAATACGAAGAAGGATCTTCCCGTGAACATTTTGCTAAGCATGGAAAGAATGTTCCTTCCGGGCTGAAGTCAAAATCCTTGAAGTTCTTCAAAGTGGAGCACCAGAACTCTGAGCTGCTTAGAATGGACCATTAACCTGAGAAGTTTCCATCAGCTAAAGCATCTCCTTGACTGACTGCAGTCTGGTCTTGGTCAGTATTTCAAGACAATCCCACACACGCACGAGCCAAATCTCGCTTTTGTACACTTAAATGAAATTATAGATAGTCTTCAACTGAACAATCATCCGTTGAGTGACCATTCAAAGTTACAGAAGCACTGAAAAAAAGTGACTTATGACTGTTTTTCAGGAGGCTGAAGAAGATGTGGTGCCAGAGGCAGGGATTCAGCCAGGGCCTTCAGAACCTCCAGAGGCTCCTTTAAGTGAAGACGATGAAGTGGAGGACCCTCTTCTCAATGCACGAGCATGCAGAGCTGCCAAAAGGCAGGAGTGGTTCCTCAGCAGGAGGTCTCCTCGAGAGTAAGGCTTGGGGCTAATTGTAAGGCTTGGGGCTAATTGTAAGGCTTAGCCTATTTAAGTTTGCACACAGCTTGTAAAAAGCTGCAGGAAACAACGTCGTTCATTCGCTGATCATTGAGTTTGGATTTTCTCTGCAAACTTTGCTTCTGGGCTTTCTGCCAGCTCTTGTAAGACTCTATCTTATCTGTGGAATTTCAGGCAGGTTGTTAAGAATGTTTTATTAACAGCCTGCATTTGCAAAAGACTGTGTGTTGAAGTAAACTGAGTTCTGTTCGGAGTTTGTGTGTGCTGCGTTCTTTGGGAACCGTAGCTGGGGCAGAACACTTATGCTCCATAATCAAGCCCTTAAAATATAACCCAATGAATCTCCTAATAAAATTGGACTGTCTTGAGAGTTAAAAAATAAAAAAAATAAAAAGGTAAAGCACAACTTGGATCACTGATGGTTAACCTTTTTGGTGCCGAGTGCCCAAAGCATGCGCATGCACGAGCAAATGCACGCGTGCATGCCTGAACCCCCCAAATGAAATGCGAGTGCCCCCCACACACATTTGCCCCACTCCCCTGCATCCTGTTTTGGTTTCCAGGTTGGTGCAGGAGGTTTTCCAGGCCCAAAACGGGGCACGGGGACATCGTGCCCCGTTTTGGGCCTGGAAAGCTTCCTGCACCAACCTGGAAGCCAAATGGGGTACGGGGGCGCAGTGTGAGGCCCCCTGCACCCCGCTTCAGGCCTGGAAAGCCTCCTGGACCAACCTGCACCCCATGCACATGCGCCCTAGTCCCCACACATGTGCACGCTCGTCCCCCACATGAACCCCACTCCCGTGCATGCGCGGCAGAGACTCGAAGACCAGCTGGCAGGTGGAACTGGGCTGGAGTAATGGCTGGCGTGCCCACCTGTGGCACACGTGCCATAGGTTCACCATCACTGACTTAGAACAAGGAAAACTGTTGGAATCGACCCAACCATCGATCTCCAGAAATGTGGCTAGATGACACCTCTTTTATTTCTACTGCATACAGGTGCCTGCACAAAGGTGCTCTACCTGATTTTTAATGTGCGAATGTGTGCTGTCCCACTCACGCACACACACACACACAGGAGTGGGTGTCAGGAATCCTTATTAAGCCTTCTGACCCTGAATTGGTATTCCCCAGCAATTCCCTGCGCCCGGCACCAGCTCAACCCCAATGAGTTCCACAGGCTACTCAAAGCCAACACTAACCCTCAAGACAAAAGGGACTCCGGTCCACTAGACTAGGGATCTGCAACCTTAAATACTCAAAGAGCCATTTGGATCCGTTTCCCACAGAAAAGAAAACACCGGGAGTCACAAAACCTGGATGATGTCTTGGAGGAAGTCATCACAGAGTGGAGTTTAGTTCACGCTGTTATGGTTTCCAACTTGTCTTTTTTGACCATACCCCGTGGACCAGTGCTGGGTTTCAAAATTTTTTCACTACCGGTTCTGTGGGTGTGGCTTGGTAGGCGTGGCATGGCTTGGTGGGCGTGGCTTGGTGGGCATGGCAGGAGAAGGATACTGTAAAGTCTCCATTCCCTCCCCACTCCAGAGGAAGGATACTGTAAAATCTCCATTCCAGGGGGTGGGTTCTACTTACCTTCATTACCAGTTCGCAATGGGGCCATGCGCGCAAGCACAGAAGCTTCTGTGCCTGTACAGAAGCATTTTCATGACATCTGGGTCAGTGGCCGGAGCCTCCCGCCGGTTGGTGCGAACCGGGGGCAACCCACCACTGCTCCATTCCCTCCCGATCAGCTGGGACTCGGGAGGCAGAGAATAGATGGGTAGAGAATAGAACCAGTAGTCAGAATTTTTACTACCGGTTCTCTGAACTACTCAAAATGTCCGCTACCGGTTCTCCAGAACTGGTCAGAGCCTGCTGAAACCCACCTCTGCTGTGGACCTGTATCTGCTACTTCCCTCTGTTTCTAACATTCAAAAGTGATAAAGAGCAGAATTGATCCATACTTACTCTTTTAGTGGGCATCTTGATTTTCAGAATCTCCGCTTCTCGGCTCAGTACGTTCCATGGTGCGTGTATTCGGACAAAACTTAATCCTTGACTCTTATTCTAAAATATGGGAGGGGGAAAAAAAGAAACATATATTGCACTGAAAGCTATCAAACCAGAAAGCTATCCATAAAATGGCCTGTGTTTCACATCCCTACTTTAGGGATTGGATTTGAAACTGTGGAATAGCCATATGGTTAACTGGATCGACCAGTTCAATCAGTGCTATGATTTTCAAGGAGTAACTCATTAACATCTGATAATTAAAGGGCATGTATCCAGTGGTGTTATTCACTTACTTTCCCTACCGGTTCGCAAATTTGTGCGCACACCTTCCGTGCATGCGCCTGGCCTCAAAAATGAGCGTAAATGGGATGGCATAGAGCTGGGGGGGGTGGGGGGGGGCCCCACCTGCAATTTCCACTACTGGTTCGGGTGAACCAGTCCAAACCGGCTGAATACCACCTCTGCATCTGTCTGTCTGTCTGTCTGTCTGTCTTCTATCTTTCTATCTATCTCACCTATCTCTATCATCTCTCTCTCTCTCTCATCTATCTCTCTGTCTCTCTATCTATCTATCTATCTATCTATCTATCTATCTATCTATCATCTAATCTATCTACCTACCTACCGGTTATCTATCTATCTATCTATCTATCTATCTATCTATCTATCTATCATCTATCTCTCGATCTATCTATCTATCTATCTCTCACTCATCTTCTATCTATCTATCTATCTATCTATCTATCTATCTATCTATCATCTACCTACCTACCTACCTACCTACCTACCTACCTACCTACTGGTATCTACCTACCTACCGGTATCTACCTACCTACCGGTATCTATCTATCTATCTATCTATCTATCTATCTATCTATCTATCTATCTATCTATCACTTATCTATCTATCTATCTATCACCTATCTATCTATCTATCATCTATCTATCTATCTATCTATCTATCTATCTATCTATCTATCTATCTATCTATCATCTATCTATCTATCTATCTATCACAGAGCCTTGGTACTACAGTGGTTTAAAGCACCCTGTTATTAACACAGCTGCCTGCAATTTACTGCTGGTTCGAATCTCTCCAAGGCTCAAGGTTGACTCAGCCTTCCATCCTTTCTAAGGTAGGTTAAATGAGGACCCAGTTTGTGGGGGCAATAAGCTGACTTTGTATAAATATACAAAAGTATGAAGGCTATTGCTTATTGCTTAACACACTGTAAGCCGCCCTGAGTCTCCGGAGAAGGGCGGCATATAAATCAAATTAAATAAAAATAAAATAAAAAATAAATTAAATAAAATATCTATCTATCTCTCACTCATCTATCTATCTATCTATCTATCTATCTATCTATCTATCTATCTCTCATCTATCTATCTACCTACCGACCGACCGACCGACTGTTATCTACCTACCCACCTACCTACCTACCTACCTACATCTATCTATCTATCTATCTATCTATCTATCTATCTATCTATCTATCTTTTATGCCACTCATCTCCCATGTAAGGGACTGGGCAGCTTACAGAATATAAAAAGACGAATAGTTAAATTAATTAAAATATTAAAATTATGCAATTTTAAATTTTAAATCTATAGAAAAAGAACAAGGCTAAGAGATGGATGGCAAGGGGATTGAGATCTCCTTACCTGTCAACCACCTAAAGGGGTGAGACCCCCTCCTCTATCTCAACTTATCTTAGAGTGAAGTCTTTATCTGGAGCCAGCCCTGCCATTTAATTGAATACAGGTAGTCCTCGACTTATGACCACAATTGAGCCCAAGATTTCTTTTGTTAAGCGAGACATTTGTTAAGTGAGTTTTGCCCCAGGTTACGACCTTTCTTGCCTCAGTTGTTAAGTGAACCACTGCAGTTGATAAATCCATAATCCAGTTGTTAAGTGAATCTGGCTTCCCTATTGACTTTGCTCGTCAGAAGGTCGCAAAAAGGCATCACGTGACCTTAGGACACTGCAACGGTCATAAATATGAACCAGTGGCGAGGCGTCTGAATTTTGATCACGTGACCGTGGGGATGCTGCAAAAGTCGAAAAAGTGTGAAAAATGGTCGTAAGTCGCTTTTTTTCAGTGCCACTGTAACTTCGAACGGTCACTAAATGAACTGTTGTAAGTTGAGGACTACCTGTATTGTTTAACAGGGAGAGTTACAGAGCTTACTTCAGTGGCCAAAACTGAAAAAAAAAAAAGACACTCAAGAGATTAAAAAATAAATACATTTTACAATTTGGAGTCCAAATTGCCACATGCATCTCTGAGAGAAACGGAGCATTTTTTTTTTAAATATATCCAACTGAGAGGGACAATCCATCTCAACCTTGGTCACTCTACGATGGAAAAGATAACCATCACCCAAACCATTCAAATTCTGAAAAAACAAAATTAGGGCCCAAGATGCAGGAAATTAGAAGAGCAGAGGTGGTATTCACCTGGTTCAGACTGGTTCGCCCGAACCAGTGGTGGTTTCAAATTTTTTTACTATCGGTTCTGTGTGTGTGGCTTGGTGGGCATGGCATGGCGTGGCAGGGAAAGTATACTGTAAAATCTCCATTCCCACCCCACTCCAGGGGAAGGATACTACAAAATCCCCATTTCCTCCTGATCAGCTGGGACTTGAGAGGCAGAAAATAGATGGCGGCGGTACCAGTCAGAATTTTTACTACCGGTTCTCCGAACCCCTCAAAATTTCCCCTACCGGTTCTCCAGAACTGGTCAGAACCTGCTGAAACCCACCTCTGGCCCGAACCAGTAACAGAAATCGCGGGTGGGCCCGCCCACGCGTTTACCCACCTCAGCTCTATGCCACCCTATTTAGGCATTTTTTTTAGGCCAGGTGCATGCGCGGAAGGCCTGGGGCATGCGTGGATGGGGCGCGTGTGAGCAAATTTGCGAACTGATAGGGAAAGCAAGTGAATACAACTCCTGTAGAAGACACATTTGAGCAGTCTCCCAAGCTTAACATCTTGCAGATCCATCCAGACCCACCAGTCCCCAAGTCTTAAATTTGGAGACTTCTGAGTTACAGAACGAAGAATACTGTCCTTCAAACATGTTGTAACTGTAACTGAATATTCACTCCTTTCCTTCAAGCCAAATATTTCTGTTGAATGAGTTCTATTCCTCCTCACAGTGAAGAAACCAAATAGTCCTAAAGAAATGTAGTCGTTTATTTAATACTTTTCTTGTTTAGTATGTGTTTATCGTCTGTGGCTGTTTTTCCTCACCACAGCCTGCACCATTTGAATATTTAGTTTCTTGCGTGTGTGTGTGTGTGTGTGTGTGTGTGTTTTTTTTTTTTTACGTCTGCAAGAAGGCAATAATCCTTAAATGGAGAAACTACACCAAGGGAGAGTTATGAAACAATAAAGACATTCGCCACTATTGTTATGAAACAAATTTGCCAAAACTATGCTCTGTTGTCAATGTTATAGGAACTCTCAGCCAGATGTGTATCTGAATGTGTGCTAAGTTTAGCGAGGTGTCTGGGGACCAGATGTGGTCGCAAATTGACCAAGACTTCTCCGAAAAGAGAAGGACCAAGGGAGACTCAGTGGCTTGGCAGGGCTACCTAGTGAAATATGGATGATGGGCAGAAAGAATGCTAAGTCAATTTTGCTCATCGTATTCTGGAAAGCGACAAAGCTCTAGGCCTCTCTTGAAGCCCTGGAAAAGATGAAGATGTTTCTCTTAACACAGAATCTTTTTCCCTTTTTATTTTTTGTTTGGAACACAAGCATCTCTAAACGCTTTTTGGGAGGTGTCCCAAAGGTAACTGGACTTTCTGATTTTTTTCTTTGAAGAGTTTTCGCTTCCAATCCAGAGCTGAAGAAGCTCAGAAAGCATGATTTTGAGAGTCGGATGTACTTTGAAATGGTCTACCTGTTGTGGCTGTCAGCCGCCGGCCCCTCCAGCAGCCGAATCAGATAAGGACGTGGTGTGGAGTCAGGGCCAGCTTCAAGGCAACCTGAGAGCCCCGAGGGGAAAGAAAGAATGGAGCTGTCAGAGAGAGAGAGACAGAGGTGGAGCCTGGGCCATCCATCAGCCCTCAGATGGAGAGTCAACAGCCCCCAGGTCTTCAGGTGGCTGATGAGGAAGAGGAGGAACATCTGGGTCCAGTGCCTGATGTGCAAATGCGCAGAAGGCAGAGGAGAGGAGAGCACTGGAAATCTGTGGGCCGGTCCTTGGGACGGAAGAGCAATTGCTGCAAATGAAGCCCCACCCCAGCTCTGGGGATAAAAGGCAGGGGGAGGAGATGAATAGATGTGGCAGACAACTATTCATCTCCCTGCCGGACAGACTTGTTAGCCTGCGGTGAGAGAGAAACGTTTTGCCGGGGCTGCTGGTGCTTCTAATAAAGGAATCATTGATTTAACTATAGAGGGTTTGTCGTGTTTGGGGAGCCGGGTCAGAACAATGCCCTTCACTGACCAGCTGGACAGGACAGGCTGCTCTCTGGGCCCTGATGGAATCCAAGGCCCAACCTCAACCATCTAGAGACCTGGGCCAGCCATATCTATCTCTTCTCCCATCCCCACATAAAGAGATCGGGTGATTGGGCTATAGTGGGGAAAACAAAGAGAGAGATTCATCCAAGGTTGGAAAATCTGTCTCTTTTCTGGACCTATGTAGTTGCAGGTGTCTTAAAGTGACATCAGTGGGTTTATTTCAAAATGACTTAGAATTTCATGCTAAGATTAGGGAATCTATATAATGCATTTCAATTTAATGTTATGTCCTGGCAGTCCATGATTTACAACCAGTGACAGTAATCAGCCGGTTGGGACCGGTTCAGGAAAACCAGTAGTGGCAACTTGCCCCAGTGCTATGCCATCCTATTTAGCCACGTTTTCTAAGCTGTGCACATGCATGCAAGCTGTGCACACGAGCAAAGCACATTTTTGGTGCATAGTGAACCGGTGGTAAAATTATGTGAAAGCCTCCTCTGCTTACAACCGTTCATTTAGTGACCGTTCGAAGTTACAACAGCACTGAAAAAAAGTGACTTATGACCGTTTTTTCACACTTACAACTGAAGATGTCTCCGTGGTCATGTGGCCAGTGTGACTCAATGTCAAAGGCACACAGAACGCTGTTACCTTCCCACCAAAGGTGGTCCCTATTTTTCTACTTGCATTTTTTACGTGCTTTCGAACTGGTAGGTTGGCAGAAGCTGGGACAAGTAACGGGAGCTCACTCCGTCACACCGCACTGGGATTCGAACCACTGAACTGCCAACCTTCTGATCGACAAGCTCATCGTCTTAGCCACTGAGCCACCGCGTCCTATACCTAGCTGCAGTCAATTTTCTGGATCCATTTGGTATGGCTGGCATTCACTTTATCCCAAACTCTTGAATCTGTCCCTGAAAGAAGGAACAATTCCTCCCACACCACCTCAGCAGTGTTTCATTTATAGTTTGTTAGAAATATCGTTTTATAAGCACGGCAGCCCTTGCAAGTACCCCGTGGTGCTTTAGAAACACCGAGAACTTAAGCAAATGTTGGAAATGGTCTTTTAGAAGAAAAAAAAAAAAGCAAAGAAATATTTTAATTATGGCACTGTGTTTCCTCAGAAGCTCCAAGGAGACAGGTTTTCGCCAGAACTATGAGAGGGTTTTAGTTTAAAAGAAACTAAAAATTCAGACCTACTGTGAGTTCTGCACAACTTCTAGTTTAAATGACCCCATTTAGCGAAGTTAGCAGCAAAGAGAGAAGAGACAGGCCCAGACCCAAAATAAGACAAGGGGAAAGGAAGAAGCAACAGCAACACGCTCAATGAAAAATAGGCCATCGTCGCATTTTTGAGACAACTTTTAAAAACCGTTTTAGTGGAAAAGTCTGGAAGAATGAAAGGAGCTGGGTATAATCTCTGTGTATAATGTTGATGCATTCCATGGTACTTCTATCTCGGAATACTTGCCAGGGCATCCTTTACACAACAAAACTGTTTATTCAAAGTTATTGTTTTGTGACCTTATCCTTTCTGTAAGAACATCATTATGGTAAAGATGCCATTCCGGGAACAGAACAGCTGCGAGAAAAATAAGGCATAAAATATAGAAGAGAGGTTGCTTTATGATTACGGTATTTTTTTTTTCTAAATGAAAGTGTTTTCTTGTCATGTAATCTTTTTCCTCCACAACCTCAACCTGCACATTTAAAGTTTGATTCCTTGAAGGCTTGAATTAGATGGGAAATGAAGTAGGTGGGGGAGACCCTTAATAAAAAGTCCTAGTGGACAACCATTTAAATATGAGCCAATAGTGTGTAGCAGCTGCCAAAAAAAGTCAACACAATTCTGGGCTGCATAAACAGAGGGAGAGAATCAAGATAATGTGAAGTGTTAATACCACTTTATCATGCCTTGGTAAGGCCACACTTGGGATATTGCATTCAGTTTTGGTCGTCACGATGTAAAAAAAGATGTTGAGAGTCTAGAAAGAGTGCAGGGAAGAGCAAAAAAGATGATTAGGGGACTGGAGGCTAAAACATAGGAAGAACGGTTGCTGGAATTGGGTATGTCTTGTTTAATGAAAAGAAGGACTAGGAGAGACATGATAGAAGTGTTCCAATATCTCAGGGGCTGCCCCAAAGAAGAGGGAGTCAAGCTATTCTCCAAAGTACCTCAGGGCAGGACAAGAAGCAATGGGTGGAAACTAATCGAGGAGAGAAACAACCTGGAACTAAAGAGGAATTTCCTGACAGTTAGAACAATTAATCAGTGGAACAACTTGCCTCCAGAAGTTGTGAATGCTCCAACACTGGAAGTTTTTAAGATGTTGGATAACCATTTGTCTGGTGTGATGTTTCCTGCCTAAGCAGGGGGTTGGACTAGAAGACCTCTAAGGTCCTTTCCAACTCTGTTATTCTATTCTATTCTAAAAATCCATAAACCCAACCTTCTGATAAAATCTGAATTTTGCTATACCAGCAAAAAGAAACAAATAAAAAACAAATAAAGGTCCATCGCCCCGTCCCAATCGTGTCAGATTCTAGGCGTCAGTGCTAATCTCTGCTTCCTAGCCAAGGGAGCCATCATTGTCCAAAGACACTTCTGTGGTCATGTGACCAGCATAACGTTACACCAAGGCACGTGGAACACTGTTATCTTCCCACCAAAGAGGTACCTATTTATCTACTCGCATTTGCATGCTTTTGAACTGCTAGGTGGGCAGAAGCTGAGGCAGGAATGGGAACTCACCCCGTCATGTGGTGTTTGGGTCTCGAACGTCCAACCTTCCAATCGACAAATTCAACATCTTAACCGCTAAGCCACTGTGCCCTTATTAGTAAACCTTCTAACAAAATAGCAGCTAAGAGGAACACATTGTTCTATTGATCCAGTAATCTTGGATTAAATTGGCGGTGCCTACTGAGAAGTCAATGGGTTGATTGCTGTACTTGGTTGATTTCTTGCTGTACTTGGTTGATCTCCACAATTAGATCCCCACATCCACTTGCAAAACCAAGCCTTTGTGACCTAAATGTGCTTTTTTTTTTTTTTTTCAAGAGGCAACTGGACTTTCTGGTTTTTCTTTGAAGAGGTTTCGCTTCTCATCCAAGAAGCTTCTTCACCTCTGACTGGATGGTGGGTAATGGAAGGATTTATACTCCTTGCAGACAGCTGGTCATTTGCATCTTTTTAGCAGGTCGTTAAGTTCACCTGAAAGTTTATCTGTGTCCTCAGGGTCACCTGAGGGGTGCAAATGGATGTGGAGCAGGGGTGGGGCCGCTGGGGGTTCGCAGAGATTTGGGAGAACCTCTAGCTAAGATTCTGTGCAGTTCAGAGAACCCCAAAATCTCACTCCTGGCTGGCCCCACCCACCCTGCCCCTCCCCTCCCAGGAGTCCCCACATGGCCCGTTTTGGATGCAGGTAAGTGCAGGGCACGTCCAGAGGCTCAGGCAGGGTGAAAAACGGGCCTACCGGAAGTTCAGGAAGGCCGGAAATGGGCCTGTTTCCGGCCTCCAGAGGGCCTCTGGAGCCTGGTAAGGCCATTTTTGCCCTCCTGGAGGCTCAAGGAAAGCCTCCGGAGCCCGGGGAGGGCAAAAACACCCCCCCACACACCGTGGTGCAGGAGGCTGACTAGGCCACGCCCACCCAGCAACAGGGCAGAGAACCCCTTGCTAAAGATTTTGAAGCCCACCCTTGATGTGGAGCCTTTTTGGAACTGCTGAAAGAGCTGTGTTGTAGACTGGAGATAGATGATGTCGTAGCCCTCAACCCTCTGTTGAGGGAGGGCAGTTCAATGTTGACATACATGGCCTCTTTAACCGCTCTTGGAAAGAAAGAAAGAAAGCACCTTGGGACAACCATGACCTGAATGACTGAAAATCTCCCTAGACTTTGTGACTTTACAAAAATGCCACCAGGACGTGGGATAGAGACCACTCCATGAAATAAACAGCCCCTCCCTACCTTTTCATCTTTAAGAAGATGAAAGTAAGCACGTTCAATTTGCATGTCTTAGACTAGACTAGACTAGACTAGACTAGACTAGACTAGACTAGACTAGAATAGAATAGAATAGAATAGAATAGAATAACAGAGTTGGAAGGGACCTTGGAGGTCTTCTAGTCCAACCCCCTGCTTAGGCAGGAAACCCTTCACCACTTCAGACAAATGGTTATCCAACATCTTCTTCAAAGCTTCCAGTGTTGGAGCATTCCCAACTTCTGGAGGCAAGTTGTTCCACTGATTAATTGTTCTCACAGTCAGGAAATTTCTCCTTAGTTCAAGGTTGCTTCTCTCCTTGATTAGTTTTCCTCCATTGCTTCTTGTCCTGCCCTCAGGTGCTTTGGAGAATAGCTTGACTCCCTCTTCTTTGTGGCAGCCCCTGAGATATTGGAACATTGCTATCATGTCTTCCCCAGTCCTTCTTTTCATTAAACTAGACATACCCAGTTCCTGCAACCATTCTTCCTATGTTTTAGCCTCCAGTCCTCCCCTAATCATCTTTCTTGCTTTTCTCTTTTGGTCTTCTCATCCACGTCAATTTTTTTAAAATTTTTAAATGAAAGTTCCTACCGAAAACTCGAATAAAAAAAATTAACTCGTTCTCAAAATGCATGGATTACTTTATGCATCATTTCATACCGTTAGTCGTTGACTTGCATAAACATTGCTGGTACTGATATTTTCCAGCCTTGGCACAAATAGGCTGGCCAAGAAGGCTGTGCGATAGATTTTTCTCAGCTAAGGGCTAATTTCCAGGTTGGCAAAAGAAGAGACAACACTGCATACTCTTCCCTTATATATTCAAATGATATGCTGAATGCATAACGAGGGAGGTTAAATTGGAAGAATAGGAGCATAATTTTAAAACTGGAGGAAGAAGAACTGTGCTGTGCTATCCTACAATATCGTTACTCTGAGAAGCGAGCGCGTAAACGATCTGGAAGCTCTAGTAATGAAACTTAAGAAGGACAGTGAAAGAAACAAATGGGATGAAAATTAAATATAAAGAAGATCAAATTACTGACAACAGGTTCAGCAACCAATGTGGAGAACTGACAATGAAGATATCTAAGTGGTGACAGTTTCTGCTTTTTAAGATTGTGTTCTGTCCCTGTCCCACACGCACACACACCAACAGACATTCAAGAGTTAAAGACCAAACCAGCCGGCAAAATCCTTATGATAACAGAACTTGGCAACAACCTAGTGGCTGCCTGCCAAGAGTTTATTACTTACGAAGAAGAGAGATAACTTCTCCCCGCTTCCGGTACATCAAAGGAAATAGCTCAATAATTACAGAGTCAATCAAGTCCAAAGATAATCCAGTGAAGTCTATAGCAAAAGTCCAGCAATGCAGAATGGCGTGGAAGTTTTCAGCTTTGTTCGTCACAAGGTTTGACTGGCCACCACGCTCCCTTTTATACCTTGTGGGGTGTGGTCCAGTGACTCAGCCTAATCTCGGGCACGCCTTTTCTTCTGTTGTGCGCGCTTATCTCTGCGACGCTGGCGTGGATCCAGCCAAGACTCATTACCCTCATCACTGTCCATCTGTGGCTGCGTGGACGTGCTTGGCCCTGGCCCTATCTCTTGCCCTTCGGCGGACACCGAAGGCCTTGCCAGAGAGGAGGGTCCTGGAGAGGGAGGCCTTGCCAACTCCTCTCCTTCACTCTCAGAGTCCTCTCCTGCCGATGACACAGGCTCAGGTAACGGAGCCACAACAGATTGATTGTTCACAGTAAAGGAACAAACAGTCAAGAAATACAGTATGTTGCAGACTAACGCTTGATAGATCAGCCATGAAGGCTTGGAAAAAGATATTCAGATGTTGTAGTGTAAAGTTAAAGGTTTCCCCTTTTCCAGTCATGTCTGGGGCCAGTTAAGGACAGTGCTCATCTCTATTTCTTAGCCGAGGGAGTCAGTGTTGTCTGTAGTTACTTCCATGGTCATGTGGCCAGCATGACTATATGTTGAGGCCAGGGGTGAAATCCAGCAGGTTCTGACAGGTTCTGGAGAACTGGTAGCGGAAATTTTGAGTAGTTCGGAGAACCGGCAAATACCACCTCTGGCTGGCCCCAGAATGGGGTGGGAATGGGGATTTTGCAATATCCTTCCCCTGGAGTGGGGTGGGAATGGGGATTTTGCAGTATTCTTCCCCTGCCATGCCCACCAAGCCATGCCCACAGAACCAGTAGTAAAGCAATTTGGATTTCACCACTGGTTGAGGCCCACAGAACACTGTTACCTTCCCACCAAAGTGGTACCTATTTATCTATTTGCATTCGCATGCTTTCGAACTGCTAGGTAAGCAGGATCTGGGGCCAGTAATGGGTGAAGACGGTAACCCCAAATGTTTTTTAACTGCTAGGTGGGCAGGAGCTGGGACAAGTAACGAGTGACGATGGTAACCCCAAACTCTATCCTACCTTTAATCAGCTGATAAAGCATTATTAGCAGCAGCATGTTTCACTCCTTACAGTCCAGCTCACAATAATCAAGACAGCAACTGAGTATGTCTAGTCTAATGGAAAGAAGGACTAGGGGTGACAGGAGAGCAGTGTTCTGATATTTGAGGGGCTGCCACAAAGAAGAGGGAGTCCAGCTATTCTCCAAAGCACCTGAGGGCAGGACAAGAAGCAACGGATGGAAATGAATCAAGGAGAGAAGCAACTTAGAACTAAGGAGAAATTTCCTGAGAGAACAATTAATCAGTGGAAGGGCTAGCCTCTGGAAATTGTGGGTTTCTCCATCACTAGAGGTTTTTAAGAAAAGATTGGGCAGAAGTGTTAATACCACTTTATAATGCCTTGGTAAGGCCATACTTGCAATATTGCATTCAGTTTTGGTCACCATGATGTAAAAAAGATGTGGAGACTCTAGAAAGAGTGCAGAGAAGAGCCACAAAGATGATTAGGGGCCTGGAGGCTAAAACATATGAAGAAAGGTTGCAGGAACTGGGTATGTCTAGTTTAATGAAAAGATGGACATGGTGAGACATGATAGCAGTCTTCCAATATCTCAGGGGCTGCCACAAAGAAGAGGGAGTCAAGCTATTCTCCAAAGCACCTGAGGGTAGAACAAGAAGCAATGGGTGGAAATTAATCAAGGAGAGAAGCAACTTAGAACTAAGGAGAAATTTCCTGACAGTGAGAACAATTAGCCAGTGGAACAGCTTGCCACCAGAAGTTGTGGGTGCTCCATCACTGGAGGCTTTTGAGAAGAGATTGGATAGCCATCTGTCTGGAATGGTACAGGGTCTCCTGCTTGTGCAGGGGGTTGGACTAGAAGACCTCCATAGTCCCTTCCAACTCTGTTAGTCTGCTATTCCTGTGATACAAGCAAAACACATCAACAGAAGCAGAGGTGGGTTTCAGCAGGTTCTGACCAGTTCTGGAGAACTGGTAGCGGAAATTTTAAGTAGTTCGGAGAACCGGTAGTAAAAATTCTGAATGGCCCTGCCCCCATCTATTCTCTGCCTCCCGAGTCCCAGCTGATCGGGAGGAAATGGAGATTTTGCAGTAACCTTCCCCTGCCACGCCCACCAAGCCACGCCCACAGAACCGGTAGTAAAAAAAATTTGAAACCCACCACTGAATAGAACCCTTCTGAGCATCCTCAAATTATCTAGCAATGTGACTATCTGACAATATAGCAAGGTCTGAAGATTTTCAATTCTATTTTTCTCTCCATCACAGTATTTGTCAACCTTGGCAATTTGAAGATAAGGGTACTTTCAACTTGCAGATTTTTTTTTTTTTATTTGATTTATATGCCGCCCTTCTCTGGAGACTCAGGGCGGCTTACAATGCGCTAAGCAATAGCCTTCATACTTTTGTATATTTATAGAAAGTCAGCTTATTGCCCCCACAAACGGGGTCCTCATTTCACCTACCTTAGAAAGGATGGAAGGCTGAGTCAACCTTGAGTCTGGCGAGATTCGAACCTGCAGTAATTGCAGGCAGCTGGTCTTAATAAGAGGGTGCTTTAGACCACTGTACTACCTAGATTTACCTAGTCAGAGATACAAGGTTGTATAGACTTCATTCTATTCTATTCTGTTCTACTGTCGTCGTCGTCGTCTTCTTTTTTTTTCCAAAAAAGAAGAACGAAGGAAGTAGGAGGAGAAAGAGAAAAGAAGGGAAGGGGAGGAGAAGAAGAGAGGTTGGAATAAAGGTAAAGGGTAAAAGAGAAGCCCCGAATAAATAAAAATGAAAAATGAAATTTAAAAGAAAAGATGAATGAAAAACGATGGAAATGACTGTACTTGGCTTGATCCCATCCGTTCTGTTTTAATTTGAAATTGGTTTTAATTGAGTTGTTTTAAATTGTGGGCTGAAATTATTTAATTACCTTTTAAACTGTTTTTTTTTAAATTTTGTATGCTCTGTTTTATCTCGGCTGTTCACCGCCCTGAGTCCTGCTGGAGAAGGGCGGTAAAAAAAATCTAAAAATAAATATAAATAAATAAATAAGTACGTGTAAATGTGTTTACGAGAAATAAAAATTTAAAAAAAACCTGTTCTACTGTCTTCTGAAGGCCTTCCTGTGGTCCCGTTTAGAATACAGTAAAATATCAGCAGCGACTGAGGGAGCAGAAAAGAAGATGAGGTTGTGAGGAAATTGTGGCAGAGTTATTCTTTCGGCAACGCATCGGTGAAAAGGGCTTGGTGCAGATCAGTCCCCAGATGAGGAAGGATTGAGAACAAATCTCTGGTGTATTTTGATCTCTGGGGTGAGTAAGAGGAGGTCCCTCTTGCCAAAAAAGAAGATTAATCACTGGGTCACAGTATGAATGCCCTGCAAAGGACATTTCCTCCATGACTCCAACAGAGCGGATAATGCCACTATTTAACAGCTATTACCCTTTCTCCCTTGGTGCTCATTCTGTTCTGCTGGCAAATTTGAGTTCCATTTGTTTGTCCTCTTATTAAATTTCCTTGAAAACTTTCTACTTGCCCCCTCAGCCCCTTATCCCCCACAATCTGTTCTGGACCTCAGAAAACCTGAAAAATCCCGTAGTTGCACCCAAAACTACCTATATTCCAGGGGTGAAATGCTTCCGGTTCGGACCGGATTGCCCGATCCGGTAGCGATGGCGGTGGGTGGTTCGGAGAACCAGTAGTAAAAATCCCTGCTCCCCCCGCCGAAAAATGCTTTTAAAAGTAAAAAAAAAAAGCTTCTGATGATCATGTGGCTCAGCTGGGATCATCAGAGGCTTTTTTAAAAAATGCTTTTAAAAGCCTCTGACAATCCCAGCTGAGTTGCCTGACCGTCAGAGGCTTTTAAAAGCATTTTTTTTCTGCAATCTTTTAAAGTTGTAGAAAAAATGCTTTTAAAAGTAAAAAAAAAAAAAGTTGGCCACGCCCACCCAGTCACATTACTCCCCACGAAGCCACGCCCACAGAACCGGTAGTAACAAATTTTACATTCACCACCGCTATATTCTACATTATTGCAATGGAGCTGCCAGTTAAGCATTGTGACTTCAACCACTAAGTTCTGTGTTTTCCCCAAAATAAATCTGGGTTTTATATTAATTTTTGCTCCAAAAGACACCTTAGGGTTTATTTTCCAGTTAGGTTTTATTTTTGGGGAAATACGGTACTGCTGTGTTTCCTCGAAAATAAGACCTCCCCGGATAATAAGCCCTCCCCGAAAATATTTAAATGCATGTGTGGCCGATCACCACCATTTCTACTGGTTAGGGTTAGGGAGACAGAGTTGGAAATCAGGTAAGACAGCAAGAGGAGCCCCATCTTGCTCCATGCACCCCAAAATAATAAGACCTCCCCAAAAATAAGAACAAGCGCTTATTTCGAGGTTCAAAAAAATATAAGACAGGTTCTTATTTTCGGGGAAACACGGTAAATGCGTCCATCTGGCTGACGATCTTAACTGGGGCTTATTTGTGGGGTATGGCTTATATTACGAGCACCCTGAAAAGGAGCCTGGATAGCTCAGCAGACTAATGCATTGTAATTTAACTCCAGCTGTCTGCAATTAGTAAGTTCGAATCTTGCCAGGCTCAAGGTTAACTCAGCCTTCCATCCTTTCTATGGTAGGTAAATTGAGGACCCAGTTTGTGGGGGCAATAAGCTGACTTTGTATAAAATATACAAAAGTATGAAGGCTATTGCTTAACGCATTGTAAGCTGCCCTGAGTCTCCGGAGAAGGGCGGCATATAAATCAAATAATAATAAAAAATCATACTAGGGCTTATTTTCCGGTTGAGTCTTATTTTAGGGGAAACAGGGTTGTAAATCTGCCTGCTCTGGGTATGTGCCCAATAAACAAACACACAGACAACCTTCAGAGTCTCATCTGTCAATCTAACATCTTGCCCAAAGACTCAGATCCCCACTCTTCAAATCTCCTGGTTGTTCTTTGGTCCCCCACATTTTTCTTTCCTGGGTCAAGCTATTCTCCAATAGCTCTGTTGTGGCTCCGTTGCCTGAGCCTGGGCTATCGACAGATGCAGACTCTGAGAGTGAGGGAGAGGAGTTGGCAAGGCCTCCCTCTCCAGGACCCTCCTCTCTGGCAATGCCTCCGGAGGACACCGAAGGCCAAACGATAGGCTCAGAGCCAAGCACATCCCCACAGCCACAGGTGGACAGCGACGAAGAAGATAAGTGCTGGCTGGACCCTCAGCAGAGGCGCAGGGAGAAGTGTGCACAGCAGAGGGGAAGGCATGCCAGAGATTAGCTGAGTCACTGGACCACACCCCACAGGGTATAAATGTGGGTGGCCGGTTCAGTTTGTGACGAGCAAAAACTGGAAATAATCCATGATCTCTGCGTTACTGGACTTCTGCCTGCTTTATCGGATTGCATCTGGATTAATCCTCGTATTGTTGAAACTCTGCCTGTTTTATCGGAATGCTTGCAGTCTAATCTTTGTTTTGTGTGAGTAAAGTCTGAATTGGCAGCTAGCCACTGGGTTGCTGCCAGCTTTATTTTCAAAGAATTTTGTCGTGTGGCTTATTAACTCCGGGCCGTCTGTGGGGGTGCGTGTGTGGGATGGGGACAGAACAAGCTCTTCATCCTGGAGGCAGGACAAGAAGCAATGAATAGAAATTAATCAAGAAAAGAAGCAACCTAGAACTAAGGAGAAACTTCCTAACAGTGAGGACAATTAACCAGTGGAACAACTTGCCACTGGAAGTTGTGGGTGCTCCATCACTGGAGGCTTTTAAGAAGAGACTGGAGAGCCATCTGTCTGGAATGGGACAGGGTCTCCTGTTTGAGCAGGGGGTTGGACTAGAAGTCCTCCGAGGTCCCTCCCAACTCTGTTGTTTTGTTTCTGTGATTCTGTATGCTTGATGATTTCTGTACAGTTAGTCCTTAACTTACAACAGTTCATTTAGTGGCTTTTCAAAGTTGTAAGAGTGCTGAAAAAATGATTTATGACCGTTTTCCACATTTACTGCCATTGTAGCATCCTGAATAAAATTGGGATGCTTATCAACTGACTCGTATTTATGACGGTTGTAGCATCCCAGGGGGTCACGTGATCCCCTTATGCGACCTTCTGACAAGCAAAGTCAATGGGGGAAGCCAGATTCACTTAACAACCAGGTTAATGACTTATCAACTGCGGTGATTCACTTAGCAACCGTGGCCAGAAAGATCATCAAATGGGGTCAAAACTCATCTTACATGAGCGGCAGAAATTTCGGACTGAATTGGGGTCGTACGTCGAGGACTATCTGTATTTTGAGGTATCTTAGGGTTGTCTTTTCAGACTCGTAAGGGATCAGGGCAGCCCAAACGTTTCATAAACAAAAGACACGGCCAGCTGCTTGCCCCCTTTCCACAAACAGCCTTTTGTTTTGATGTGCGACATTTTCAAGAACTGGTTGCCGTTGGCGAGAGAAGAATACCTACATCCTCCAGGGATAAGAGAGAAGCTGTTTAATTTCTACAGAGATTGTGGTGACATTTATTGACTGGCCAGAATGCAGAGGAACAGAGCTGGGAGGGACCTTGGAGGTCATCTAGACCAACCCCCTGCTCAAGGGGAGGGACCTTGGAGGTCATCTAGACCAACCCCACGGATCCACATACACACAGAGAGAGGGAAGAGCAGAGCTGGGAGGGACCTGGGAGGTCATCTAGCCCAACCCCCCGGATCCACATACACACAGAGAGAGGGAAGACCAGAGCTGGGAGGGACCTGGGAGGTCATCCAGCCCAACCCCCTACTCAAGCAGGAGACCCCCACGGATTCACATACACAGAATAGCAGAGCTGGGAGGGACCTGGGAGGTCATCCAGTCCAACCCCCTGCTCAAGCAGGAAACCCCACAGATTCACAAACACACACAGAGAGAGAATAGCAGAGCTGCATGGGAACTTGGAGGTCATCTAGTCTGCTCAGACAGGAGACCCAGGCCTATACTGTTTCAGACAAGTGGCTGCCCAGTCTCTTCTTGAAGACCTCCAGTGATGAAGCACCCACAATCTCTGAAGGCAAAGCTGTTCCACTGGTCAATTGTTCTCACTGACAGATTTCTCCTTAATTCCAGATTGGATCTCTTTTGATTAAATTTCCAATTGTTTTCAGGTGCTTTGGAGAATAGCATGACTCCCTCTTCTTTGGGGCAGCCCCATAGCTATTGGAACACTGCTATCATGTCTCCCCCGGTCCTCCTTTTCATCAAACTAGACATACCCAATTCCTGCAGCCGTTCTTTGTATGTTTTAGCCTCCAATCCTCCCCTAATCATCTTTGTTGCTCTTCTCTGCACTCTTTCCAGAGTCTCAACATCTTTTTACCCACTGGGGATTTAATGAATCTAGTAAAACCATGGTAGCTATAGGAACACAGAGGAACATCTCCTGGCCATCAATCAACATCTAGATAAGCAGAGATTAACACCAAGATTAATAACTGCAGGCCAGCTGCCTGCAATTACTGCGAGTTCAAATCTCACCAGGCTCAAGGTTGACTCAGCCTTCCATCCTTCCAAGGTAGGTAAAATGAGGACCCGGATTGTGGGGGCAATAAGCTGACTTTGTATAAAAAAGAACACAGCTTGGGGAGGGGGCGAAAGCCCTACTAAGCAGGTATATACAAAAGTATGAAGGCTATTGCTTTTTTTTTTTTTTAATTTGATTTATATGCCGCCCTTCTCCGGAGACTCAGGGCGGCTTACAATGTGTTAAGCAATAGCCTTCATACTTTTGTATTTTTATACAAAGTCAGCTTATTGCCCCCACAAACTGGATCTTCATTTAACCTACCTTAGAAAGGATGGAAGGCTGAGTCAACCTTGAGCCTGGTAAGATTCGAACCTGCAGAAATTGCAGGCAGCTGTGTTAATTACAGGGTGCATTAAACCACTGTACTACCAAGGCTCTGCTTAACGCATTGTAAGCTGCCCTGAATCTCCGGAGAAGGGCGGCATATAAATCGAACCAATAAATAAATTAATTAATTAATACTGGACCAACAATCAAGCAGTAAACAATACCCCAATGAAGTAAGTACCATCTCAGAGAAACAAGCGAAGAGTAAACAACAGCCTAATCAAGGACTACTCCCACCGACAAGGCAAGCCACTTGTGTATAAGCAGAGACCGAACCTTACTCCTTCTCAGCACTGATGATGTCTGGATAATGAAATGTCGGTAAGAAAACAATCAAGCTCAGAGAACATCAAGGACCCTTCACAGTTCAACTCTGATCTACAAAAATGCTCTTCTGGTTGTACCGTTGTAGCTTGGTCGTGCTGTAAGAACAGTCTCGCTACGAAATAATTTTTAGGCTGAGAGAAAGACCCCATTCCTTCAAAATGCTTGTCCCCTATCCACACTGATTCCAGAGGGTTGAGAAATAACACAAAGAGGAGATTAAGTGTAGTGCATTTGTCAAGGGAGGTTCTAGATCAGTGGTTCTCAACCTTCCTAATGTCGCGACCCTTTAATACAGTTCCTCATGTTGTGGTGACCCCCAACCAGGGGTGGGTTCTAAATTTTTTTACTACCGGTTCTGTGGGCGTGGCTTATTTTGTGGGTGTGGCTTGGAGGTCATGTGACTGGGTGGGCGTGGCTAGCTGGTCAGGTGACCGGGTGGCCATGGCTATGTGTATAGGGACTACTCAGAGGGCTGAAAAAAGTCATTTCTGACCGGTCCTCGCACTTTTGACTGGTCCTCACACTTATGACCATCCTCATATTTATGCCTGTGCAGCATTCTTAACAACCATGTCACTCATTTCACAACTGCTTCTCTTCAACATGGTATAAGATAGGGCAAAAAACGTAAAATGTGAGGACAGTCGTAAATTCGAGGACTGGGGGGGCAAGGGAGGGCTTTGGCAACCCCTGTGAAATGGCCGTTCGACCCCCAAAGGGGTCGTGACCCCCAGGTTGAGAACCGCTGTTCTAGATGGAGTCCCAGCTGTCCTGCTGTCCTGCTGTCCAGCTGTCCTGAAAGAGGTGGGTTTAGCATCTGACAAAGCTGGTAAAAAGAGCCAAATCTAGCCTCAGAATAGGAATAGGAATATGGCAAATCTAGACAGAGACATCACCCTGCCAACTAAAAAGCAGAGACATCACCCTACCAACAAAAGTGCGTATAGTCAAGGCTATGGTTTTCCCAGTTGCAATGTATGGCTGTGAAAGTTGGACCATAAGGAAGGCTGAGCGCCAAAGAATTGAGGCCTTTGAACTATGGTGCTGGAGAAGACACCTGCGAGTCCCTTGGACTGCAAGGTGATCAAACCGGTCAGTCCTAGAGGAGATCAACCCTGACTGCTCTTTAGAAGGCCAGATCCTGAAGAGGAAACTCAAATACTTTGGCCACCTAATGAGAAGGAAGGACTCACTGGAGAAGAGCCTAATGCTGGGAAATATAGAGGGCAAAAGAAGAAGGGGACGGCAGAGAAGGAGGTGGCTGGATGGAGTCACTGAAGCAGTAGGCGTGAGCTTCAATGGTCTCCAGAGGATGGTAGAAGACAAGAAGGTCTGGAGGAACGTTGTCCATGGGGTCGCGATGGGTCAGACATGACTTCACAACTATCAACAAAAAGCTTAACAAAGAGAGAGAAGAGCTATATTTCAATACTCGAAGGGATGTCACAGGGAAGAAGGAGTCAATTTATACTCATAGCACCTATGGGTAGGAGAAGAAGTTATGAGCAGAAAGTCGTCAAAAGGAGATCCAACCTGGAACTAAGAAGGAATTTCCTAACAGTGAGAATAATCCATCAGTGGAACATCTTGTCTCCTGGAGTTGGAGGTGCTCCATCACTGGAGGTTTTCAAGAGAAGACTGGACAACCATTTATCCATGATAGCATAAGACTCCTGCCTTGGCAGGGGGTTGGACTAGAAGACCTCCAAGGTCCCTATGATTCAATGATCCTCTGATATGGTCACTGAAGCAATCGGCGTGAACTTAAATGGACTCCAGGGTGTTGGTAGAGGACAGGAAGGCTTGGAGGAGCGTTGTCCATGGGGTCGGACATGACTTAGCAACTAAGAACAACAAAAGGAATATGCGGCCATTCTGATGCGTTTTCTTCTCCTATTCACGTTCAGTTTTTGCTCATTTATGTTACAAGCTGGGTTTTTCAAGAGCACTAGAGTTTGTGGCTGGATCCACTGGGGAAAGTTCAGATGTAAGTCTAATATTCAGATACTTCAGGTCCCTGAAGGCTTCTCAGGATGAAGCCCGGGGGACAGGCATTGTCTCTAGACTGGAAAGGTTTAGCAAGAGGCTGGGATGATATAACAAATTTCATTTTTTTTCCATTGTATACACACATGCTTTGTTTTGTTTTTAATCAGTGGAGTCTCCGGTTATATTGTTTTGGCGTACTCAAAGGTCCTGTGAAGAGCTTCTCAGAAAGACAACATGCACGAGAGTGAGCTATCAGCCTCAGCTTTTTAAAAGCAAAGAACGGTTCTCATTGACTGGTCTGCACATTGCACTAAACTACCCTTAGCTTTAATAAGGTAAAGGTAAAGGTTCCCCTCGCACATATGTGCCAGTCGTTCCCGACTCTAGGGGGCGGTGCTCATCTCCGTTTCAAAGCTGAAGAGCCAGCGCTGTCCGAAGACGTCTCCGTGGTCATGTGGCCGGCATGACTCAACGCCAAAGGGGCACGGAACGCTGTTACCTTCCTACCAAAGGCGGTCCCTATTTTTCTACTTGCATTTTTTACGTGCTTTCGAACTGCTAGGTTGGCAGAAGCTGGGACAAGTAACGGGAGCTCACCCCGTTAGGCGGCACTAGGGATTCGAACCGCTGAATTGCCGACCTTTCAATCAACAAGCTCGACGTCTTAGCCACTGAGCCACTGCCTCCCTTTAGCTTTAATAAAATACCTTTATTCAAAACCTTGAGCCAGACCAAAACAATCTGCATGATGTTTTCGTGTGACGCATGGCCCAGATTTCTATTTATCTTGGTGCCTCCAGCTGAGAGGACAAGCGCATGGAGCAACGGGCCTGAGACAGGACTATCTCTCCTACGGTGGCCACCAGAATGCATCTCCATCTGACGAGGACATCTGCCCTTTTGGGTTGCGTCTCGGAGGCTGCAGCCAAGCACAGTTTAATAGGGTGCCCTCTGTTGCACCAGCTGCCTTGCTGGGCTTAGAGGCAAAGGGGATTCTCTTAGCAACTGGACAGATTAAGGAAGGCCGATTGAGGCCTGTCCAGATCTGCAATTCAGCAGAATCAGTAAACAAAGAACAAAGGAAGCTGATCCCCTTCCCACACGCTCCGTTTCTCTTAGACTGAGTTTTTAATTAATAGTTAAATGTATTCAACTAAAGAGTCAGCTGTATCAATTTGATAAATAAATTGGAACAAAGATGACCGGGCGATAAAGATGATTGGGGGACTGGAGGCTAAAACATATGAAGAACGGTTGCAGGAATTGGGTACGTCTAGTGTAAACTAGGCACACGGTGGCTCAGTGGTTAAGACGCTGAGCTTGTCAATCGAAAGGTCGGCAGTTCAGCAGTTCGAATCCCTAGTGCTGCGTAATGGGATGAGCTCCTGTTACTTGTCCCAGCTTCTGCCAACCTAGCAGTTTGAAAGCACGTAAAAAATGCAAGTAGAAAAAATAGGGATCACCGTTGGTGGGAAGGGAACAGCGTTCTGTGCGCCTTTGGCATTGAGTCATGCCGGCCACATGACCACGGAGACGTCTTCGGACAGCGCTGGCTCTTCGGCTTTGAAATGGAGATGAGCACCGCCCCCTAGAGTCGGGAACGACTAGCACATATGTGCGAGGGGAACCTTTACCTTTAGTGTGGGGAAAAGAAGAACTAGGGGTGACATGATAGCAGTGTTCCAATATTTGAGGGGGTTGCCACAAAAAAAGAGGAAGATCAACCTATTTTCCAAAGCACCAGAAGGCAGGACAAGAAATAATGGAGGGAAACTAACCAAGGAGAGAAGCAACTTAGAACGAAGGAGAAATTTCCTGACAGAACAATCGGCCAGTGGGACAGCTTTTCTTCAGAAGTTGTGAGTGCTCCTACACTGGCGGTTTTTAAAGAAGACATCATATCATCATCGCTACCGGCTCGGGAGAACCGGGCCGAACCAGGAGGAACCCACCACTGGGTTGGTCTAGAAGACCTCCAAGCTCCCTCCCAACTCTGTTATTCTGATTCTAATGCTTGGGATCAGATTTATTTCCCACTGAATTGCGAGTTCCCCAATTAAAAACCATCGTGGATATGGTTTGAATCTCAGCATAATATTTCGAATTCTCTGCACTGGCTCATCACTTATGTGTGCTCAGCATCTTATTTGTGTGAAACGACGCTGAACCCCATGTCCCGTCTTTTAAAATAAAACCTTCACATTTCTGCCGGCAAATGTCATCCGTCCAAACCTCAAATCTTGGACAGTCCAGCCTAATCCTCAATGACTCTACCGTCAACTTAAGAGTCGATCTGTCAACTCGAGGGCAAGACCAGCTCATAGAACAATCAGCACTACGAGACGATAAGGCATTCAGTTTGAGATTCTGTTATTGTTCCTACTGGGGAGCATCTCCGGTGATGAAAATGGCACATTCCCTTTGAAGAAAATCCTGAAGAAGCTGTTTAGACCTAAACAATTCCCTGCCCCGGAGCCATCTGAACAACAATAATAAAATTCGCAGGGTGCAAATTATGCATCCATAAATTCTGTACTTAGCATCTAATCGTCTCACTTCACAGATTCGCGGTGCTGCCATGAGGTATGACTGAATCGTGTACCTACATTATTTCTTTCAAATCTTTTTTTTTTAAAAAAATTTGATTTATATGCCTCCCTTCTCCAGAGAATCAGGGCGGCTTACAATGCGTTAAGCAATAGCCTTCATCCTTTTGTATATTTTATACAAAGTCAGCTTATTGTCCCCACAAACTGGGCCCTCATTTCACCTACCTTAGAAAGGATGGAAGGCTGAGTCAACCTTGAGCCTGGCAAGATTCGAACCTGCAGTAATTGCAGGCAGTTGGTCTTAATAAAAGGGTACTTTAGACCACTGTACTACCAAGGCTCTATGCAAGAATGCAAGAATCTTCTCCAATGCAAGAATCAATGCAAGAATCTCCAATGCAAGAATCTTCTTGCATTGCCAGGGCAGAACATGGAAGGGTCCCAGTTCTGCTTCCTTCCACGGCATGAATAAATTCTCTGCTGTATATGTTTCTCCGATATATCCCCTTTAGGAAACAAAATTGTTAAGAGCCTTGGTGGTGCATCAGACTAAAGTGCTGTTAAGTAGCACCACTGCCTGCAATTACTGCGAGTTCAAATCTCACCAGGCTCAAGGTTGACTCAGCCTTCCATCCTTTCGAGGTAGGTAAAATGAGGACCCGGATTGTGGGGGCAATAAGATGACTTTGTATAAAAAAAGAACACTGCTTGGGGGGAGCCGAAAGCCCTACTAAGCAGGGTATATACAAAAGTATGAAGGCTATTGCTTAACGCATTGTAAGCCGCCCTGAGTCTCTGGAAAAGGGCGGCATATAAATCGAACCAATAAATAAATATTTGTAGATCAGGGTTGAACTGTGGGCTCCTTAGTGCTCTCTGAACTGGTGGTTTTCTTGCAGGCGTCTCATGACCCAACTAGGTAACATCCATTAGCGTATTGATGAGGTTATCTAGTTGGGTCATGAAATGTCTACAAGAAAACCACCAAGCTCAGAGAGCACCGAAGACCCCATAATGCAGTGGTGGCAAACCTTTAACTCACCGAGTGCCAAACAGGTATGTGCTTCGTTTACGCGCGGCTCCTCCCCCGTGTGCTGCGCACGCAACCACACCATCTGCACATCTGCATGGCTTTCGCAGCCCCCCCCCCGGGCCCCCTGTGTGCAAGCGCACCATCTGCGCAGGCAGATGGCTTTCGCATGGCTCCCCCCCCTTGTGAGCTGCGTGCGCAATTGCACCATTTCTGCATGCGCACAGCTTTTGCCTGCCCCGTGCACTGTGTGCACAATTGCACCGTCTGCACATGTGCATGGCTTTTGCGTGCACAATGCACACGCGTGAACACCATCTGCGAATGCGCATGATGCGTGCAGGTACTCAAGCGCGCATGCGCAAAAGTGCATGCGTGCACAGGAGAGCTCCGAAGACCAGCTGGGTCTCCAGAATTGTGTGCATGCACACTAGAGACCCGAACAACAGCTGGGGGGCGTGCACATGTGCAACTACAGGTGAGTTGGGCGACAGCTCGCGTGCCTGGAAAGATGGCCGTGCAAAAGACTCTGTCTTTTGACTGTTTTCGATAGAGGAACTAAAGAGCCTCTTTAGGTGAAGAAGGAGAGTTCAAACGTTGGCTTGAAACTCAACATTAAGAAAACTAAGATCAGGGCATCTGGCCATCTCAGTTCCTGGCAAATAGATGGGGAAGAAATGGAGGTAGTGACACTCCGGGCATGCGTGCCATAGCTTCGCCATCACCGCCATAGTGTGTTCTCTTTGTTTTGAAATGGGGGAAATGATATGAATCTGTCAGACATTCTTTGTATGGCTACAGCAGGACAATTACATGCACAAGACAGCAGCAAAGAAACTGTCAATGACGAGAAAACCGAACCCACGCTGTTCAGTTTCTCTTACCTCCACTTCCTTTTCCAACTCCAAACCAGCTTCCACCAGGTTGCGTTCAAACTCCTCCCTCTGCTCCTCTTTTGCAACCTCCAAAGCGTCCTGTGGAGCGACATCGATGACCTGGGCTTCTGGAGTAGATCCTTCCTGTTGCTTCTGCTGGCTTTTGGCCGTCTCCCCATTAGAAATAATCGCCAAAGAGCCCGGCCTATGTAAGGGGCCTTGAGAATCTCCAACATGATCCGTGGAATGTTTTCGATAGTGGTAGACTAAGACGTAGTCTACTTTCCTCTTGCTGTCTCGGAAATGCATCCCTCCGGGTGACGGCGATGGACTTTCTGAGACACCAGACTGAGCCCCATCCACATAGTTGTTAATCACCTGGAAGAAGAAGCAGAGAGCATTCAGCAAAAGATGTGACGGACAGAACTAATCTCACGCTTCCTACTTGTAAAACCAGAGGAAAAAAAGAGAGAGTGCGCCGGATGGGCAGAGAATCTGTATTAACGGTTGCATTTGAAGGAATGGAGCAGATGGGACTCAGATTAAAACCACGCAGGAGGCTTTGATTTCACAAGCTTTGGGCACCAAGGCATTTGACAGAGTAAATAATTTTGGACGATCGAGCGATATAATCCCAGACTGGTGTGCAAAGAAGGCAAACCCCACCCTCTAAAAAATAAAGGAAAAAAAAAAGAACAAAAGAACAAAAGAACACTGAGGTTGGAGGAAGCTCATGCTTATTATACGTTCTCCTCTCCGCATGTAGCTTAACTTAGATTCCCTTTGCTTTTTCCCTTAGCAATAAAAATAAAAGTATAAAAGACATCCTCACTCTCTTAACCCTCTTAAGCTCCTATACATCCTTAGGTATTCAAGGATTTAATCAGTTTCTCTCCAAACATATATACACACAACTGAAACTCAACATTCAGTGTTCCAGTAGTCTTGGAAACCATCAAATATGCAGGGTTTTTTTTTTTAAGTTGCAAAGTATTGTTTATATACAATGAACATAGAATCTAGGAGTCGGCTGATTAGCAGAGTTCCACCTCGTTTGGTATTTATTTAAAGAAATAATGGCAGTCCTGACTCTGTTTTTTGACTGTTTTTGATAGAGGAACTAAAGAGCCTCTTTAGGTGAAGAAGGAGAGTTCAAACGTTGGCTTGAAACTCAACATTAAGAAAACTAAGATCAGGGCATCCGGCCATCTCAATTCCTGGCAAATAGATGGGGAAGAAATAGAGGTAGTGACAGGTTTTATTTTCCTGGGCTCCAAGATCACCGCAGATGGGGACTGCAGCCAAGAAATTAAAAGATGATTGCTCCCGGGGAGGAAAGCTATGGTAAAACTAGACAGCATACAAAAAAAGCAGAGACATCACCCTGCCAACAAAAGTGTGTATAGTCAAGGCTATGGTTTTCCCAGTTGCAATGTATGGCTGTGAAAGTTGGACCATAAGAAAGGCTGAGCGCCAAAGAATGGAGGCCTTTGAACTCTGGTGCTGGAGAAGACTCCTGCGAGTCCCTTGGACTGCAAGGCGATCCAACAGGTCAGTCCTAGAGGAGATCAACCCTGACTGCTCTTTAGAAAGCCAGATCCTGAAGATGAAACTCAAATACTTTGGCCACCTATTGAGAAGGAAGGACTCCCTGGAGAAGAGCCTAATGCTGGGAACGATGGAGGGCAAAAGAAGAAAGGGACGGCAGAGAACGAGGTGGCTGGATGGAGTCACTGAAGCAGTCGGCGTGAGCTTAAATGGACTCCAGAGGATGGTAGAGGACAGGAAAGCCTGGAGGAACGTTGTCCATGGGGTCACGATGGGTCAGACATGACTTCGCAACTAACAACAACAACAACAACAACAATCAGCTGACGTTCAATTAATAAACCAGCATTGTCTTCCTTACGTTTCATATACGTGTCCTATCAATGTCAAGTAATCCACAACTGGGTGGATTCATATATTGGTGTGTGGTTTTTAAGAAGAGACTGAACAGTCATTGAACAGCCTGAGCAAGGGGTTGGCCTGGAGGACCTCCAAGGTTCCTTCCAACTCTATTATTCTGTGATTCAGTCATTGAGGACAGTACAGAACCAAGTGTTTCAGCTAACTAAGGAGTCCTGGGAAGGACATTTTGGAGAGCATGACTCTGAGAAGCCATTTCATCTGCTCTCCATCTTAATACGGCAAATATTTCATACAGGTATCCTTGGTTTATCATCGCAATTGAGCCCAACATTTCTGCTGTTAATCAAGACATACGTACAGTAGTGGCCAAAATTGTGGAAACCTTTTTGGGAAAAGTGTATTTTCTAAAACTAGCTAATAACTCCACTGTTTTTTTGGAGTAGAACTATGAAATTATATATCAATGGAAAGATGATTTAATCAAGAATGTAATGCAATAACTTTTATGAAGGATTTGCTATCAGAATAGCAGTTACAATATAAAGAAGAAAAGTGACACATGTAGAAAAAACGAGATATGCAAAAATTATCACCATAGAAAAAACGAGATAGACAAAAATTCTCACCATGTCAGTTAATACTTAGTTGTGTAACCTTTAGCATGAATTACAGCCTTATAACGTCTTCCCATGGAGGGAACCAAGTCTTTTAGTTCTGCAGCTGTTCTAATGTGAAACCAAGATGGAATGATGGCTTCTATTAACTGGGTTTTATTGCTGGGTCGCTTCTGACTAACAAGTTTCTTTAGTCAGCTCCATAGATTTTCAATTGGATTAAGGTCTGGGCTATTTCCAGGCCATTCCAGCAGTGGAATAGGATTATCTTGAAACTCCAAAAAAATTGTGGTGTTATTAGCCATCAAACCTCAAAAATTACACTTTTCCCAAAAGGTTTCCACAATTTTGGCCACTACTGTAAGTCACATTTTTTTAGTGCCATTGTAACTCTGAATGGTCACTAAATGAGCTGTCATAAGTCGGGGACTTCCTCTATAGGAGGCTGGGTAATTTTGCACCATTGTAAGTTCGGTCATTAAATGAATGGGTCATACGTTGAAGTTAACCATCTGTATGTGGTTAACTTCAGGGAGCAAAGTTATGGTATGTTTCTCTATCTGAGTTCCAAGACAACAATGCTTCAGCTTCTGAGAACTCTCCACAAGAACAAGGGAATAGGGGGTTACAGTGTTATTGTCTTGGGAGGCATCGATTTGAAAACAAGTCTTCCTTAGAAAGCCCAGCTTAGCAACAGCATGCAAATAAGCAGGTAGTTCAATGTGACCTTTTTTTCATTTTTGCAAAAAAAATAAAATAAATAACAAACGCGCCTTGTGAAATACAGAATTCCTTTTGCATGAGACATATGCCAAGATCCCACTGTCTCTTCTTTGAAATGCCTCCAAAGCTTTCCCTTAATATACTCGTGCCCAATTAAAAGACAACCTGCTCTATCTCTATCTCTATCTCTATCTCTATCTCTATCTCTATCTCTATCTCTATCTCTATCTCTATCTCTATCTCTATCTCTATCTATCTCTCTCTATCTCTATCTCTATCTCTATCTCTCTATCTCTCTATTTCTCTATTTCTCTATCTCTATCTCTGTCTCTGTCTCTGTCTCTATCTCTATCTCTTTCTCTATCTCTATCTCTTTCTCTATCTCTATCGCTATCTCTATCTCTATCTCTATCTATCTCTATCTCTATCTCTATCTATCTCTCTATTTCTCTATTTCTCTATCTCTATCTCTGTCTCTGTCTCTGTCTCTATCTCTATCTCTTTCTCTTTCTCTATCTCTATCTCTATCTCTATCTCTATCTCTATCTCTATCTCTATCTCTATCTCTATCTGTAACTTGGTCTCGGTCTCAGTCTCAGTCTCGGTCTCAGTCTCTCTACCTCTACCTCTACCTCTACCTCTACCTCTCTATCTATCTATCTATCTATCTATCTATCTATCTATCTATCTATCTATCTCTACCATCTACCTCTACCACTACCTCTATCTCTCTATCTCTCTATCTCTCTCTATCTCTACCATCTATCTCTACCACTAGATGTAGTGTAGATGGTAGAGAGATAGATAGATAGATAGAGAGAGATCGATAGTATCTCTCTCTATCTCTCTATCTCTCTACCATCTACCTCTACCTCTACCACTACCTCTCTACCTCTCTATCTCTCTATTTCTCTATCTCTCTATCTGTCTCTCGATCTCTCAATCTCTCAATCTATCCATCCTGGTATATATTTTTGCATTTCCTCAGATTTGTTTTTTTTCCTTGTTTTTAACTTTCTTTCTATTCTTTTCAGTCTGCCATTATAGAAATCTGGATGCTCCATCAAAGGTAATCCAGTTTTCAAAGCTTTGTCTGTAACAAAGATGTTGAGACTTTGGAAAAAGTGCAAAGAAGATCAACCAAGAGGATCAAAGGCCTGGAGACTAAAACGTATGAAGAACGGTTGCAAGATTTGGGTTTGGCTAGTCTAGAGAAAAGAAGGACTTGGGGGGAAGGGGGTGGCATGATAGCCATATCCGAGTATTTGAGAGGCTGCCACAAAGAGGAAGGGATCGATTTATTTTCCAAAGCATCAGAGGGCAAGAACAAGAAACGATGGATGGAAACTAATCAAGGAGAGAAGCAACCTGGAATTAAGGAGAAACTTCCTAACGGTGAGGACAATTAACCAGTGGAATGTCTTGCCTTCAGAAATTGTGGGTGCTTCATCACTGGAGGTTTTTAAGAAGAGACTGGACAGTGACTTGGCTGAAATGGTATAGGTTCTTCTGCCTGACCTTTCAGCTCTATTCTGATTGTAATTTTACTTTTCATAGCATTACTTTGCAGAAGATGCTTATATATATACGTTTAATCTGATGTCAGGAGTGCCGAGAAGAACAACAAAGATGATAAGAGATCTGGAAACTAAACTGAACAATTGAGGGAACTAGGTACCATGTTTTCCTGAAAATAAGATCCTATCTTACATTTTTTGAATCCTGAAATAAGCACTTGGCCTTATTGCCACGCGCTCAAAAGCCCGATTGGGCTTATTATCAGGGGATGTCTTATTTTGGGGGACACAGAGTATGTCTAAGTCTATCAAAGAGAAGGATTGGGGGTACATAATATGATAAAAGTCTTCCAGTATTTGAGGGGCTATCACAGAGAAGAAGGCATCTACCTATTCTCCAAAGCACCTGAGGACAGGACAAGAAGCAATAGATGGAACATCATCAGAACATCCACCAACCTGGAACTAAGGAGAAACTTCCCGACACCGAGAACAATTAATCAATAGAATAGCTTTGTTTGTGGGTGCTCCATCACTGGAGGTTTTCAAGAAAAGATCGGACAACCATTGTCTGGAATGGAATAGGATCTGTTGTTTGAGCAGAGGGCTGGACCAGAAGATCTCCAAGATCCCATCCAGTCCTATGTTTTTACATAATTCTAGGTAACTGCGCAAAGCACAAGATGTTAGCCTACCTTATCGTCTCTTCACAGCAGATAGAATTTCACTGTCCCGTTATTTATTTATTTTATTTATTATGAAATTTATTTGTACCCGATGACTCTGGATGGCCCTCTTATGGTGCCTTCCATCCTTTCCCCACTTTTTCGTTTGTTTTTTTCTGCAATTACTGTAAGTTCGAATCTCGCCAGGCTCAAGGTGGACTCAGCCTTCCATCCTTTCTAAGGTAGGTAAATTGAGGACCCAGTTTGTAGGGGCAATAAGCTGACTTTGTATAAATATACAAAAGTATGAAGGCTATTGCTTAACGCATTGTAAGCCGTCCTGAGTCTCCGGAAAAGGGCGGCATATAAATCAAATTTAAAAAATAATAATAAAAAGATTTGACTATAAAATACCCAATTAATCAAGTGGTACCCTTCGTTTAGATGTAAAGATTTGTAGGACAAGGGAGCTACCGACATCCAGGTTTGTACCGATTACACAGCTAAGGAGGGGAAAAAAAACCCGCAGGATTTGGTGCTGATCATAGAAAGAAAACACATTTCCAGTTCTTTACGTTTGCCGAAGAAATTTGCAAGCCACACATACACAAAAATCTGGAACCAACCGCAGTGATTTGCACAGAATTGTGGCCAGCTAGGAATGGAAGGTTTCGTGCAAGACACAAAATGTATTCTTCTTCTTCATCATGATTGGGGAAAAGAAAGGACATTTGAGTTGATTTGTTGATTTTCCTTCAGAAATGGCGGGTACCCCATCACTCTTCTTTCAAGAAGAGACAGGACAGCCATTTGTCTAAAATGATGTAGACTCTCCTGATCAAGCAGGAGTTTGGACTAGAAGACCTTGAAGTTTCAACATCTACCCTCAAAAAGACGGCACACCAAAACAACCAGACACAAGGACAGTTTTTTCCCAAACGCCATCACTCTGCTTAACAACTAATTCCCACAACACTGTCAAATAATTTACTAAGCCTGTTTTGCTATTATTCTTCTCTTCCTTACTAGTATCTATCTCTTCCCACTTATTACTATAACCATGTCGCTTATATATCTCAATTTATATTGTTTTTATCTGTTTCCTAGTACAATTTAATAGCTTATACTTATTAGTAACCTTGACTATCACTAAGTTTGCACTACTATTAATCTTCTCTTCCTTACTAGTATCTATCTCTTCCCACTTATTACTATAACCATGTCGCTTGTATCTTTCAATTATATTGTTTTTATTTGTTTCCTAGTACGATTTAATAGCTTATTAGCAACCTTGACTGTCACTAAGTGTTGCATCTTTTTTATTCTTGACAAACGTATTTTATTCTCCTTATGTACTCTGAGAGCATATACACCTAAGACAAATTCCTTGTGTGTCCAATCACACTTGGCCAATAAAGAATTCTATTCTATTCTATTCTATTCTATTCTATTCTATTCTATTCTATTCTATTCTATTCTATTCTATTCTATTCTATTCTATTCTATTCCAACTCTTGTTAGTCTATGAGGCTCTATAATTTCAATCTTCTATTCATGGCAGAACTGTGGCTAACATCGTTAGAGATTATTTTGAAATTTATTCTGCACCAGTCAAATCTTTCATGGTATTTGTACATGTCCTCGTAGTGTCATTTCTATGTTGTACTTACTGGCAATCCACGCAGACTCTCTGGGTCCATTCCTGCCAGAGCGGGAAATCCTAGTCTGAAATTTCCAATCTACCTTTCCAAATGGGGAGAGGCAGGGTACATCCCAGCCACTGGCATCACCATTTCCTACTTGCAGATCTAGGAAGAAACCTTGGGAAATCCATCAGCCAAGTTCTTTCTTTCTATGTGGATAGTTAAAACGAGAAAGCTGCACGGCGAACCCCAAGGAACAAAAACACAACCAGCTTTGCAGTTTGCAAAGAAGTTACTGAAGCTGTTGTGCTTCTTCGTGATCTCGGCCTCCCCAGTGGATTCATTCCAGGAGCTGCCATCGGAGAGGTCGCCATAGTAACTCCAGGGAGAAAGAAGCAGGTGCAACCACTGAGAGAGAAGCTTTCAGAGCCCGCAGAGATGATCGCCTTGAGCCTGCAGAAAAGGGCCAGGTGGTCCCAGTCTCAATGGAGATAAGGATAACAAAGGATGGGATGGTAGTTCTGGAATCCTTATTGGGAAAAGGCTCCGTGGAACTTTTGTCTGCTAAATCCCACGGTGGGGGTTAGCACAATGAGTAAGGACCGCTAAGAAGGCATCTCCTTTGTGGCAAAGTGCTACTCATTTTTATTCTTTCGGGGTAATTGAGGTGGAGAAGTTATAGATTGATCAGTAGTGGGTTGCAATTTCAGTCACTACTGGTTTGTTTACGGGTGTGCGGGCGCTCACTGTGCATGTGCATAAATGTCCTGGCAGGTGGGCGGAGCCTCCCGCCACTACCGGTTCGCCCGTTCCGGGGCAAACCAGTAGCAACCCACCACTGCTGGAAATAGCCCAGACCTTCACCCAATTGAAAATCAATGGAACAGCTGACGAAAGAAACTTGTTAGTCAGAAGCGACCCAGCAATAAAACCCAGTTAATAGAAACAATCATTAAATCTTGGTTTCACATTATGACAGCTGCAGAACTAAAAGACTTGGTTCACTCAACGGGAAGACGTTGTAAGGCCGTCATTCATGCTAAAGATTACCCAACAGGGGTGCATTCTAAATTTTTTTACTACCGGTTCTGTGGGCATGGCTTATTTTGTGGATGTGGCTTGGAGGTCATGTGACTAGGTGGGCATGGCTAGCTGGTCAGAGTCATTTCTGGAAGGTCCTCGCACTTACAACCAGTTCTCGCACTTATGACCCGACTCATTTGTTTGCTTTTAACACTGATCAGCTGTAGGACGGCTCTTTGAAGCCCCGCGACAAGAGTTTAAACAGTTTTTTTCCTTCTAGTCGTCAGCTGGGACTCAGGAGGCAGCAATAGATTGGGGGTGGGACCAAATAAAAGGTAAGAATAATATGGGTGGGTGGGTGGGGGAGAACCGGTTCGGTGACGTCATATCGTCACCGCTACCGGCTCGGCCGAACCGGACCGAACCGGGAGGAACCCACCACTGTTACCCAACTAAGTATTAACTGACGTGGTGATCATTTTTGTGTATCTCCTTTTTTTTTACCTGTTTTGCTTTTCTTCTTTATACTGTAACTGCTATTCTGATGGCAAATCCTTCATAAAAGTTGTTGCATTACATTCTTGATTAAATTATCTTTCCACTGATATATAATTTTATGGTACTACTCCCCCCCCCAAAAAAGTGGCGTTATTAGCTAGTTTTAGAAAATACACTTTTCTCAAAAGGTTTCCACAATTTTGGCCACTACTGTATTTTAACTGCAGCAAGACTATTGTAGGCACAAAAACCAAACTCGGTAACACCATCAGTGCTAATCCAGGCACTAATCCAACCAAACAGGACTAACAACTGTTAAGCAATTTTTTTATTCATAATATGTTATGTGTATTTTGTAATTAGGGACGCGGTGGCTCAGTGGCTAAGACGCTGAGCTTGTCGATCGAAAGGCGGGCAGTTCAGCAGTTCGAATCCCTAGTGCTGCGTAACAGGGTGAGCTCCCATTACTTGTCCCAGCTTCTGCCAACCTAGCAGTTCGAAAGCACGTTAAAAAAATGCAAGTAGAAAAATAGGGATCACCTTTGGTGGGAAGGTAACAGCGTTCCATGCGCCTTTGGCCTTGAGTCATGCCGGCCACATGACCACGGAGACGTCTTCGGACAGCGCTGGCTCTTCAGCTTTGAAACGGAGATGAGCACCGCCCCCTAGAGTCAGGAACTACTAGCATAGGGGTCTGCAACCTTAAACACTCAAAGAGCCATTTGGACCTGTTTCCCACAGAAAAGAAAACACCGGGAGCCACAAAATCCTTCCCGTGCCTGACTATTTCTTGAGCGGCCACAAAACTAGCATATGTAGTTGAATTAAACCCTCTGTTTTCTTCTGAAACTTTTCTTTTCTTGGATTTATCCATGGTTGGCCTACCGAGGGTTGAAAAGCTCAATAAATCATGTGCTGGTGGGTGTTGCACACTGGCGGTTATGATGCATATTTTGAGTGACAGGGAGCCACAGCAGAGGGGTGAAAGAGCCACATGCAGCTCCAGAGCCGCAGGTTGCTGACCCCTGGACTAGCACATATGTGCGAGGGGAACCTTTACCTATTTTGTAATTGCTTTTTTTTAAAAAAAAAAAACCTTGATGCTCTCATTCATAACTAGACAGATTTCAGAGAAGTTTAAGTATCTCAGTGATCATCATATTTTACTTACAGAAGTTTTGCAGGTTTTCCTGTGTTTAGTTGGTCCTGATATCCCGTTGACTTGGTCAACAAGCATAAAGGGATGGCCTTGAGGGACAGTGAGGTATTTCTTGCTTTCTTTTGACACTGAGGTCCTGATGGCTTTTTTACAGAGAGTAGACGAGGGAGTTAAAGGAAAACCTGAGGAATAAAAGTAAAGAAGAGTCAGGATCTCAAAATATGACTTTGATTAATCAAGGCCCCAATCATGATTTGAAAGACCCGATACGGAGTCTGTAAGGAGGTTCTGCTGGTGGTGTCCACCAATCCTCAGAGAGGACAGATTGGCTGCATCCGCATTCAGACATCCTGATCCGGTGGGATCTACAGAATCAGGATCTCCGATCAAAGTCTCACTTTGAACTGCAAAATACATGCCAGGTTGCAGACCCAGAGTTTTCGATAAAAAAAGAAAAGGGACAAACTCAGAAGTTCTCCTTTGAGGTGGGAAAACATAAGAGCAGACTGAACTAGAAGGTGGAGTTAAAGGTGTCATAAGTTTGGAGTTCTTGCATTACAACAAAAGGCCCTGCGTCCAGCCCCTGCTTCCCATAAATTCTGTTGATTATTCTCTAGCGCCAATTCAACACTGACCATTAGTTGACTGGATCAGTGGTCTCCAAACCTGGCAATTTTAAGACTTGTGGACTTCAATTCCCAGAATTCCCCTGCCAGCATAGCTGGGAAGCGGAGTTGAAGTCCACAAGTCTTAAAGTTGCCAAGTTTGGGAACCCCTGAATTAAATTCTTGTGTATATCTCCTATGCCAGTTGCTGGAAAGAGAAAGGATGTCCGACTGAGGAACAGATAGTCAATAAAGTATTGGACTGTGCAGAAATGTGCAGATTAACGTATGTCTTAAACGGAAAGGAAGACTCAGAATTCTATACGATCTGGGATTTGTGGTATAGGTGGTTGAAAAATAAATGCAAAAGTTAACTTTCATTAGGACAATGTATAATTACTAATTAAATCTATGTATTATTGCTGTGTTATGTGTTCAATTTTACAAAATTTGCGTACAAATTGTATAATACTTAGATAATTGATTAGATTCCATATATGTAAATATACAAGATGACTACACGTTGCCGAACCGTAGAGTTTGAAATGTAATATATTCTTTACTCAATAAAATTTCATAAAAATAAATAAATAAATAAATTCTTGTGCATAGGTGGCAACAATAAACTCTTCTGTGCTTTGAACTCAGTGAATGCTCCTGGCCATTTGCGTCTGACAGAAAATTCCCTGGTGGCCCCCAAATCGACAAGCAAAGCAAATCCACCGGAGTTCATAAACCAAATCAGAGTTTTGGGCCTACATGACTTCCCTTGTCCAGTTGCCCTAAAAAGGCTTTAGAGAGGCTCCTGGTTGTAGATGCATGAGAATTTTCATATCTACAACAATGGATCCTGGGCATTAGAAAATTGCTGTGTTTCTCGGCTTGGGCAAGAGCCAAGAAATGTCTCCATCACCTCCCAGAGAAGCCGCTCTGGGAGTTGTCAGGAAAGCCACATGCTATGGCCCGGGGACATATTTCACTGGGCACTTGTGCTGAGTTAAGAGACTATAAACAAAGCTGGGCATATCGACATCATAGGGCATCCCAGGAGACACAGCTGTTTAATAAGAAGTCAAGAAGCAGAAGCTTGGCAAAAGGAAGGGAGGGAAGGAAGGAAGGAGAGAGGGGGGGAGGGAGGGAGGGAGGGAAGAAAGAAGGATGGATGCAGGGAGAGAGGGAGGGAGGAAGGAAGAAAGCAGGGAGGGAGGGAAGGAGGGAGGGAAGAAGGAAGCATGGAGGGAGGGAGGGAGGAAGCAGGGAGAGAAGAAGGCAGGGAGGGAGGGAGGAAGGAAGGAGAAAGAAAGAGAAGGAAGAGAGGGAAGGAAGGAAAGAAAGAAGGGAAGGAAGGAAGGAAGGAAGGAAGGAAGGAAGGAGATGCATGAGGGGTAGGGGTACATTTCTTTTTCTTGAGTGACAGCTTTTTATTTTTTAATGAAGAAAGAAAGGAAGGAAGGAAGGAAGGAAGGAAGGAAGGAAGGTAAAAAAAAAAATCAAGATGGCAGCCTCAGCCAACTCCCATTCCCCAGTGAGATGAGAAGGAGAGGAGAATGGCAATTCTTCTTTATTTAAGGCTTATTTCCCTTGGGCAAAACCTTTTCTTTTCTCTCTCCCCAAGGCTTAAAAGGGGCACAGGCCCTGATAGCATAGGAGTGAAAATCCTGGGGGTTTTCCCCAGAGAGCATTAAAAACCAGAGAACACTCAATCAGAATAGAACTGAAAGGGACCTTGGAGGTCTTCAAGTCCAACCCCCTTGTTAGGATATGGTTTGAGCCTAACAAGTTGTCCAGGCAATATATGTGTTCTGTGACTTTAATATGAATATGTATTGTGTGACTTTAAAGTTTTCCTGCTGATTCATTGTAATGCTGAGTCATGCTGTAATTAGTTGTGAACGTATTTAAGGAAGGTACTGTAACGTATTCAGTTGATGATAAGCTACCATTGTGTGTGGAGTTGCAACCATTGTGCTATCATCGGTTGGATGGATCTGCTACCATCATGGTTTGTGAACCAGAGTGAGCTTGTTATTCTAACCAACTACTGTTTGTGTGGTAAGTAGATTTTGTATCACTGGACTGATTTAACTGGCAAAGACTTGGATTGTTTTAAAGACTATGGGATTGTTTTTTCCCTATAAAGTAAACTTTTGATAAACCAGTTTGCACATCTCTTATTCATTGCTCTCAGCAACGTTTCTCTGTGCTCTACACTCTGCTGGTTGGTAACACAACAACAATATCCTTAACACCCCTGCTCGAGCAGGAGATCCTATACCTGTGATAGCGAGCCCTCTTTGTGGGCACGCACACTGTTGCCAGTTGGTCTTGTTGTTTCCGGCACATGTATGTGCACCACCAGCTGGTCTTCGGGTTTCTAGTGCTCGGCACATTCCAATTTGGGCACTCGGTGCCAAAAAGGTTGAGAGAGCTGTCCAGTCTCTTCTTTAAAACCTCCAGTGATGGAGCATTCACAACTTCTGGAGGCAAGTTGTTCCACTGATTATTTGTTCTAACTGTCAGGAAATTTCTCCTTAGTTCTAGGTTGCTTCTCTCCTTGGTTTGTTTCCATCCATTCTCGTCTTCTCGTCTTGCCTTCTGGTACAATCAGTTGACCCCCCCTCTTCTTCGTGGTGGTCCCTCAAATATTGAAACACTGCTGTCATGTCACCTCTCGTCCTTCTTTTCTCCAGACTACCCAAATCCAAATCATGCAACTGTTTTTCATATGTTTTAGCCTCCAGGCCTTTAATTCAGGGGTGAAATCCAGCAGGATCTGACAGGTTCTGGAGAACTGGTAGCGGAAATTTTGAGTAGTTTGGAGAACCAGCAAATACCACTTCTGGCTGGCCCCAGAGTGGGGTGGGAATGGGGATTTTGCAGTATCCTTCCCCCAGGAGTGGGGAGGGAATGGGGATTTTGCAGTATCCTTCCCCCAGGAGTGGGGAGGGAATGGGGATTTTGCAGTATCCTTCCCCTGGAGTGGGGAGGGAATGGGGATTTTGCAGTATCCTTTCTCCAGGAGTGGGGAGGAAATGGGGATTTTACAGTATCCTTCCCCGAGGAGTGGGGAGGGAATGGGGATTTTACAGTATCCTTCCCCCAGGAGTGGGGAGGAAGTGGGGATTTTTGCAGTATCCTTCCCCTGCCACGCCCACCAAGCCACGCCCACAGAACCGGTAGTAAAAACTTTGGATTTCACCACTGCTTTAATCGTCTTAGTTGCTCTTCTCTTTTTCCAACGTCTCACTCTTTCCTCGCTTTCTTCCTTTCTGCTGTATCTTCCCTTCCCTTCCTTCTCTTCCATCGTCGTCTTCCTTTCCTTTGTGGCTACATTTTCCCCTTTCTCTACCATCCGAAGGTGACAGATGGTGTCCCCAATTTCCTAGCCATGAGCCTGCTCTGCTCGGGGAGAAGTTTCCCTCTTGCTTAACCGAATCTATTTAATCCATAGAAAATTTCGTTGGCCTCCTATCTCCATGGAGGTGATGCACGGAGTTTAAAATGGGTAATAAAACTCCATTTTTTTGGCTCAGGGCAGCTGTGCCAATGCTCCAAAGGTCAAGCATGCCTTAGGAATTTGGAGGGATGCAGTTCAGGATGCTGGAACTCATTAACCTGGTGCCCTTTGGCAATCAAGTACCGGAAGAAGGATGGTGAAGAAGGTTAACAGAGGAGACCACAGCCCTGAGCAAATTATTTCCCCTGCAATTGACTTAATTATCATTCCAAAATGACGGAGGGGGGGGGGAGAAATGCAGCCAAGGAAAAATAACCCGAGTAGACCCCAATTTGCCTCCCCCACACACTCAGCTTTTGTTTTTACCATTTTTTGTCTGAAAAAGCAAGACCAAAGAGTTCAAGGCTTATATGCTGGGATGCTAGCAGAAATGGATCCTTCCCATGCTGGACCCAGTAATCTGATCCCAATTCTCTCTAAATCTCATCCTTTCCTTTCCTTTCCTTTCCTTTCCTTTCCTTTCCTTTCCTTTCCTTTCCCTTCCCTTCATTTCCTTTCCTTTCCTTTCCTACCCTCCCCTCCTTTCCCTCCCTCCCCTCCCCTCCCCTCCCCTATACTTTCCTTTCCCTCCTCTCCTCTCCTCTCCTCTCCTCTCCTCTCCTCTCCTCTCCTCTCCCCTCCCCTCCCCTCCCTTCCCTTCCCTTCCCTTCCCTTTCCTTTCCTTTCCTTTCATTCTTTCCTTTCATTCTTTTCTTCTCCTGCTCAACATTTCTACAGAATGCTCAACATTTCTACATAAGTCCTCTCACTCAACACAGGGGTCACCAACCTTTCGGACCTCAGGGACCACTAAATTCATAATTTAAAATCCCACGGACCACTAATATGATCTGCCTAATGAACAGCTGGGTGGGCATGATTAGGTGGTCATATGATTGGGTGGGCGTGGCCAACTCAATGTCACTCCCGTTGAGGGGGTGCCTCACCGGCGTCTACTTGCCCCTTCCCTGCCAGCCACTCCTCACCTCCCCACCCCGAGCTCTTTAGGGCCCCAACAGGAAGCAGTTGTTGGAGCTAAGCGGCCACCACGAGAAAGAGTTGGCAAAACAGCTGGCACAGTTCAAATTGGATCTGGCTGAGAAGGAGGCTCAGCAGAAGCACCTCACTGAGGACTAGGAGCGTAGGCTTTCCAAGCAGAGGGAAGACCTGCGGGAGTGCAAGGCCAGGTACTGGCACCTGAAGGCTTAGCAGGCTGAGATGGTCAGCCAGTTCCAGGCCGTGATGCAGTCCCACTGGAACGAGGCCCTCCGGCTCTTCGCCACCAGCGGCACTTCCCTCCAGCCTTTGCCCAAAGCCCCACACCAGGAGGCTAAAGCAGACCCCAAGTCAGAATTTCTGCCCCCCTCCGACCCACACAAAAAGACCTCGAAGGGGGAGATTCTCTGCAGCAACACAAACGTTCATTGCATGTATCCAGCCCAGTATTTTGAGGACCCCTGATTTAGTGCAAAACAAAAAAATGCTAATAATTTTTTCTGTGGACCACCAAACTTTTCCTGCAGACCACCAGTGGTCCACAGACCCCCAGTTGGTGACTGCTGACTCAACACATGTGTCCGCGCGGGGGATTATGGGAGCGATGGGGTGCTCACATATGACACCTCTCCTGAGCGAGCTGAACTGGCTTCCTGTGGTCTTCCGGGTGTGCTTCAAGGTGTTGGTGACCACCTTTAAAGCGCTCCATGGCTTAGGGCCGGGGTATTTGCGAGACCGCCTTCTGCCGCCAATAGCCTCCCACCGACCGGTTCGCTCGCACAGAGAGGGCCTCCTCAGGGTGCCGTCAGCCAGACAGTGCCGGCTGGCGACCCCCAGGAGGAGAGCCTTCTCTGTGGCAGCACCTGTCCTCTGGAATGACCTGCCCCCTGAGATACGCACGATATCAGACCTCCGGACTTTTCGTCGGGCCCTGAAAACACACTTACTCCATCTAGCCGGGCTGGCTTGATCCCATCCTCTCAGTTTTAATTGAATTTGGTTTTAATTGGGTTGTTTTAAATCTTGGGCCGAAATTATTTAATTGTTTTTGAAACTGTTTTTAAATTTTATATGCAATGTTTTATCTCGGCTGTAAACCGCCCTGAGTCCCGCAGGAGAAGGGCGGTATACAAATAAAATAAATAAATAAATAAATAAATAAATAAATAAATAAATAAATAAACACACAAGGTCAGCTAAACATTACAATCGGATCCATCCATCCACGCTTGCTCCACATATCAAGAGAGGTGCGTTAGGCTGGTGTGGATTGTGGTGACAGCTGCATAATTTTTCACAAAGCCTTCTCAGCCATCTGTCCAGCTTATCACAATGACAGAGTCTCCCAATAGGGTCACAATCCTTAACTCTGAATCCATCAGGATGAGTCACAGGCTTTGACAGCACCGGACTTTTTTTTTTTCCTGTTTTCTATCTATCCGTTATTTTTCCCCACCACTTTTCTCAAATTGTATAGGGTTTCCTGCTTGCTCAAGGGCGGGGGGCGGGGGGGGGGTTGTTAGATCTCCAAAGTCCCTTCCAGCTCTGTTCCAATTGAAATTAACAGATTAACAGAGTTGGAAGGGACCTTGTAGGTCATCTAGTCCAACCCCCCGCCCAAGCAGGAGACCCTACACCAGTGATGGCGAACCTTTTCGGGACTGAATGCCCAAACCGGAACCCATGTGCGCACACCAGAGCACCGGAAACCCGAAGACCAGCTGGCTGGCGTGCACATGCCTGGTTTTTGGCCGTTTTCTTTGGCCATTTTCAGGCCATTTTCCAGGCCGCTTTCAGGCTGTTTTGCAGGACTGTTTTCCAGGACATTTTCAGGCTGTTTTCCAGGCTATTTTCCAGGCCGCTTTCAGGCTGTTTTTTGGGCCTTTTTCAGGCTGTTTTTCAGGCCTTTTTTGGGCTGTTTTTCAGGCTGTTTTCAAGGCCATTTTCAGGGCCTTTTTCAGGCTGTTTTCAGGCCATTTTCAGGGCCACTTTCATCAGGCTGTTTTGGGGATGTTTATTTTGGGCCATTTTCAGGCTGTTTTTCAGGCCATTTTCCAGGCCGCTTTAAGGCCATTTTTGGGCCTTTTTTAGGCTGTTTTTCAGCTTTTTTGGGCTGTTTTTCAGGCTGTTTTCAGGCCATTTTCAGGGCCATTTTCAGGCTGTTTTGGGGGTGTTTTTGGGCCATTTTCAGGCTGTTTTCCAGGCCATTTTCCAGGCCACTTTCAGGCCGTTTTTCGGGCCTTTTTCAGGCTGTTTTTCAGGCCTTTTTTGGGCTGTTTTTCGGGCTGTTTTCAGGCCATTTTCAGGCTGTTTTTGGGGTGTTTTTGGGCCATTTTCAGGCTGTTTTTCAGGCCTTTTTTGGGCCGTTTTTAGTCTGTTTTTAAGGCCTCTTTCGGGCCTGAAAAATGGCCCTGCAAACAGCCTGAAAAATGGCCTGGTTTGGGGCCATTTTCCAGCACTCTGGCGCCTGTGAAGAGCAGCTGATGACAGCACATGTGCCCTCAGAGAGGGCTCTCCGTGCCACCTCTGGCACGTGTGCCATAGATTCGCCATCACAGCCCTACACCATTTCTGACAGATGGCAGTCCAGTCTCTTCTTGAAAGCTTCCAGTGATGAAGCTCCCACAACTTCTGAAGGCAACTTCTGTCCCATGGGCTGATCGCTCTCACTGTCAGAAAATTATTTCCAGGTTGAATCTCTTCCTTGTTTGGTTTCCATCCATTATTCCTTGTCCGGCCTTCGGGTGCTTTGGAAAATAGCTTGACCCCCTCCTCTCTGTGACAGCCAAAAAACTTTTGATTGTAGCCCTAGATGTCCGGCGCACTTCTCAATGTTCTCAGCAGCCCTTAGAAATTTTTTCAGTTTTCAAAATTAAGACTTAGGATTTTCTCGGTTTCTTCAAGGGGTCCCCTGTGTTAACTAATTAGGATGTCTTCACACCACCTCTTGATAAACTGTGGTATTCCTCCATCATCAACCTAGTTCCTGCTCTAGCAACTTAAAAGCAGGTTCTGTCACACAATGTCATTTCAAGGCCCATCCTCATCTATCTCCTTAGTTCAAAGTCCTTCAAACTCCAATAAAGGAGAATGTTGGTAGCTTAGAATTCAAATGAGGGGCCCTTGGTGGTGTCTGAGCTTGCAGATGCTTGTTTAGTTTAGGTAATGAAACACCTGAAGAAAACAACCAAGCCCAGAGAATACCCAGGATCCCTCTTGCTCCAAACTCCATCTGTGTTCTGCCCCAGCTCCAGATTCCCGAGGATATAGACACACACCAACGGTCCTTATCAAATTTATTAAGTAGCAAGAATAAACCAAAGTCCGGCAAAGGTTGGCAACCAGCCCAGAAAACAAGATATGATAAGACTTTTCCAAAAATGTTCTGATGATAATTACAAATTGTTTCCAGCGAGAAATTACTAACTGCGTGTGACTTAAATAGGCTAAGGGAGTGGCCAATTATCCTCAAGCCTTACTCTCAAGTAGACCTCCTCCTCCTGAGTAGCCACTCCTGCCTTTTGGCAGCCCTGCGTGCTCGAGCATCGAGAAGAGGCTCCTCCACTTCGCTCTCTCCACTTGAAGGAGCCTCTGGAGGTTCTGAAGGCCCTGGCTGAGTCTCTGCCTCTGGCCAGACCCAGATGTTGGGAAAGATGGAAGGCAGAATGAGAAGGCGATGGTAGAGGAGGAGATGGTTAGATAGGCTCATTGATGCAATGGAAAGAATTTGGACAAACTCTAGGAGACACTAGAGCAGTGATGGTTAACCTTTTTGCCGTCACGTGCCAAAAGTGGGGGGGGAATGCGGGGCGGTTGTGTGCATGCGTGCCCACACCCATAATTCAATGTGCCCCACCCCACACACATGTGCGCATGACCCCCTGCACTCCCCCCACTTTTGACACACGATGGCATAGTGGGCCCCATAGGCCCATTTTTCACTCTCCCCAGGCTCCAGAGACTTTCTTGGAGCCTGGGGAGGGTAAAAACAGCCTTCCCCACCCCCTCGGAGGCTCTCCAGAGGCCAGAAATATCCCGTTTGTCAACTTCCAGTGGGACCAGAAGACCCATTTTTTTTGCTCTCCCCAGGCTCCAGAGCCTTTCTAGGAGCCTGGGGAGGGCAAAAACGGTCTTCCCCACCCTCCGGAGGCCCTCCAGAGGCCAGAACTGAATTAGGGCAATGCTCATGCGCCCACCGATATGGCTCCGCATGCCACCTGTGGCACGTGTGTCATAGGTTCACCATCACGGAACTAGAGGTTTGGGGCCCTGTTGTGCAGTGACTGAACAACAACAACCACACAATCCAGCATTTTCCTCCTGAACTTCCGCCGCGGCTTTAACCTCCACGGTGCTTTGCATGAGGATATCAAGGCAACATCAACAGAAAACGTTCACAGAACAGCTATGTAAAAACCGAGCGATGACATACTGTGTCGGAGCTTCTCTGTAACATAGGAACAAACTGACCCCCCCTTCTTCTTCTCCTACAAGATCATCAGTTTAATGAGTAAAGAAGATCTGTGCTGGGTTCATATGGTTAATTGGAAACTTTAGCCTTGTGAAAAAAAAAAAGAGAGAGAGATGGCACTTGATGGTATCATAGCTCAGTGTCCACAGTTATTTTCAATTGCCAGACGCCATTTTCCAAGCAGTGCTGAAGTGTCCTTCCTTCAGTCGCCCGGAAGGGCAATCGCTGAACCAGGCAAACTTTTCACAGAGAAAACCAGACCCTGGGGAGGCATATTTTATATTTCGCTATTTTTTAACTTCAGAAAGCCTCCAGGAAACTCAGATCAGCATGTTTTTTCTCTAACATGTAAGAATTGGGATGGAGAAGGCTCTCGTTATTTACCCTTCCTTCAGGGACAACCCAGTCTGAATGCTGAGGGAGTGACAAAGATTAATACAAATCCTCGGTGGAGCAAACTTGCAATAGGTAAAGGTAAAGGTAAAGGTTCCCCTCGCACGTATGTGCTAGTCGTTCCCAAATCTAGGGGGTGGTGCTCATCTCCGTTTCAAAGCCGAAGAGCCAGCGCTGTCCGAAGATGTCTCCGTGGTCATGTGGCCGGCATGACTAAATGCCAAAGGCGCACGGAACGCTGTTACCTTCCCACCAAAGGTGGTCCCTGTTTTTTCTATTTGCATTTTTTACGTGCTTTCGAACTGCTAGGTTGGCAGAAGCTGGGACAAATAACGGGAGCTCACCCCGTTACACAGCACTAGGGATTCAAACCGTTGAACTGCCGACCTTTCGATTGACAAGCTCAGCATCTTAGCCGCTGAGCCACCGTGTCCCTTGCAATATTAAACTTGCAAAATTAAAGTTGCGATAGACTGGTGTAATTCCCGTAGGTGTTCCACTTATGTGCAATCATCGGTTTTATTCTTACCTGATTTCCTCTTCACTTGCATGATTAATATTGCACTAAGGATCCCTTCTGATGCATCCCAATCTGGGACACAGATCAGTTGAGACCACACGCCCCTCACCATTGCAGGAAGTGTTACCGTAGCAGCCTTGCACACTCAATGTTGCACCCAGACCTCAGTAACTGTTCCAGGGCCATTTTTGAAGTAAAAGAAGAGGAAATAACAACTATCGGGTTGAAGCCCAGAGATGAGACAGCGAGATCCAATCAAGTCCAATCCTTTATTTGCTTATACCTAATAGACAGAATCTTGCTGGACTAAACTATAAGCTTCTAACTTATAGTTAGAAACCCATCCTGAAGAATTTTAAGGCTACTCTGAAACTCTTCCTCTTGCCCTTCCCCATCCAGCTTGGGATCGTGCAGTCTCTTCATCTGGACTTCTTTCTCGGAAGGCTCTGTGTTGTCAAAAGCTTTTTCCATTGATCCTGTAGGTGCACATTCCATCACAACAATCCTCAGAATGTAGCATTACTACACAATCAGGGGTGAAATGCTCCCGGTTCGGCCCGGTTCAGCCGAACCGGTAGTGATGGCAGCTGGTGGTCCGGAGAACCGGTAGCGATGGCGGCACGAGGCTCCGCCCACCTGCCCGATCGTCATTACTTCTTGGTTTTAACCAGGAAGTAACCAGTTTTTTGCCCTCTGCGCAAGCACATGTGCGGTGCATGCACTTCCGAACCGGTTGGAAAGGTAAGTAAATTTCACCCTTGTACACAATATTTAGAAATTGGACAAAGGGCTTGCTCCCATTTGGTTCAGCAATACTTACTCATCCTGGCTCCTGAGACCAATCCTCTGCCCTATCCTGTAAGCAGCCAGAAATAAGAATGGAGGCAGGTCGACAAACAGATTCGTTAGACTTTACTTGTTCTAACCCAGTATATTTAGGGTCTACAGACAGGTGGGTGTCTGAAATGGTATAGGGTCTCCGGCTTCATCAGGGGGTTGGACTAGAAGACCTCCAAGGTCCCTTCCAGCTCTATTCCTTGGAGCCTTGGTGGCGCACAGCGGACTAAACTGCTGTTAAAGTAGCACTTAGCTGCCAGCTGCCTGCAATTACTGTGAGTTCAATTCTCACCAGGCTCAAGGTTGACTCAGCCTTCCATCCTTCTGAGGTAGGTAAAATGAGGACCCGGATTGTGGGGGCAATAAGCTGACTTTGTATAAAATAGAACACCACTTGGGGGGCCCCGAAAGCCCTACTAAGCAGGTATATACAAAAGTATGAAGGCTATTGCTTAACGCATTGTAAGCCGCCCTGAGTCTCTGGAGAAGGGCGGCATATAAATCGAACCAATAAATAAATAAATAAATAAATAAATAAATAAATAAATAAATAAATAAATAAATATTCCGATTGATGGTATCAGGGAAGGCAGTGCATTGTTCCCATCTGTTTTTGGTTCTTGTTGGCTTGATTCTAAGTTTTCTTATTTGCTGTTCTGCTTAATTGTTCGCTTTTCCCCCCCTTTTCTTTTCCAGATGGCTGTTTCTTCTATTTTCTTTTTCTTTTAACAATTATGATAATGCCCTTTCAGCTACGGGAAGATGGCCCAAATACACACACTTCCATAATAACGTCAGCGCATAATTTAAACCTAGATTAATTGCGAGCAGGGCTGGAAAAGGCCTCTTCGATCATCGAGAGTTGCAGCAACTTCATAGATTCTCATTCTTGCGTGCCAGATCAACACCTCCGCTTTCTAAACTAACACCACCAGCGTTAAATACAAAAGAGACCAAGCACTATGGAAACAGGAGGGGTGGGGGAGCTTTTCTTCATTTTAAAACTGCTTCCAGGATCGCCAACTCCAGCTGGGATTAATCCTGAAGGCCTTATTCTGTACCGTCTGCCCACTGACAGGTGTTTGGGGGTTTTTTTTAGCGATAATAAAAAAAGAAAGTTTGATCGACCGATCTGTCTTTGCACTTTTTATTCTTATTTTATTTTTTTGCTTTGCAACTTCTGTTGTTTCGGCATCTCGCTGGTCTGTCCTATCAACTCTGTAGAAGTAGATAGAGGCAGGGTGGGGAATGCCATTTAGTATCCCGACTCTGCAAAGAAGGGCAATCTATAAGCACGTTGCTGCTGGAGTTAACAATCTGAGGAAATCAATCGGGAAAGGTTAATTGGCACCACCCACTAAGCCACCCAATTGGGTGGATTAACTTGCATTCCCAAACCAATTAAGGTGCCCGTCAACGTCTAAGAAACTTCAGAAGCAAAAGAGGGAGACCTCTGACAGAGCTAAGGGAGCGAAAACCCAGCGTGGTAGGCAAAGATGCCGAAAACCCCCACTACCACCGACCAGCAATCAGCTGCAAAGCCGAGGATAATCTTACCGTAGCCTTCAGCTTCCATAGCTCAGCGAGGAACTGAAGTGACAAATTGTTCCCAGGTTGAGAGGACACAGCTGGGCTGCCTACATGAATTTGGTCTCTGGGTCCCCCACTCCCTGGTCATGAGCGGGCAACAGTCCCAGCAGGTGCCATGGTTTCCACCTGGCGAAGGAAGGGGACCTCCAAAACTCCTCGTGGCCAGATCTCCTGTTTTCAATTATGGCCACCCGACGCAGCATCCGAATAGCCGTGTGGTGACCTGAGGCGTATCCAGCCAGGGTACCAGCTGCTGTTTGGAGACCACTTGCTGGAGGAGGAGGAGATGGAGATGGTGAAAAGAAAAAATCCAGGACACCAGAACTCTGTTCTCTCCCCCCACTTGCCTGCCCCCACGTCTCCAAAGCGAGCAGCCGCTTCTGCCAGCGAGGATTAGATGACAAATCCCATCGTCTTATCTGGGCAATGACAGCCACCGTTTAGTCCCAACGCTGGACACTGCTATTTAGCAGGAGAGAGAGAGAGGGAGAAAAAAAGAGAGAGATGGCTTTTTTTTATAAGACAACGGCTTAGGGTTTTCTCGAGTTACCATCCTGCTTTGCAATGCTCTCACTTCAGCATGAAATATTCACGGGATTATCTTGTATAATCAACAGTCTCTAATCAAAGCGCAGCTATCAGCTCTTGTCGAGCCTTGAACCCGAAAGCAATGCCAAGTTCACCGGGCACGCGGGAAAGATCTACAACAACACTCCGGAGAAACTCTATTACTCTTTGCCTTCGCAGACTCTAACCGTCATTTGTTCAGTTCCCTTTCGGCAATCCAGAAAATGTTTCATTGCAAACTGTGTACACCCCTTTATTTTCATGATGTTACACATGATTTGTGTTGTTATTGTTGTTTTGTAAGAGACGGGCGGCCTCCATGGATTTGGAGATGGAGAGAAACTGATCCTGGCTTAATCCTACCAAGATTGTATGGCTGTTGATTTTAGGAGCTGCTAGATCCAGGGATTAAGTGTGTGTGGGGGGGGGGGGGGCAGGAATGGAAGGGTTTCATCTTCTCATTCAAGGGTTGTATGCAATCTGAGAATATTTTTGGACAAATAACTCCTGCTCAAATGGGGGAGGTAATTGTGGCCAAGAAGACTTTGCACAGCAATTTTATTATTTTATTTTAATTTTATTTTGTTATTATTTTCTGCCGCCAATAGCCTCCCACCGACCGGTTCACTCGCACAGAGAGGGCCTCCTCAGGGTGCCGTCGGCCAGACAGTGCCGGCTGGCGACCCCCAGGGGGAGAGCCTTCTCTGTGGCAGCACCTGCCCTCTGGAATGACCTCCCCCTAGAGATACGCACGATATCAGACCTCCGGACTTTTCGTCGGGCCCTGAAAACACACTTATTCCATCTAGCCGGGCTGGCTTGATCCCATCCTCTAAGTTTTTAATTGAATTCGGTTTTAATTGGGTTGTTTTAAACTTAGGCCAAAATTATTTAATTGTTTTTTAAAATGTTTTTTAAATTTTATATGCTATGTTTTATCTTGGCTGTACACCGCCCTGAGTCCCGCAGGAGAAGGGCGGTATAGAAATAAAATAAAATAAATACATAAATAAATTTTATTACCTGATTTTATTTTATTTTTTAATTTTATTGATTTTTTTAAATTTTTTTTAATTTTCTTTATTTTACTTTATTTTACTCTATTTGACTATTTTTATTTTATTCTACTTTATATTTTATTGATTTTATTGATCTTATTTTTTATTTATCGGAATTATTTCCTCCCACCCCACCCCCCGGTCAAGACAACTCTGAACGCCTTCCAGCAAAGATAAAACGAGACAACCATTTGAAGATTATAAATACAAAAGGAGATTAAATTACGGAAATTAAAATAAACTAAACAAGAAGGGCTGTCACTCAAGAAAAAGAAACACGTTATGTATTTAATTTTTTCCCTTTAGCTAATAAGGAGTATGTAATCTGTAAAATTTATGTTTTGTTCCTTTTAGTGATTTAGCAAGCAGCCAACAGTTAACACTAGATGGCAGCAGAGGATTCAGGGTTTGGGGATCTCTTTGCTGCCTTCTGGTGGCTGTGGGTAGTTCTGCAGCCCAGGTCTTTGGTCTACATCAGAGGGAATCAGTCCAGACACAGCTGGATGGAAACTGTCACTGAAATGGATTAGTTGTGGCCATAGTTGTGGACAACTGCTGCCCAAAAGATTAGACCGAAAATTTGCCTACATATTAATCCCATCTGCAGAGCCTGGCTTCCCTCCTTTTCCACTTGGATTGAAACTCCCACTGAGAGTAAACCTAGACATTTTCCACCCACAAATGTGCTCATGTAGTAAAAATGGATGCCAGATATCCAAGCTTCCAACCATTCCAGGCTCCTTGCGCCAAATAAATCATGGCCATTCATTATTCACAAACAAGTCATTAGGACAAACAACTAGCATCAATTAAAAACAATTAGAAATTAAACTGGATTTGACAGTCATAAAACCCAAATTAAATTAAGTTTGGAAAAGGCCAGCAGCCTAATGAAATAAGATTTTAGATGTCAAAAGCACAATGAAAAAAACCCGCCTTAGCTACCCACTGAAGAGCATGCAATTGGGGCCGTATCTGGACCTAGGAGGGACACGAAGCTGCAGGTTGCTACAGGACAAGCAGATTCTGTCCTATAGGTCAACCTTGGTGACTTTATGATTCCTTCTCCTACTCCTCTTCCTCCTTCTCCTCTTCCTCCTCTTCTCTTCTTCTTCTTCCACTTCCTTCTCTTCTCTTCCTCCTTCTCCTTGCTCCTCTTCTTCTTCTTCCTCCTCTTCCTCTTCCTCTTCCATCTCTCCTCCCTCTCCTCCTCCTCCACCTCTCCATCTCCCTCCTTCTCTTCTTCCTCCTTTCTCTTTTCTTCCCCTTCCTCCTCTCCCTCTCCCTCCTTCTTCTCTTCTTCCTCCTCTTCCTCTTTTCTTCCTCTTCCTCTTCCTCCTCTTCCTCTTCCTCTTCCATCTCCTCTCGTCCCCTCCTCCTCTTCCTCCACCTCTCCATCTCCCTCCTTCTCTTCTTCCTCCTTTCTCTTTTCTTCCCCTTCCTCCTCTCCCTCTCCCTCCTTCTCCTCTTCTTCCTCCTCTTCCTCTTTTCTTCCTCTTCCTCTTCCTCCTCTTCCTCTTCCATCTCCTCTCCTCCTCCTCCACCTCTCCATCTCCCTCCTTCTCTTCTTCCTCCTTTCTCTTTTCTTCCCCTTCTTCCTCTCCCTCTCCCTCCTTCTCCTCTTCTTCCCCCTCTTCCTCTTTTCTTCCTCTTCCTCTTCCTCCTCTTCTTCTTTTCCTCCTCCTCCTCTTCCTCCTCCTCCTTTCTTCCTCTTCTTCTTCTTCCTCCTCTTTCTCCTCCTCTTCTTCCTTCTCTTCCTCTTCCTCTTCCTCTTCTCCTCCTCCTCCTCCTCCTCCTCCTCCTTTGTGTTGGGGAATGAATCAGACATTTGACTCATCTCCTTCTGCAAACCACCCCATTATTCATCCCTGATTTCCAGCTCCATAGTCAGAATTCGGATAGGAAAATCCAGTGGGCTTACACTGTAATCCTTTTTTTGGGAGGGGAAGAAAGAAAAAGCTTTTGAAAGACTCTGGTTTTAATCCAATGTTTTATTGAAGCTTGTAACAGAAGCTGAATAACTCTGATTCGAAAGGTGAGCCAGACTTATTCATTCATCATAAAAGTAACTACTGAAATTAAGAAAAAAAAAAAACTATATGGTGAAAACCTTGTCTCAGTTCATCGTGTGGATAGAAGTCCTTTGATGGGAATATCCATCCTCAGCACTACTCAATTCAAATGATTTGAATTCTTTCGGCTTTTTCAAAATACGGCACCCCTGAAACAGTCCAAAGTGAAACATCCCAAGTATGCAGTTTCTTTCTTGGCTGCTTACGTGGCTTGGATTAAACCAGTATCAAAATCCTCTCAATACCAACCCCCCTACCCCCCCAAAAAAAGAAAAAATACAGTCAGATTGTACATGTTCTGGCATCTGGAGAAAAAAGCTTGACATGCATCCCCTCTCCATTAGGGGATTACGGTTGGCATTTCCGTGAGAGGCATTCACACTCTCTGGCATTAAACACTTGGTGATGGACTAGAGAGCCATTGGCGCAACGCAAGGGGACGTGCATGGCATCGGTTGCGGTAGCCGAGCAGCAAGTGCAGATGCCTTCAACGCGGTTCAGGGTTATGTTGTAAATGGCTTTGCTTGCACACTTGCCCTGAAAGAAACAAAAGGCCAAAGGGTTGGAATTTAAAATCCTGATTTCGCTGTGAAAACTGCTGGGAGGAGGTAAAAATGGAGATGGAGACAGACTGAGCCTAGCTGGTGGAAGGAACAAGATGGCAGAGCTGAGAAGAGGAAGAGGAAGAGGAAGGGGAAGGGGAAGGGGAAAGGGAAGAAGAAGAAGAAGAAGAAGAAGAAGAAGAGGAAGAAGAAGAAGAAGAAGAAGAAGAAGAAGAAGAAGAAGAGGAAGAGGAAGAGGAAGAGGAAGAGGAAGAGGAAGAGGAAGAGGAAGAGGAAGAGGAGGAGGAGGAGGAGGAGGAGGAGGAGAAAGGAGGGGAGGAGAGGAGTGGGAGGGAGAAGAAAAAGGAGAAGGAGAAGGAGAAGGAGAAGAGGAGGAGGGAGAGGGAGGAGGAGGAGGAGAGAAGAGGAGGAGGGAGAGGGAGAGGGAGAAAGAGGAGGAGGAGGAGAAAGGAGAGGGAGGAGTGGAGGAGGAGGGGGGAGGGAGAAGAAAAAGAAGAAGGAGAAGGAGAAGAGGAGGAGGGAGAGGGAGGAGGAGGAGGAGGAAAGGAGGAGGAGAAGGAGAAGAGGAGGAGGAGAGGAGGAGGAGGAGGAGAGGAGGACGGAGAGGGAGAGGGAGAAGAAGAAGAAGAAGAGGAGGAGAAGGAGAAGGAGAAGAGGAGGAGGAAGAGGGAGAGAGAAGAAGAAGGAGAAGGAGAAGAGGAGGAGAGAGGGAGAGGGAGGAGGAGGAGGAGAAAGGAGAAGGAGGAGGAGGAGAGAGGAGGGAGAGGGAGAAGGAGAGGAGAAGGAGGAGGAGGAAAGAGGAGGAGAAGGAGGAGAGCAGGAGGAGGAAGGAGGAGGAGAGGAGAGGAGGAGGAAGAGGTAGAGGGAGAAGAAGAAGGAGAAGGAGAAGAGGAGGAGGGAGAGGGAGAGGGAGAAGGAGGAGGAGAAGGAGGAGGAAAAGGAGAGGAGGAGAAGGAGGAGGAGAAAGGAGAAGGAGGAGAAGGAGGAGGAGGAGAGGAGGAGGAAGAAGATGAAGACATAGTAGTAGTTAACAACAGCAATGTAATAAGTGACCTATGATCGTTTTTCACATTTACAACTGTTGACGCATCCCTGTGGTCACATGATCAAAATCCAGAAGCTTGGGAACGAGCCTGTATTTATGACAGTTGCAGTGTCCCAGGGTCAGGTGATCCCCTTTCACATTTCCCGTCAATGAGGAAGCCCAGTTCATTTAACAACCGGGTGACTAACTTAACAACCGTAGCGATTCATTTAACACATGCGGCAAGAAAGGTCATAAAATGTGACAAAACTCGGTTGTCTTGCTCAGCGACAGAAATTTCGGGCTCAATTGTGGCCGTACATTGAGGATTACCTATAGTTTTGGTACTCGTCTGAATCATGATTTACTAAGAAATTTAGTAAACAATTTACTAAGAAACTCTTTTGCTTCCATAGGCTCCAGATCAGCAGACCTTACCTCGCAGTAGTGCAGATTCAGCTGGTTTTCATTCACACAGTTGTCTACTTTCACAAATTCTAGCCTGCCTGTGGTTAGCCTGCACTCTGGCTCGACACCTAAAATGCAAGAGGAAATTTTAGTTGTGTACGCTTCTACTCGGCGACGGGATTCAAATAATTGAACAACCGGTTCTCTGCTCTAATAATTTCTTCCAACAACCAGTTCACCAAACTGTTCAAAAAGTTAACAACCGGTTCTCCCGAAGCGGTGCGAACCGGCTGAATCCCATCACTGCTTCTACTGCTTATACAAAGACGTAGAGATTTGAACTTCTGGAGAGCAATAAACTATTCCTTTTAACAGTGCATGGATGATCAGTCAGCAGTAATTAGCTTACAGTATTTTAATAATACCACGACTCCTTCAAGAATTATGACGATGACAAGTTAATGTAGGGGTCCCCAAACTTGCTAATGTAGGGGTCCCCAAATTTTACAGCTAGGTGGCCTGGCTGGGGGTTGGGGAGAGGGGAACAGGGCCACACAAGCAAGGGCCCGGTTGAGAATAGACCATGGCCTAATAGTGGGCCACAATCTGGGGATTTGGGACCCCCCGACTAATGCATCACCTTTAAACTTTTAAAAATTGCTTATACACAGAGGAAAGGATGTTGTGTTCTTCTTTCAGCCATGATACCTGATATTAGTCTGAGGCAGAGGTGGACTTCACATACTGTAGCAACCGGTTTGCCCAACACTGAAAATGTGAGCGTGTCCCATCCACCATGCGTGCGACGTCAAACAACATGGCAATTCGCTCGATCGCGAATGCCATCCACACATCCATGCAGTGTCAAAAACACAGCAATATAAGATAGGATTGCGCCTGGGTGGTTGGGCGGGCGGGCTCACCCGCAGGTTGCCGCTACCGGTTCGCTGGAACCGGTCTGAACTGGCTGAATACCACCTCTGCTCTGAGGTAATTTAGAGCTGATAAATAGCTTTTGTTATCAGGAAGAGATGTACGCCGCAATTCGCCATATTCCTTTCAGTTGTCGTCTGCTTGAAGGTCATCCAGATAGAAAATCTCACCTCCACACAAAAGCTCAGTGTTTCCTTTCCATATGTAAGCTCTAGGATTCTCTGGAGGCTGGGGACAGCAAAAAATGTCACTTCCTGTCCAACCAGGAAATGGGCCGTTTCAGGCCTCCGGAGGGTCTCCAAGGGGATGGGGAAGGCTGTTTTCACCCTCCCCAGATGCATAGAGAGGATTTGGAGCCAGGTGAGAAAGAAAAACGGGCCTTCCCCACCCCCCAGGCCCTCCAGAGGCAGGAAACAGCCTGTTTCCCTACTTCTGGTGGGCCCAGAAGGCCCGAAAATCAGCTGGCCAGTGCATGCATGCGTGCAAGAGCTAAGCTGGCATGCCCACTGATATGGCTATAGGTTCACCATCATGGGTATAGGGTCTCCTGTTTGAGCAGGTGGTTGGATTAGAAACCTCCAAGGGGATGGCTTGCTAGCAGAACACGGGTTGCTTCAAACAAAGACCAGCAACGCAGGCTTGACTAAGAGAGTGCTGAATCAAATCACGTGGAAGACTGGAAGGACTTCAGATTTTTTTTTTTTAAAAGGTTTTTAAAAAGTTTCGAACTGCAGAAAGTGGAAGCGTTGTTGACATAAGACTTTTCAACAAAAAAATTAAAATCCAATACTGGTGATAAAGTTCAAAGCTCTCTTGGGTACACTAAAGCTCAGAATATGGAAACCACCACCGAATGACTGATAAGTGGAGACATAATGGACACCAGGTGGGAAAACTCCCAAGACTGCAGTACAGGAATTAAATGAAACAATTTGTTCGACAAGAACAGAGACAAGCAAAAGTGAGGAGTTGCACGAGATGTTTAAAATGTCCTGCTCAGAAACCCAAACGTATGCACTTAAAAGGGTTGTAAAAGAAACCAAATGGAACAAATAATAATAATATTGTTGGTGGTGTCTAATTTGACTAAGGAGATATTGCGGGTGATGCTTTCTAAAAGCAAACTGCAAGTCTTTCAGGAAATATTGGTGAGGTGGGACCATTTATTCCAACAACTTCGGGGAAACGCTGCCAAGAAAATGCTCCAAAACTTCCTGGCTTGTTCTGTTCAGAATTTTCTCCTTCAGAGGATGAAGGAAAGTGCAAGAATAGACTTGAAAAAACTGGGTAAATAGATATGGCAGGATCCATAGAGCCTTGGTGGCACAGTGGTTAGAATGCTGTATTGCAGGCTCATTCTCCTGTTTGCCGATTGCCAGCAGCTCGGCAGTTCGATCCTGATCGGCTCAAGGTTGACTCAGCCTTCAGTCCTTCCGAGGTTGGTAAAATGAGGACCCAGATTGTTGATGGCAATAGGCTGACTCTGTAAACCGCTTAGAGAGGGCTGTGAAGCACTTTGAAGCAGTATGCAAGTCTAAGTGCTATTGGCCTTCTTTCCTTCCTTCCTTCCTTCCTTCCTTCCTCCCTCCCTCCCTCCCTCCCTCCCTTCCTCTTAATCCCTTTCTCATTCTTCTTCCTGGTGGCACAGTGAGTGTTGCAGGCTGACTCTGCCCACAGTCTGGAGTTCGATCCTGACGGGCTCAAGGTTGACTCAGCTTTCCATCCTTCCGAGGTCGGTAAAATGAGGACCCAGATTGATGGGGGAAAGATGCTGACTCTGTAAACTGCTTAGAGAGAGCTGTAAAGCACTGTGAAACAGTCTATTGCTTTCTAAGCCATGCAAGCTCAGTGCTTAGAATGTAGCATTGAAAGATAATTCTGCCCACAGCCAAGAGTTCCATCCTGACCGGCTCAAGGTTGACTCAGCCTTCGGTCCTTCTGAGGTTGGAAAAATGAGGATCCAGATTGTTGGGGGCAATAGGCTGACTCTGTAAACAGTTTAGAGAGGACTGTAAAGCACCATGAAGCTCTATATAAGTCTAAGTACTATTGCTATTGCTATCCTCCTACATTATCTCTGAGAAAATTTGTGAGGTAGCAGAGGAGTAGAAGGGAATAAGATCCTGGTGCAAAGAATTAGAAACTGTGACTCTTTGTTGCCATCAAGTGGCTCTTTGGATTCTTACATCCAGATCTGCTGGCCCAGTTGCTGGTAGTGGAGGTTTCATTTGTTCGTCTTATTTTATCTTATTGCTTGTGGTGGCCCAGATGATTCAAGCCCAGAAGAAATAAATGAAGCTCCGTGGAGGTAAAAATGGGCCCAGACAACAAACCCCCAGCGACTACAAAATGGGGCTACAAGTACAATGGATGAAAGGTTTTTGACGGCACTCAGAAAATGAGATAGCAAAAGGGAAACGATGGATTTAGCAATTTGTGCAGCTGTAGACATTTCTCTTAATTGTTTTTTTCCCGGATCACATGAAACCTCATTTACAAATATGTGAGCAGAGCAGATTTTGTGTAAACAATGAAAATTCTTTGAAATCTCTACTGCTTCCCGGCAAACATGCCTCCTTCAAACGTAGGATCTGCGTAGTTCTTCTTAATCGTTTGTTTTGCTGTTTTCTCTTCTGTCGCATTTTTCTCGCGTCCATAAACTTTTTTCTTGGATCTTTGAATATTACATTTCACATCTGCTTTGGGTAGAGAGGTTTTCCTGAGCATCTTTCCTTAAGAACCTTCATACTTTAATTCTGGCAGCCAAGATTAAAAAAAAGCCTTGTTAATTAAATTAACCGGAGAGCATCACTCAACGGTGATCGGTTAACTCAAATGTTTGAGACGAGCTGGAATGCGATAATATCTGGGCAAGCAACCACAAGAATTATCTTGGAGTTGACTTGGGTTTGGTTACAGCAATTACTGGGCCAAGGTCGGGATGCCTCCTGGGCAGACCATATTTTATTTATTGACAGATGAACCGAACAAAAGGAGGGACAAGAGAGAGGCAGAACGGAGGGCAAAGAGCTGCTTGACATTTTGACCTTGTCACAAGGGACTGTTTTCAGTCCTTGCTAAACAAATTCCGTAATTACCCGCCGTACAATTTGGCAACCCAAACTTTTATTTAGGTTCACTGAAAATCTAGCTCTGAGGCTGATGGAGGAAAGAATGTAGCCTTGGTAGTACAGTGGTCTAAAGCACCCTGTTATTAAGATCAGCTGCCTGCAATTACTGCAGGTTCGAATCTCGCCAGGCTCAGGCTTGACTCAGCCTTCCATCCTTTCTAAGGTAGGTAAATTGAGGACCCAGTTGTGGGGGCAATAAGCTGACTTTGTATAAATATATTCAAAAGGATGAAGGCTATTGCTTAATGCATTGTAAGCCGCCCTGAGTCTCCGGAGAAGGGCAGCATATAAATCAAATTAAAAAAAAAAAAAAAGAGTATACGGAAGAAAATCTCTTTTAAGACATTTCCCAGATTTCTGACAGTTGAGATGCCTTTTGTTTGTTTGTTTGTTTGTTTGTTTGTTTGTTTGTTTATTTATTTATTTATTTATTTATTTATTTATTTATTTATTTCTTAGATTTCTATGCCGCCCTTCTCCCGTAGGACTCGGGATGGCTCACAGAATAAAAAACATATAACAATAAATAAAACTAAAAACATCCAAATGTAAAAATCCCAATAACTAAAATCTCATAACAGATCAGGGAATTTGCTGAAAAAGCCATGTCTTCAGTTCAGTGCGGAAAGCGCAGAGGTCGGGGGCTGTCCGAAGCCCGGTGGGTAATTCATTCCAGAGGGTTGGTGCGGCCACTGAGAACACCCTCATCCTGGGGGCCACCAGCCGACATTGTCTGGCCGATGGCACCCGGAGGAGGGCAGTCCTATGTGACCGCACTGGGCGGTGGGGGGCCGGTAGGAGGTGGTCCTGCAAGTACCAAGTGTTGTGGCCCTTCAGCTGCTGGGCCCTCCAGCAGCTGAATCAGAAGAGGAGGAGGAGGCGTGTGAGTCAGGATCAGCATCAAGGCAACCTGAGAGTTCCAAGGGGGAAGAGGGAATGGAGCTGGCCAGTGGTGGGTTGTCCTCGGTTCGGACCAGTTCACAAGAACCAGTAGTAAAACTGGTGGGGGGCCCCGCCCACCGCCCCGGATATCGTCATCAGCGATCTGCGCATGCGCAGAAGCAAGGCGCGCGTGGGCGATCCCGTTGGGAACTGGTGTTAAAGGTAAGTAGAACCCACCCCTGGAGCCGGCAGAGAGAGAGAGAGACAGAGATGGAGCACAGGCCATCCATCAACCCTCAGATGGAGAGTCAACAGCCCCCAGGTCTGTAGGTGGCTGATGAAGAAGAAGAGGAAGAGCTGGGTCCAGTACTTGATGCACGGATGCGCAGAAGGCAGAGGAGAGGAGAGCAGTGGAAATCCGTGGGCTGATTCTGGATAAAAATCTGGTGGGTTATGCAAAATGTTCTCAAGAAAAAACTCCAATTTTCTCCTCGACTGTTTTTATTGGGCATAGTTAAGGGTTTTTCAGTGGGTGAAACAAAGTTGATATTGTATATGGTGACAGCAGCTAGGTTACTGATTGGTCAATATTGGAAAAGGGATGATATGCCTACAATTCAAGAATGGACTTTGAAGATGGCCAGTTTTGCAGAAATGGCGAAGATATCAGCATACTTAAAAGACCGGACTCAAGAGACTTATGTATGGGAGTGGAAGAAATGGATAGATTATGTGCAGAATAAATATCAAACTAGGAAGTACCAGATAGCTTTTAGTTGAATGTTGTGTAGAAATGTATAGTATATAGGGGGTAGAATAGTTTAATGTTATGTAGAAATGTATAGTACATGGGGGGAGAATAGAAGGGCAGTAAAGTATGATATGATATAAAATGAATTGGATTTGGATTTCACCCTGGGGAAGTCATGGGAGGAGGGGAGGGCTAGGGAGGGTTTGGAAGGAGAAGGGAAAATTTGTATTTGTAAAACTTTTTCAATAAAAAAAAAGAAATCCGTGGGCTGGTCCTTGGGATGGAAGCCCCACCCTAGTTCTGGGGATAAAAGGCAGGGGGTGGAAATGAATAGATGTGACAGACAACTATTCGTCTCCCAGCTGGATGGACTTGTTAGCCTGCTGTGAGGGAGAAACTTTTTGACTCCCTTGTCTTGCAACTACCAAGTCTACCTGGAGCAAACCATTGACTGAGAACAGAAACCTTGCCAAGGCTCCTGCTGACGAAAGGCGTCCATATCGATGATGTAAATGTCCAGCATGACCAGGTTAGTCTCTGCAGAGAGTCTGCTGAGTTGAATTGCCCAGCCCAACTAGAAGCAGAGAGGAAAAAGTAACAACAGAAGAGAATATCTGTAGCTCAGGGTTGAACTATGAGGTCCTAGGAGCTTGTTGGTTTTCTTGGGAGACATTTCATTACCAAACTAGGTACTATTATCATTACCAAAATAGGTAACATCAGCAGCACTGATAATGTTACCTAGTTTGATAATGAAACGTCTACAAGAATACCAACAAGCTCATAGAGCACCAAGGACCCGACATGAAAAAGGAAATGCCTCAGTCAGAGAAGCAGCAAGAAACATCCAGTGTGGGTGTCGACTCTGGATACACAGATGCTTTGGTAGCTTGATTTATTAATTTCTAATTAGGTACATTTGATTTCAGAAGATGTAACCACATATAAAGGTTCCTTCTCTAGAAACATTGTACTGCAAACTAGGGCATTCAAAACCTTTGCTAGACCAGTTCTCGAATACAGCTCATTTGCCCGGAATCCACACTGCATATCGATTAACACAATTGAGCGAGTCCAGAGATATTTCACGAGAAGAGTCCTCCACTCCTCTGCTCACAATAGAATCCCTTATGCCACCAGGCTTGAAATTTTGGGCTTGGACAACTTAGAACTACGCCACCTATGCTCCGACCTAAGCGTAGTACACAAAATTATCCGCTACAACGTACTACCTGTCAGTGACTACTTCAGCTTCAACCTCAATAATACACGAGCACACAATAGATACAAACTCAAGGTAAACCGCTCCAAACTTGATTGCAGAAAATATGAATTCAGCAACAGAGTGGTCGATGCCTGGAATGCTCTACCTGTTGTTACATCCTCAACCCTCCCTAACTTTAACCTTAGACTGTCTACTGTTGACCTCACCCCATTCCTAAGAGGTCTGTAAGGGCCGGGCATAAGCGTACCAGCATGCTTTCCATCCCTGTCCTACTACCCCCATTTATTCATACCCATTTCCTGTGTTCATATCATGTTTATACTTATTCCTGTTATCTCGTACATGTTTGACAAACGGAATACATAAAAATAATAAATAAATAAATAACTGCTAGGTATAAGGACACCCTACGAGAACTAGAAGGGAATGATTAAGACCTCTGTACCCAGAGCTCAATTCATTGCTGGAACCCAAAAAAAACCCTCTTCTTGGTTGGTAGACATCAAGATGGATGTCATGATGTTGACAGCGTGGTTGCCCAGCCTCCAATAACAACGCATCTGACAAATGTATAACCACCAACTCCCTGGGTTACTGGTATAAGTCTGCACTACTATTAATCTTCTCATCGTTGCCATCACCCATCTCCTTCCACTAATGACTGTATGACTGTAACTTTGTTGCTTGTATCCTTACGATTTATATTGACTGGTTGCTAATATGATTCGATTGCTTATTTGTACCCTATGACTATCATTAAGTGTTGTACCTTATGATTCTTGACGAATGTATCTTGTCTTTTTATGTACACTGAGAGCGTATGCACCAAAGACAAATTCCTTGTGTGTCCAATCACACTTGGCCAATAAAGAATTCTATTCTATTCTATTCTATTCTATTCTATTCTATTCTATTCTATTCTATTCTATTCTATTCTATTCTATTCTATTCTATTCTATTCTATTCTATTGACATCTAAAGAAGAAATAAGTGGCACATGATGCGTCATGACGTAAACTCTATTCCTTACGTGTTTGTAGGTGACGGTCTTAAATTCAAAAGGCCAAAGATTGCATTATGCCATTACGACAAACATTTTGTCTTTCTGGCATCCTCGTGGCTAGGGATGCACAGACATGATCCAGTAACATGATTTTCACACGTCCCTTTACAACACAGGTGGTATTCAGCAGGTTCTGACCAGTTCTGGAGTACTGGCAGTGGAAATTTTGAGTAGTTTGGAGAACTGGTAAATACCACCTCTGGCTTACCCCGCCCCCATCAATTATCTCCCTCCTGAGTCCCAGCTGATTGGGAGGAAATGGGGATTTTGTAGTAACCTTTCCCTGGAGTGGGGAGGGAATGGAGTTTTTACAGTATCCTTCCCCTGCCACACCCACCAAGCCACGCCCAGCAAGCCATGCCACGCCCACTAAGCCACACCCACAGAACCAGTAGTAAAAAAATTTGAAACCCACCGCTAGTCTCTTTTCATATTGCAGCCCCATACCTGTTCAGAAATAGGAGATTAGGTAAGCAGTTTTTGGTACTTACATGTTTCGCAGCAGGTATTGCCAAGTTTCGTCACTTTACCCTAGAGAAGAAGAAGAAGCCACACGTCATTTAAGACAAATATAAAATCTAAGTGCCAAAACTCACTGTAACACCATTGCTGAAAAAGGCATTAAGAGTTGTTAACCTAATCTTGCGTAGCTTCTTCTCCGGTAATATTGTATTGCTAACCAGGGCATACAAAACCTTTGCTAGACCAATTCTCGAATACAGCTCATCTGTCTGGAACCCGCACTGCATATCAGACATTAATACAATTGAGCGAGTCCAAAGATATTTCACGAGAAGAGTCCTCCATTCCTCTGCTCAAAACAAAATACTTTATGCCACCAGGCTTGAAATTTTAGGCTCAGACAACTTAGAACTTCGCTGTCTTCGGTCTGACCTAAACGTAGTACACAAAATCATCTGCTACAAGGATGTTCAAATTGTAAACGCCTGTAGAGATTCTTTGAAATCCCCACTTTGAATGGTGTGGGAATAGGAATGGATTTCCAGAGGGAAAAAAAATTGCAGACTCCAGGAACCATTTGCACTACTCAGGTGACTTTAAGGACACAGATAAACCTCCAAGTACTTCAACGACCCTCTAAAAGGATGCAAATGACCAGCTGTCTGCAAGGAATATAAATCCTTCCATTCCACATCATCCAGTCAGAGCTGAAGAAGCTTCTTGGATGAGAAGCGAAACGTCTTCAAAAGAAAAAAATAAGGAAGTCCAGTTGCCTCCTGAAAAAGCATCTTTGGGACTCTTTCATTTATGATGCTTCGTAAAGCACAAATTGTACACACCGCTACAACAAATACCATTTTAAAAAGCATCCAAGAAGAGGTGGATTCCATACTTACTCCTTCAGCTAAGCATTTCTTGGAATCAAATGGAGGGCAACCGGTGATCTTCCTCTCCCAAATAAAATCTCCTTTCTGGTTCACCTTGCAAAAATGATTGTCGCACCCATCTTGGATTGTTTCGTTCGGCTGTAAAAAAAAAAATCCATTTTTTAGTTTATTTTTTTGTTATAGTGAGGTGGTAATAAGCCAGAGCAGGGGGTGTCAAACTGGATTTCTTTAAGGGCCAGATCAGCATTGCAGTTCTCCTCCGCGAGCTGGCGGGAGGGGCAGGGAGGGGGGGAGACGAGACAGATGCCTCCTGCACTACTTTGCTGGCCAAAATGGGACTTGAGGGGACCACGTAAGGCCCCCCTTGGACTCGTTTTTGACCTCCATGGCTTCCTGAAGCACTCTTCCGGCCAAAAATGGGCTGTGGGAGGCCGCACAAGGCCCCTCGTGGCCCATTTTCGGCCTGCAAAGTGCTGCAGGAGGCTGTGGAGGCCAAAAATGGGTCACGGGGGGTGCACGTGGTCCAGTGGTGAAATGTAAAATTTGTTACTACCGGTTCTGTGGGCGTGGCTTGGTGGGGGGCTAATGTGACTGGGTGGGCGTGGCTAACTTTTTTTTTTTTTACTTTTAAAAGCATTGTTTCTACAAGAGGTTGTAGAAAAAATGCTTTGAAAAGCCTCTGACGATCCCAGCTGAGCCACGCAATCATCAGAAGCTTTTTTTAAAAAAACTTTTAAAAGCATTTTTTCAGCCGAAGAGCTACACCTACACCACTTCAGACAAATGGTTATCCAACATCTTCTTAAAAACTTCCAGTGCTGTAGCATTCACACATACGACTGTACCTTTGCATTTTGTTCGGGCGATGCTGTCCAGCCCCATAGAGATGGCACGTACAAAGAGCAAGAACAAAGTGGGTTTCAGGAAAGCATCTTTAATGCCAGTTGGGAGTAAAAGCATAATCTTGAAATCTATAAAAGTTCCCAGGCAGACTTAAGAGCCAGCTAATTAAATCAGACTCTCTTGAAAATGTTTCCTTCCCATGGCCTTCACCTCTAGGTCAACCATCTGGGCCATCATGCCTGATGGCTTAGAGTGGAGAATTTTTTTTCCGTCCATTTCAGACGCTTCTTTTCCCTCACGGTAAAATAAAAATTAAAAGAGTAGCTGAAATCTCCAGAGGAGTGAATTATTGCACCATAAAGTATAGTGCGAAAATGTCAGCATCTCTCGTACGTTTTAGTCATTTCACAAGATTCCAGCTGTGGCCATCACAAAAGACACTCATGAGGTCACATATCGCTCTCATAAAATAGAAGAAAAAAACCCAAAACTATGTTTTTCTATTATCGCAAAAGTGTGCCTTCTTTTTATGATCTGGTCCATCATTTATCTCCTCAACACCTTGATCCAAGGGCCTCAGACAGTTGACATGAATATGAAGGACTATTACTCCTTCTCTTTCTAGGTTGCATTCTCCTTTGCACAAAAGTAGAAAAACAACTCTGTTTTTTTTTCCAATTTCTTCTACATATTTGTCTAGGAAAAAAAAATACTAGGTGCACCCTCTCCCTGGAGGATCTCAAGAGGAAATTTACTTTTTTCCGTCTGAGGCAAGGCCTCGGGGGAAGAGGCTGTGGAAACGCTGTTCTGTGTGAAGTTTAGGAACCAGCAAAGATTCGCTAATATGTTGACTATTTTATGCACGAAAATGGAAGGAGACTTCAGTCCCCACAATGAATGAAAGGTTGCAAAAGCAGATGGAGTTAACAGAGATGACTAAATTGACTGGTATGGTCAAAGAAAAAAAAACCAAGTATTTTTGTTTCTACTTGGAAACGCTTCTGGACTTTGTGCTTGAGGTGGGGGGAAAAATTCAATTTTGGGTTTTACTGATTCGATAGATCTGTTGTTATAGAAATGGCTTTAATAGTTTATATAATCTATATAAAATCTATATAAATCTATATATATTATAAAATCTATATAAAAGCCAAATACCACTCATTCATCATGAAATCTCCAGAACGGTAAAGCCTACAAACTTGAAATTTGGCACGTATGTTCCTCTTGGCTTCTAGGTGCTCGCTAAGAAAGGATTTTCCAAAGTGACCATCAGATCATTAGTATTTCATATATAGTATTATATTCACACGTTCTGATGCTAAGGAGTTAGATGTTCTACTCCCCCTCCCCACCTGAAAGGAACTCTGTCCCAACTGCCAGTTGCCTTATATTAACACGCGCTGATGCTACGGAGTTACACATTCTACATTAAGTTTCAGGCTTTAAGTGTCAATTTAGGTTGCCAAGTGTCCAAATTTTAATCATGTGACCAGGTGGTGCTACAATGGTCGTGTGAAAAATGATCATAAATTACTTCTTTCAGTGCCATTGTAACTTCGAACAGTCACTAAATGAAAGGTTGTAAGTCAAGGACTACCTGTAGTTTATTTTCCTTTTACCTTGAGGAAAAATCCCCTTGAGGAGCCTTGTTTTTTTATCAATGGCAAATATTTTGAAGACTGTTGAGAAGATGGTGAGAAGTGTCTTTGCAGGATTGTTGAGGAGGGAGATAAACCGCAGGGTGAATATATATAAATTAGAAAATAAATGTTAAAACTACTGACCTTCAGATATAAAATGGTTCCATCCCTTAGTTGTATGTCACACCGAGTTGGCAAACATTTCCCACAGCAGGAACCAGAGGTTTTCTCCATCCGGTAATTCTGCAAACCCAAGGATAACGCCCAAAGTGAATTTTTAAGCATTGATAAACACTTTGCATTTAACCTCAGAATATACAGAGTTGGAAGGGACCTTGGAGGTCTTCTAGTCCAACCCCCTGCTCAAATAGGGGATCTCATTCTCCTTCAGCTTTCTTCTTGTTCTGTATTGTTTTGCAGATCATTCCAAATGAATATTCATATATATATGAATATTCATATATATATGCTCTCCCAGAGAGCAACACAGAGTTGCAGTTTGTCAGCAGAAAAAAGGCCCAGAAACTTGTGAATGAGATTTCACAGAACCAGGGCTGTAGAACAACTTAGTTTACGTAGGTAAAACCTGGCTAGAAAGAATATGCACATAAAAGCCTACGAAAAAGGAAAAAAGACATATATATATAAAATTCCTAGGTTTTGTTTACCGCAGTTTCATCGTTATAGGCATCTTGCTTGCATTTTCCTTTAATATTAAAGGTAAAGGTTCCCCTCACACATATGTGCTAGTCGTTCCCAACTCTAGGGGGCGGTGCTCATCTCCGTTTCAAAGCCGAAGAGCCAGCGCTGTCCAAAGGCATCTCCGTGGTCATGTGGCCTGCATGACTAAATGCCAAAGGCGCACAGAGAGCTGTTACCTTCCCACCAAAGGTGGTCCCTATTTTTCTACTTGCATTTTTTTTAATGTGCTTTCGAACTGCTAGGTTGGCAGAAGCTGGGACAAGTAACAGGAGCTCATCCCATTATGCAGCACTAGGGATTCGAACCGCTGAACTGCCGACCTTTCGATTAACAAGCTCAGCCACTGAGCCACCGCATCCCTTTTCCTTGAATATTACACATTGCAAAATTTGAGAGAAAAAACAGACTATCGACGGATAATGATATCAGCTTTCTTCTTGTTCGGTACTGCATTGCAGATCTTTCCGAATGAACATTCATATATACATATATGTGACTATCAACAGACAACAATATTCTCGTATTCATGTTAGGGAAATACGGAGGAGTTAAGTTTGCTTTGAAAAGTAAAGCTGAGGCATTAAATATAATTACTGTCTCTTTCTCCGAGCCAGGTTTCCCCTCATGCAATCTGCCACTCAGCCCACAGGTCCTTAAGGAGAGTGGCAGAGTTTCACGTCAATGGCACATCTCCCATGAGGACATCTGATCCCAACTGAAGACATCCCACATCCTCTTTCTTGACAACTAGTTGTTGCAGATAATAATCAGTGTAGGATCTTCTCTGCCAAAACACTTTTGCAATGATGGCATGAAAAATTAGCCCTAATTTTTTTTGCTGTCCTCTATAAACATGTAATAAGCTGTTGGAGGAGAGCAAGGTTTTATCCCTTTGTCCTTCTTCTCTTTTCATCCAGAGATTTGGATTTAGGAAGTGAGGAGTGTTTGATTCGTAGGAACTTTACTCGCACACAACTGCATCCCTTAATAACTGCTTCTGAGATGTTACAATAACAAAACAGAAAAATAAAGGTAAAGATTTCCTCGTCCACTCATGTCTAACTCTACGGGGTAGTGTCAGTGATGGGTTTCAGCCGGTTTGGGCCGGTTCTGGCGAACCGGTAGTTAAATTGCTGGCTGGCACCACCCCTCTCCTCCCTGTCCCTTCCAGGAGTCCCCACGTGTCCCATTTTGGCTCCCAGGTAAGTGCAGGAGGCCCAAAATGGGGCACACGGGTGGGTGAGGGCCCCCACGGCCCATTTGCACTCCCAGGAGGCTTCAGGAAGGCCTACTAGGCCCAAAACAGGGCATGAAAGGGTGTGGCATGGCCCCCGGCAGCCTGTTTTTGCTCCCAGGAGGCTTCAGGGAGGCCTACTAGGTCCAAAACGGGGCGCAGGAGAGCGGTGCCCCCCCACAGCCCATTGTTGCTCCCAGGGGGGTTCAGGAGGCCGAGTGCTTCCTGTCACACCTCTGACCACACCCACCATGGCCACACCCACCCAGCTGGTCATTAGGGCAGAGAACCAGTTGTTAAATTATTTGAATCCCACCACTGGTAGTGTTCATCTCCGTTTCCTAGCTGAGGGAGCCACCATTGTCCAAATGTGGCTAGAATGACTGTACAGCAAGGCACATAGAATAATGTTACCTTCCCACCAAAGTGGTACCTATTTATCTACTCGCATTTGCCAGTTTTGAATGGCTAGGTTGGCAGAAGCTGAGGCAAGGAACGGGAGCTCATCCCACCCTGTGGTGCTTGGGTCTCGAACCGCCAACCTTTCAGTTTAGCAGAGGTGGCCAAATTGACTGCTTTGGTCAAAGAAAAAAAATATATAATTACTTTTGTTTCTACTTGGAAACCGCTTCTGCTTGAGGTGGGGAAAAAAAATGAAAGTTTGATTTTGGGTTTTGCCAATTAATAGGTTTGTTGTTAGAGAAATGGCTAGTTTATATTATTATGTAAAAGTTAAAAGTCGAGGTTTGATGCTATTATCTTATTCTGCTGCACCAAAGGGAGTTGGAAGTCAATGGCTTCTGTTGCTTTTTTCTCTTTTCTCTTTTCCTTTTTCTCCCCTTCCCCTTTTCCTCCCTTATTTTCCTCCCTATTTTTTTGTACTTTTTGTCTTTTATATTATAAACTAATAAATAAAAATACCATGTTTCCTGGAAAATAAGACCCTGTCTTATATTTTTTTGAACCCCAAAATTAGCGCTTGGCCTTATTTTCGGGGAGGTCTTATTATTTTGGGGTGCGTGGAGCAAGATGGGGCTCCTCTTGCCATCTTACCTGATTTTCAGCTCTGTTTCCCTAACCCTAACCAGAGGAAATGACGGGGACCAGCTGCACATGTGCTTTAATATTTTCAGGGAGGGCTTATTTTCAGGGGGGGCTTATTTTAGCACATGCGCTCAAAAGCCCGATTAGGCTTATTATCAGAGGATGTCTTATTTTTGGGGAAACAGGGTATGTAAGAGAATTGCCAATTTTTCAGTTGACAAGCCCAGGGTCTTAACCACTAGGCTACCATGCCCCTTAACAACAAAGAGGATCAAGTCAAAAATCAAAAAGTGGCTACCCAACGTGGAAAAGACAGTGTGGTGTAGTGCTAAGAGCATTGGGGAGATCCAGTTTTAAATCTCACTGAGACCTGTTCTCTCAGATTAACCCAGGAATGGAATAAATGCAGGATTACGTGGCAAAGTTCCATGAGATCTGAAAAGTAAACAGCCCAAACACGGAGAGCTTTTATCGTTTTTCTTCTTGTTCTTTTTTTAAAAACCTAAAATAGTTTTAATTTGCAGCTTCCAGCTGCAATATACTATGTTTATTCAGAAACCAGGAAAAATAAAGGTCTGTGACAAAACTAACTTAATTAATGGCACTATCAAATTAAAAGCTTTGATTTCTTTTCATCAGCATGACCTAATCAAGGACATTACAAAGGGACATTCATGCTCATTTTATTTTAAAATGAAAAAAAAGATGCAGTGGCTTTGGAATTTGGAAGAAATCAGAACCTTCAAATTCAAGAAAGCTCCTTGGAGCATGAAGTTCCCTCTTACCTTGGGGCACCGTTCACAAGTAATTTTCCCACACATCAATTTGTATGTCAGGTACAGTCCCTGCTGTGTGTTACATTGGCAAGTGGTGCACTCATCCAGCATCATGCGTTTCCCCGGCTGAAAAAAAGGAGAACACGTTTTGCTACCTTAGATGGTTGTTCCTATCATGAGAAACACCGAGATTGGACCGTTTATCCCCCACCGCACCATTTCTTGCAAAGTTAAATGCGGACAATTCTATGGGAAGAGGAGAATAACGAGAGCGCATTGCTCAGCCAGCTATTGATCTGTCCTAGAGCAGAAGCTTCTAGGTTCAATTCCTGGGTTCGCCAAGTTCCGGCTGAAATCCTAGATTGTGGTCCACAGAAGGAGGAGGAGGAGACTACAGCCAAAATAACAGAATAACAGAGTTGGAAATGTTAGATGTTTTGTGCCAGCAATGGCAATTTCTTAAAAGGGCACCAGATGGGAGCAAAGAGGGACTTTTGATCCCACTGGTGGGTCAAGGGGCTCTGGCCCCTGCAGCCCCATTGGGGAGAGTTAATGGCCCTCTGGCCCAGTGGTGGGTTCCTCCCAGTTCAGTCCGGTTCGGCCGAGCCGGTAGCGGTGACAATATGATGTCACCGAACCGGTTCTCCCCCCTCCCACGTTATTTTTAACCTTTTATTTGGTCCCACCCCCAATCTATTGCTGCCTCCTGAGTCCCAGCTGATGACTAGAGGGAAAAAAACTGTTTAAACTCTTGCTGCGGGGCTTCAAAGGGCCGTCCTACAGCTGATCAGTGTTAAAAGCAAACAAATGAGTTGGGTCGTAAGTGCGAGGACTGGTCGTAAGTGCGAGGACCTTCCAGAAATGACACTGACCAGCTAGCCATGCCCACCTAGTCACATGACCTCCAAGCCACACCCACAAAATAAACCACGCCCACAGAACCGGTAGTAAAAAAATTTAGAACCCACCCCTGCTCCGGCCCCCTCACACACATTGGTAAGGGAGGGGCCAGGGGCCCCTATAAGAACCCCTGCACAGGGGCTGCTCTTTGGCTCTTGTTCTAACTTCCTACGGGACTGATCCATGGGCTCAATCCAGGCATGGATGCCTCCATGCCAGGGAACTCATTTTACCTACTTTATTTCTAAATAAAGATTTAACTTGATTGCATCCTTGCGTGCTGCCTTTTCTTGGAAGCGCCCTCAACGAACCATTGTGAGATCCCTCACAGGAAGGGACCTTGGAGGTCTTCTAGTCCAACTCCCTGCTCAGGCAAGAAACTCTATACCATTCCAAAGAAGTGGCTGTCCATTCTCCTCTTAAAAACTTCCAGTGATGGAGCACCCATAACTTCTAGAGGAAAGTTGTCCTGACAGCATTGCTGAATTACAGATCCTAACATCTGGCTGCTGGAAATCATATTCGGTAGCATTAGAAGAACCACTAGACCAGGGGTATCAAACTCGATTTCATTGAGGGTCGCATCAGGGTTGTGTTTGACCTTGGAGGGCCGGTGTGTGTGTGTGTCTGGGGGGGGGGGCAGGGAGGGGGGCAGGGGGGGCATGGTCATGGCACTCTGCTGGCCAAAAATGGGCCGTGTGGAGGCCGGGCCGCCACATGGCCCAGTTTTCACTGGCAGAGTGCTGCTGGAGGCCGAGGAGGCCAAAAATGGGCCGCGTGGGAGCTGCACACAAGTGCATGGTGGCCTGTTTTGTCCGGCAGAGGCACCATGGGCCGGTCCTTTGATATTTCTGGGCCAGCCCCATGGGCCAGATTTAAGCAGGCCACGGGCCGCCTCCAGCCTGTGGGCCTTGAGTTTGATATCCCTGCACTAGATTGTAGATGTCATGTCTTAGCTATTGGCTCAAATTAATTTTTTACTCAAGTAGTTTTCCTGCTCTGATTTCCCCAGGTTAAACACCAATCTTCTTGGCAGAAATCACTTTCATGCACCCAAAAGAATTGTGAATTTCACCTAAGGCACTGATCGCAATAGGTTTTGAACGGGCCAAATCCTTCTTTAAGCAATGGGCCGGAGAGAATGACCTTCAAATGATTTCAGCCACTTACTTTATTCTGGGGATAGCAGAAGAAAATGTTGCATCTATCTGTTGTTCGTTTAGTATCGCATCCAAAACACAAGAGAGGAGCATTTTACCTTGGAAGAGGATGTCCTAAAGGTGTTTTTTTCCAGAAGGCAGCTGGACTTCCTTGGTTTTTGTCCTTGAAAGTCCAGTTGCCTTTTGAAAAAACACCTTTGGGACTCCTTCACACACTGTTCTCCCTCCCTCTCTACCCTGCTTAGTTTTATCCGAATTGAATTTTAAATTTAAGATCTTTATTTATTGTTTTATGTTTTATACTACATTTCATTCCGTGATTGTAAACCGCCTAGAGTCACACTTGGCAAGATGGGAAACATACAAGCCTGATAAATAAATAAATATAATATAATCGAAACAGGTGATCAGCTGGAATCTTACCGCAAGAATAGTTCCATTCAAGATACAGCCATTCACAGGTTCTGCAAGAGAGAAGTTGCATTTATTAGCATCTGAATCTTCCACAGGACAGTGAAAATCTCAACTCCATTTTTTAATTAAATAATAATAATAATAATAATAATAATAATAATAATAATAATAATAATAGTTGGAAGGGACCTGAAGATCTGACCAGGAGGATTTTTCATCAGGTTCGCCTGATTCGCCAGTTGCGTCCCTTTCTGGATCGGGACTTTTTACACACGGTCACTCATGCCCTCGTCACTTCCCGCCTGGACTACTGCAGCGCTCTCTACATGGGGCTCCCCTTGAGGAGCACCCTGAGGCTCCAGCTGGCACAGAGTGCGGCCGCGCGGGTGGTTATGGGAGCGACATGGCGTTCCCATGTAACACCTCTCCTGCGCGAGCTGCACTGGCTCCCGGTGGTCTTCCGTGTGCGCTTCAAGGTCTTGGTTACCACCTTTAGAGCACTCCATGGCTTAGGACCTGGTTATCTACAGGACCGCCTGCTGCCACCAGTATCTTCCCACCAACCAGGTACGCTCCTCCGGGTGCCGTCGGCCAAACAATGTCGACTGGCGGCCCCCAGGGGAGAGCCTTCTCTGTGGGGGCACCTACTATCTGGAATGAGCTCCCCCCGGAGATACGGAGGATCCCAGATCTACGCACCTTCCGCCGCGCTCTCAAGACCTTTTTATTCCATCAGGCTGGCCTGGCCTAATTTTTCCCTTTTTTCTTTTTTAAAACACAAATTTTAATTCGTTTTTATTTTATTGGGATGTTTTAAATCTGTCTTCGGCCAAATTGTTTAATTCGGTTTTATTCTGTTTTTAAATTTTGTATTTATGTGTTTTTATCTTGTGGCTGTTCACCGCCCTGAGTCCTTCGGGAGTAGGGCGGTATATAAATCCAATAAACTAAACTAAACTAAACTTCTAGTCCAACCCCCTGCTCAAGTAGGAAACCGTACAGTATTTCAGACAAATGGTTATCTAATCTTTTCTTAAAAACTTCCAGTGTGGGAGCATTCACAACTTCTGGAGGAAAGTTGTTCACCTGATTAATTGTTCTAACTGTCAGGAAATTTTCTCCTTAGTTCTGGATTGGATCTCTCCTTGATTAGTTTTCATCCATGGTTTCTTGCCTTGCCTTCTGGGGCTTTGGAAAATACATTGTCCCCTCTTCTTTGTGGCAGCCCCTCAAATATTGGAAGACTGCCATCATGTCACCTCTAGTCCCCTAGCTACTTGCAACCCTCCCATCTGGCTTTCAGCAAGCAAAGTGAATGGGAGAAGCCAGATTTCCTTAAGGACCGCCTGCCACTGCAATATCCTACGGCAGCGCAAATAAATTCTGACTTCTCCCAACCTGTCTCACAAACACTGGAATGTCTTCTTCTCTAGGGGTCCTGTCTAATGTTCCACATTTAAATTGGATTGCAAACTTCTCAAGATGGTGTAAGAAGCCATGTCTTCTTCTGAATGGACCAGTCCTTACCACAGCGACAGGAAGGGCAGCATCGGGATCTCTGGTCACAGCGCATCTCTGTGGCAAATGGGCAACTGATTGGCTCCCTCGGTTGGCACGAGACATTCCTAGTCTGGATAAAGACCTCCTCATTCACACGGACACATTTGTTGATGACGCAGGGATCAGTCGGAGACGTCCATTCAGAGCCAACCTAGGAATGTAAGCAGCAGTGGGTTTCAGATTATGTTACTACTGGTTCACCTCGCGCATACTCGCTTCGTGCCCGCACCCGGTTTGTGCATGTGCCTGCTTTCTGCACATGTGCCAGGCCTTTGGCGCATGTGCTTTGCTCACATGTGTGCCTCCGTGCATGCGCTCAGCCTCAGAAACATGCCTAAATTTCAGGCCTGGGCACAGCACGGAAATGGCATTGGTCGTGTTGGTAGATGATCTCTGGAGGGCTCGGGACAGAGGTTGCTCCTCTGTTCTGGCCTTGTTAGACCTCTCAGCGGCTTTTGATACCATCGACCATGGTATCATGCTGCACCGGTTGGAAGAGTTGGGGATGGGGGGCACCGTGCTACGGTGGTTCTCCTTCTTTCTCTCCGACCGGTCGCAGTTTGTGTTGGCAGGGGGGCAGAAGTCGACCTCGAGGCCTCTCATATGTGGAGTGCCTCAGGGGTCGGTTCTCCCGCCCCTTCTGTTCAACATTTATGTGAAGCCGCTGGGTGAGATCCTTTTAATACTATTTTAATATTTGTAATTTATGTTTTTATTTGGCTGTACACCACCCTGAGTCCTCAGGGAGAAGGGCGATATATAAATTGGATATAAAATAAATAAATAAATAAATAAATAGGATGGCATAGAGCTGGGGCAGAGGGGGGGGGCACAGCGATATCTGCTACCAGTTTAAGCTAACTGGTCTGAACCAGCTGAATATTACCTCTGAATGTAAGACAACAGAAGAGTAGGCAGCACAAAGACCATTCTTTCTTTGTAACTTGTTCAGGGAAGAGATGTGTATGATGTTCCTCCATGAAGCAGAACATGACTTTCCTTGCCCCCAAGGAAGAGCAGAGTGAATAAAACTAAACAGTTTCCCTTATCCTATTTGTAAATCTCTTCCATTTGAAAGGTTGGGGGAAAAATTAGAAAGTAATTGCAGTATTTTTTTTCTGTTCTACTTGAGTGCAAAAGAATAGTATCCAAGTGGATATTCTCTGCTAAGAGTGGTGTGGTGGCTTAGCGGTGAAGGCGCTTGCCTCCCACTCAGAAGGTTGAGAGTTCAAACCTAGGTAGCAGCAGATGTTTCTCTTCTAGAGTGCAAAGAAAAATTATTTGCTGCTAACTCCGAGTGGTGTCAGGAAGGGCATCCGGCCAGTAAATGCTCAGCTCCATCCAGTCGCCCCCACTCTAGCCCCAAATTAAGGGATTACAGGGTCATAAAAAGGGAGGGGAAATTCTCCACTAGAATCTGCCCTGTAGAACCATACAGTCCCTTGGAGCTCTTGATGGCTTCTGAGATCCTTGGATCGACAACAGAAAAGAAGAGAACACAAAGATGGAGGGAGACAGTTATTAAAATTGTAAGAAAATGCCTTGACTGTGGATGACCTCTCTCCTGTTTCATTTCACAGGAGATAAATCCAAGCAGTCTTGAACTTACTTTAGGGAGACAATGTGCAACTCTGTGACGCAGTTGCAAAAACAGCCAACGCAGTCCCAGTTCTCTGTACCAACAGAGGGATAGCATCAAGATCAAGGGAAGTGATATACTCTATACTGCATTAGTGAGGTCATAATTGGAATACTATCTCCAATTCAGATCATTATGATACAAAAAAGATGCCGAGGCCCCAGAAAGAGTGCAGAGAAGAGCAACATGGATATGATAAGAGGTCTGGAGGCCAAACCGTATGATGAATGGCTGAGGGAATTAGGTATGTTTAGTTTAACAACATCACCCTGCCAACAAAAGTGCATATAGTCAAGGCTAAGGTTTTCCCAGTTGCAATGTATGGCTGTGAAAGTTGGACCATAAGAAAGCTGAGTGCCAAAGAATTGAGGCCTTTGAACTACGGTGCTGGAGAAGACTCCTGTGAGTCCCTTGGACTGCAAGGTGATCAAACCGGTCAGTCCTAGAGAAGTTCAAACCTGACTGTTCTTTAGAAGGCCAGGTCCTGAAGATGAAACTCAAATACTTTGGCCACCTCATGAGAAGGAAGGACTCACTGGAGAAGAGCCTAATGCTGGGAATGATTGAGGGCAAAAGAAGAAGGGGACGGCAGAGAATGAGGTGACTGGATGGAGTCACTGAAGCAGTGAGCTTAAATGGACTCCAGAGGATGGTAGAGGACAGGAAGGCCTGGAGGAACATTGTCCATGGGGTCGCGATGGGTCAGACATGACTTCACAACTATCAACAAAAAGCTTAACAAAGAGAGAAAAACCCTGTATTTCAATACTCGAAGGGATGTCACAGGGAAGAAGGAGTCAATTTATACCCATAACAACTATGGGTAGGAGAAGAAGTTATGAGCAGAAAGTCGTCAAAGGGAGATGGAACTAAGGAGGAATTTCCTGACAGTGAGAATAATCAATCGGTGGAACATCTTGTCTCCTGGAGTTGGAGGTGCTCCATCACTGGAGGTTTTCAAGAGAAGACTGGACAACCATTGGTCCATGATAGTATAACACTCCTGTCTTGGGCAGAGGGTTGGACTAGAAGATCTCCAATGTCCCTTCCAGCCTTATGATTCTATGATCCTCTGATATGGGTGGTCTCTTCTTCCAGTCCATCGGACAGGATCAGAAAGGTTATGACAAAGTGCTTCATGACTGAATGTAGAAATGAAGTCATAATATTTCAGCTGAACATATGAACCAAGTTACTCTGGAAATCCAGAGCTCAATTCCGCCAATGTTTAACCGTGGAGGTTATGCCACATCGAAGAGCCACTTCAAGGGATGCTTCAGCTGAAATGTTGTCGAAACAAAGTGGTCCTTGAAGCTCTGTGCAGCTCTTACAATTTATAAGGTTAAGCGCTTCTTTCCAACCAGTCTTCACCAGAAGGGAAGACTGTCTGCCCAAGGAAAGCAGAAATGCCCATTCTCCCTCACCACAATGCCTTACGTTATGCCAAATGACGTCTTCGTCTCCTCGAGACCAAAGACGTGTATCTTCACACATGGTTCTGAGACATTTTCCACAGCACGCCCCTTCTCTGTTGACGTATTTGTATCCCTGCAAAACATGAAAGAAACAACAACAACAATAAAAATCATGTATGTATAACTTTTCTCCTATAATATACTAGCTGGACGCCCATGCTTTGCTACGAAACTATGTGATCGGGCGTGAAAAATTGACACTTAAAGCCTGAAACTTAATGTAGAACGTGTAACTCCGTAGCATCAGAGTGTGTTAATATAAGGCAACTGGCAGTTGGAACAGAGAGGGAGGGGAAATAGAATGTCCCAGCCTGCAGGCCAGATGAGTCACGTGCTGGCCACGCCCACACCCGGTTTAGCGAAGGGGTAGCATCAGAGCATGCGAATATAAGGCAACTGGCAGTTGGAACAGAGTTCTTTTCAGGTGGGGAGGGGGAGTAGAATGTCTAACTCCTTAGCATCAGAGTGTGTTAATATAATACTGTATATGAAATACTAATGATCTGATGGTAATTTCGAAAAATCCTTTTGGCTGAGTGTTGCCCCATTTTACGACTTTGCTTGCTATTTTTGTTAAGTGAATCACTGCTGTTGTTAAATTAGCAACATAGTTGTTAAATGAATCTGGTTTCCCCATTGACTTTGCTTCTCAGAAGGTCGTAAAAGGGGATCCCATGACCTCGGGACACTGCAGCTGTCGTAAACATGAATCAGTTGCCAAGGGTCTGAATTTTGATTTTATGACCACGGGGATGCTACCATAATTTCAAGTGTGTAAAAAAAACAGTCATAACTTACTTTTTTTTAGTGGCAGTGTAATTTCAAATGGTCACTAAACAAGCAATTGTAAATCAAGGACTGCCGGGATGTAATTCATACCCTTGAAAATCCTAACTACTTCATTTTTTTTTCTCGTTGCACAGTTGGGAGGGCGAACTTTCCCGGGGGCGAGCGTGACACCTCCAAACTTTGGAGCACAAAATATTTTCCCAGGCAATCTTAAAATCTGTTAATGCTTATTAAAACGTTTGCCGCACTAACGTCGTTCCCTTTAACTCTGGTGGTTTTATTCTATTTCAGACTTCACAGTTCTGTTTAACGGTTTTAAATTATTCCTGTAAGCCACCCAGAGAACAGAGGCATTTAGGGGAATATAAATATTATAAACGATGGGGGAAAAAAAAATTGTTTTGCAGGTCTTAATTAGAAGCACAAGGAAGTTCATCTACTTTATAGCCTTACGTGAAAACTATGAAGGGCTTTTTTAAAAAAAAAAAAAAATAATGAACTTTATTTATGTTGCCCATTTTGCAAATGAGAGAGAGAGAGAGAGAGAGAGAGAGAGAGAGAGAGAGAGAGAAATCAATGGTGAAATCCAATTTTCTTTACTACCAGTTCTGTGGGCGTGGCTTGGTGGGCGTGGTGTGGCTTGTGGGTGTGGCAGGGGAATGATACTGCAAAATCTCCATTCCCACCCCACTCCAGGGGAACGATACTGCAAAATCTCCATTCCTACCCGACTCTGGGGCCAGCCAGAGATGGCATTTGCCGGTTCTCCGAACTAGTCAAAATTTCCGCTACCGGTTCTCCGAACTAGTCAAAATTTCCGCTACCGGTTCTCCAGAACCTGTTAGAACCTGCTGGATTTCATCCCTGATGTAAATTGTATTGACTTGATTGTGGCAGATATCAGAACTCTTGTGGCAAATCGATCCCCAGAAAAATCAGCCTGGCTAATATATTTAATCCGGGGATGAGTAGCCTAAATTCCTAAAACTTTCCTCAGAATCAGAATCCGAAGATGATTGACGGATTGAAGGCTAAAGCACACGAAGAACGGTTGCAGGAACTGGGTATGTCTAGTTTAATGAAAAGAAGGACCAGGGGAGACATGATAGCAGTCTTCCAATATCTCAGGGGCTGCCACAAAGAAGAGGGAGTCAAGCTATTCTCCAAAGCACCTGAAGGCAGGACAAGAAACAATGGATGGAAACTAATCAAGGAGAGAAGCAACCTAGAACTAAAGAGAAATGTCTTGAGCGTTAAAATAATTAATCAGTGGAACAACTTGCCTCCAGAAGTTGTGAATGCTCCAACAGTAGAATGGCTGGTTATTCTATTCCAAGCTTGGAACAATCTATATAGCCATTCAAACCTGTAGCATTTTGAATTGAATTGAATTGTACTCCACCTTTATTAGTTTCAGAAATAAATAAATCAAGGCTTGGGGAAAAACATATCCAACATCCTTTCTTCTTCCTCCTACATTTCCCGTCACAACTATCCTGTGAGGAAGTTTGGGCTGTGAGTGAGACCGAGTGGCCCAAAGTCACCCAGTTGGCTTTCATAGCTTAGGGCAGGACTTGAACTCACAGTCTCATTGCTTTCTTAGCCTGATGCCTTAACCACTGGACCAAACTGGCAGGTGAATGGCTGCTGTGGTTTTTACACATCTTATTAACTCGTGGTTTAGGTTGTGTATTTATTATTAACTTTTACAACAAAACGGTTACTTTGAAAATAAACCTAAGTATGATACTTATTTTCTAATAATAATTGGGCTTATTATCAGGGGATGTCTTATTTTGGGGAAAACAGGGTATACTAGTAAGCGGATTTGGATGCCATGGTGTAGAATGCCAAGTATAAATGTATAAAACAAAAATAAAATGCATTTAAGGCACATTGACCGATAGGCCATTTTCACATTTACTGAAAACTTTTACTCTGTGTCCCCCAAAATAAGACATCCCCTGATAATAAGCCCAATTGGGCTTTTGAGCGCATGGCAATACGGCCAAGCGCTTATTTCAGGGTTCAAAAAAATATATAAGACAAGGTCTTATTTTCGGGGAAACACGGTAGATGGTTTTCGCTGACTTCCCAAACCTTGCGAATTACCTGCCGATTAACATTTTGTATTTTTCATGCACTCTTCTCAAATATACAGATTATATGGAATGTAATAAGCAAGTCAATCGTTTTAGTTAATTGACCACCAACTCTTAAGTCGATATGTAACTTTAACCCCTTGATTAAGCATGTTCAATGTTTATTTCATTCTATTCAATATACTATCAATTATATTGTGTTCAATAAAAATGGGGGGGGGGGGGAAATGTGCCATTTAACAAAGCCGTCGCTGATCCCATACAGGAAGGTCATATTCAAAAAGAGATTCTGTCTTATTTTCTGTAGCAGAAACAAAAATGCCTGAGAAATGAATGCTTTTAACTAGTGGCAACATAATCCCCTTATTTGATTACCACTTGTAGCATTTACCCAATCATCCAAAACAGGGGAAATGTTCTTGTTATTTTTTGGAAGGATATCCTACTTTTTTCAGAGTCTTAAATCTTTCCTGATGTTACAATAAACGCATCTCGTTCTGAATGGGGCCCGCGTTCCCTGGGAAGTCAGTAGCAACAGCGGCACCTCCTGGCATGTGAATTTCATCACAGGCAAGGAAGGTCGATATATCACGTTTCCCTGAAAATAAGACCCTGACTTATATTTTTTTGAACCCTGAAATAAGCGCTTGGCCTTATTGCCATGCGCTCAAAAACCTGATTGGGCTTATTATCAGGGGATCAGTGGTGGGTTGTCCCCGCTTCACACCGGTTCTATAGAACCGGTAGTAAAACCGGCAGGAGGCTCCACCCACCGACTCCGATGTCATCAGAATGCTTCTGCGCATGCACAGAAGAGCGCGAGCGCGGCCCCGTTGTGAACTGGTAGTAAAGGTAAGTAGAAGCCACCCCTGCAGGAGATGTCTTATTTTGGGGGAAACAGGGTAGGTGAGAGAAATCACAGAATAACAGATTTGGAGATCTTCTAGTCCAACCCTCTGCTTAAGCAGGAGACTCTATACCAATGATGGCTAACCTTTTTGCCATCGCGTGCCAAAAGCTGGGGGAATGTGGGGCGGTCGCGGGCATGCGTGCCCACACCCATAATTCTATGCGCCCTGCCCACCCCCATGCATGCGTGAGTGACCCCCCCCCCATGGTCCCCTCACTTTTGGCATGTGATGGCACAGTGGACCCGGTAGGCCCATTTTTTGCCCTCCCCAGGCTCCAGAGGCTCTCCTCCCCAGAGGAGACTGGGGAGGACAAAAACAGCCTTCCCCACCTCCCCAAAGGCCGGAAACAGCCCGTTTGCTGATTTCCATTGGGCCCAGAAAGCCCATAAATCAGCTGGCCAGTGCACGCATGCGTGCTGGAGCTGAGCTAGGGCAACGCTCGCATGCCCAACAATATGGCTCCATGTGCCACCTGTGGCACTCGTGCCATAGGTTCGCCATCACAGCCCTATACCATTCCAGAAAAGTGACTGACTAGTCTCTTCTTAAAAGCCTCCAGTGATGGTGTGACACATTGCTTAGTGGCAGCAATTTTAGCACTTCCTGTTATTGTCATTATAACCGAATCCCACTAGTCGTTAGATGATGACCAAACCCAATCCAAGTCTTTCCCAGCTTTGGTCTCTCTTGCCCAAAGCCTTGGTAAGCTAAAGAGCTACCTCTTCTGACTTCTATTTAACAGAGTTGGAAGGAACCTTGGAGGGCTTCTTATCCAATCTCCTGCTCAAGCAGGAGACCCTATGCCAGTGTTGGTGAAACTTTCTGCACCGAGTGCTGAAATGGGAGTGCATGTGTGCATGTGGGAGCACAGGACACCGGAAGAGCACTCCCTGGCACGCACGCGTGGGAGTGCCAGAAACCGGAAGAGCATATGCGCCGGTCACCTGGTCTTCTGGTTTCTGGTACGCATTCACGTGTGAAGACCAGCTGGCTGGTGAGCATGTCCGCACCGGAAACTGAAAGCTAAGCTTCAGGAAGCTGCTCTTCCGGTTACCGGTGCTCCTGCGTGCACGAAGATCAGCTGGCTGGCGTGCTGGAACCCGGAAGAGCAACAGGCAACGGCTGACGTGCCCGGAGAGATGGCTCTGCATGCCACTTCCGGCATGCGTGCCATCATGGCTCTATGCCATTCCAGACAAGTGGCTGTCCAGTCTCTTCTTAAAAGCCTCCAGTGATGTTGACCCTCAACTACTGAAGGCAAGCCGTTCTACTGGTTAACTGTCTTCACTGTTAGGAAGTTTCTCCTTAATTCCAGGTTGCTTCTCTCCTTGGTTAGTTTCCATCCATTGCTTCTTGTCCTGCCTTAGATCCCCTCATCTTTGCAGCAGCCCCTCAAATATTAGAACCCGGTTATCATGTTACCCCTAGTCCTTCTTTTCATTAGACTAATCAAGACTAGACTATATCACTAGTCAAGGGTATGTCTAGTAAACCCAACATCCAGCTATCAGAGCAGCCCCTTTGGAAAGGTCCCCGAACACTAATTTTGTGGGGTGCAAAGAATTTCATGGGTTTTGAAAGACAACTGTCTCAAGATCCCTATTTTTTTCCCCCCAAGGAACCATTATTTCCTCAAAGGAATCCACTGGTTCATTCCTTCCTTGCAAAGGAATCTTCACAATGGCTTCTCTCAAAGCACCATCTTCTCAAAGTTGATGTCCAATTTTGCAATCTGACAAGCATCAAAGCCAGAAATCCAGACCTTCTCGAAGACCATACCTTTAAATTTCTCCGAGTGCCGAGAAGAGCAACAAAGATGATAATAGGTCTAGAGGCTGAACCATCTATTGAATGATTGAGGGAACGGCATGTGTCTAGTCAGCGGTGGGATCTTTCCGGTTTAAGAACCGGTTCGGTGATTGTGTGCTTCGCTGCGTGCGCGTGCACAGTTCAATGAAAATCACCTTCCATGTTAGTGATAAGGAATTGAAACAGCTGAGGTGTGGCAATCTGCTCTGCCGCGCTAACCAGCTGCAAAGATAAGCGCAGGGGTGGGCGGGCCCAGCTGATCGTCAGAGTGAACCAGTTTGCTCCCAGCTGATAGCTGATAATTTCATCTCCTTGAGTTCTTGCGGCATGCTTGGCTTCAACCATCCATAGAATGGAATGGAATGGAATGGAATGGAATGGAATGGAATGGAATGGAATAGAATAGAATAGAATAGAATAGAATAGAATAGAATAGAATAGAATAGAATAGAATAGAATAGAATAGAATAGAATAGAATTCTTTATTGGCCAAGTGTGATTGGACACACAAGGAATTTGTCTTAGGTGTATATGCTCTCCGTGTACATAAGGAGAATAAAGTACATTCATCAAGAATAAAAAGATACAACACTTAGTGATAGTCAAGGTTACTAATAAGCTATTAAATCGTACTAGGAAACAAATAAAAACAATATACTGTAATTGAAAGATACAAGCAACATGGTTATAGTAAGTGGAAGAGATAAATACTAGTAAGGAAGAGAAGATTAATAGTAGTGCAGATTTAGTGAATAGTTTGACAGTGTTGTGGGAATTAGTTGTTTAGTAGAGTGATGGTGTTCGGGGGGAAAACTGTCCTTGTGTCTAGTTGTTCTGGTGTGCAGTGCTCTATAGCCTCATTTTGAGGGTAGGAGTTGAAACAATTTATGTCCAGGATGCGAGGGGTCTGTAAATATTTTCACAGCCCTCTTTTTGACTCGTGCAGTATACAGATCCTCAATGGAAGGCAGGTTGGTAGCCATTGTCTCTTCTGCAGTTCTAATTATCCTCTGAAGTCTGTGTCTGTCTTGTTGGGTTGCAGAGCCAAACCAGACAATTATGGAGGTGCAGATGACAGACTCAATAATTCCTCTGTATAAGATCATATGATCTCTGTATTAAGTTCATCAAACTTTAGATCAAAAAGTGTACACATCACAAGAGACTATGAAGCCTTCACCCGGTCAATATTTCTCCCGTCTCCAATATGGACATAGGAGCACTGAGTTGTTTTGTCATGGCATGTGCTCCCAACTATTGGACATGGCAACTATATTTCAGAACAGCTGAAATGCTTACTGTTTCATGTCCTAAAGCTTTTAGCGTCTTGAAATATGGTCTGTAAAAATAGTATTTTCATAAGCCCTTAAAATCCTTATCTTCCTGAAATTTTTATGGATTCTAATAATAAAGCCCTTTTTGCGTTCATGTCGAACACATGGAGAAGACCCAACTTGTCTACTTCAAAAGAAAACCGTCAGCATGAAATACTACGGATTGTGCTCTGATTTTACGACCCGCCTCACCGAAGAGACTAGGTTTCTGACTTCCCTATGTTGCACAGTTATTGGCCCGGTGGAATAGGATTAAAAATGGGTATTCCTGAAATTCAGGAAAAGAAACTATTTTTGCTGGGTTATATTTGATCAGTTGCGATATGAAAAACCTTTCAGGTAAGGAGGAGCAACGCTGCGAGTGACAATTTTGTACAACTGTCTATTTTCCACGTTGCAAATCAGTCAAAGATTCTACACATCGGTGCTTGTCTTTGTCCCACCTCTTCACCCCCACCCCCCAAAATTGCAGGAAAATTGAATTCTCTCGTATGTCCATTTTGATATTTGAACTGTATAAATAATCTAGTACCGTGTTGGCGAACCAATGGCACGCATGCCACAGGTGGCACACGGAGCCCTATCTGTTGGCATGCGAGCGTTGCCCTAGGTCAGCTCCAGTGTGTATGTGCGCGCCAGCCAGCTGATTTTCAGGCCTTCCGGTCCCACCAGAAGTTGAGAAATGGGCTGTTTCTGGCCTCCGGAGGGCCTCCAGGGGAGGGGAGGAAGGCCGTTTTTGCCCTCCTGAGGCGTCTAGAAAACTTCTGGAGCCTGGGGAGGATGAAAAACAGGCCTTCTGATCCCACCGGAAGTTGGGAAATTGGGCTGTTTCCGGCCTCTGGAGGGCCTCTGGGGAATGGGGAAGGCCATTTTCGCCCTCCCCAGGCTCCTAGAAAGCCTCTGGAGGATGAAAAATGGGCCTACCAGGCCCACTATGTGTGCCAAAAGTGGGGAGAGCACAGGGGGTGGGGTACATTGAATTATAGGTGTGGGCACGCACACGCGTGACCGTCCCCCTCCCACACTCCTCATGCTTTTGGCACGAGACAGCAAAAAGGTTAGCCATCACTGATCTAGTAGCTACATCATTGTAAACGACCTAATTGCAAAACTGCCTTGCAGTTAGATTTCAGGTAAATTTCCGAATGTAAGGGGGCCTAGGAAAGGTGTAGCAAATCTACATGCAATTCAAATACGATTCTCAGTCATCCAGATCATGGTTGTCCCAAAGGTGCTTTTTTTTTCCCCCAAAAGGCAACTGGACTTCCTTGGTCTTTTCATTGAAAACGTTTCACTTCCCATCCAAGAAGTTTCTTCAGTTCTCAGTTCAATTCAGAGAACTGAAGAAGCTTCTTGAATGAGGAGTGAAATGTTTTCAAGGAAAAGACTAAGCAGGTCCAATTACCTTCTGGAAATGCACCTTGGGAATTATAGTGTCCTTCCATCCACGATGATTTTTTTTTTCATTATACTTTGGAATTCTGAGGTAAAATTGGATATAATCCAACATGGCACCTGCAACCAGTGGTGGGATCCTGCCGGTTTAACAACTGGTTCGGTGATTGTGCGCTGCACGGACGTGAACAGTTTTACGAAAACTTACCTTCTGCGTTACTGCTGGGGAGTAACGCAGCTGAGGCACGGCAATCCGCTCTGCGGTGCAAATCAGCTGAGAAGATATAGGTCAGTAAAGCGCAGGGGCGGGAGGACGGGCCCACCTGATCGTTGGAGCTACTGGTTCGCCCAAACTGGTCCGAACCGGTAGAATCCCACCCCTGCCTGCAACCCATCCGGGGCTTTCTGAACACTTCTTCCCCTTCAGGGTGTTGTGGCTCCGTTACCTGAGCCTGTGTCATTGGCAGGAGAGGACTCCGAGAGTGAAGGAGAGAAGTTGGCAAGGCCTCCCTCTCCAGGACCCTCCTCTCTGGCAATGCCTTCGGTATCCACCGAAGGGCAAGAGATAGGGCCGGGGCCAAGCACGTCCACGCAGCCACAGATGGACAGTGATGAGGGTAATGAGTCTTGGCTGGATCCACGCCAGCGTCGCAGAGATAAGCGCGCGCAACAGAAGAAAAGGCGTGCCCGAGATTAGGCTGAGTCACTGGACCACACCCCACAGGGTATAAAAGAGGGTGTGGTGGCCGGTTCAGCTCTGTGACAAGCAAAAAACGGATATCGGACGACCTTCTTTGTATTTACTGGATTTTGTTGATTATTGTGTATTGGCTTTGTTCCCAGACGAAGGGAGAAACTCCCCCCTTGTGAGTAAAGAATACCTGGCCACCAGCCACTGGGTTGCTGCCAATTCTGATACCAGATAAACTGTTGTTGGCTGAGTTCTTTAACTGTTGCCTGTCTGTGGGGGTGCGTGTGTGAGACGGGGACAGAACACAGGAATCCATCACACATTGCATTCCCTAAACTTTTCATGCTATAATTTAACTACTCCAATGTTCAAAATGTTGTTGGGTGGCTAGGGCAGCGATGGCTAGCCTTTTTGCCATCGCGGCCAAAAGTGGGGGGAGTGTGGGGGGGTTGCACGCATGCGTGCCTGCCCACACCCATAATGCAATGCGCCCTGCCCCCTAGAAAGCCTCTGGAGCCTGGGGAGAGTGAAAAACGGGCCTTCGCCACCACCCCGGAGGCCCTCCAGAGGCCGGAAACAGCCTGTTTCCTGACTTCCGGTGGGCCTGGAAGGCCCGACAATCAGCTGGCTGGTGAGCGCATGCGCACTGCAGCTGAACTAGGGCAACGCTTATGTGCCTACCGATATGGCTCCATGTGCCACCTGTGGCATGCGTGCCATAGGTTCGTCATCACAGGGCTAGGGAAAAAGCTGATTTAAAATGAAAAATGGAGTGGGAGATAGTTTGCAATCACACCCAGCATTTTTCCCCCTAGAAATATCTCCCTCTTACTCTGAAGAAAACAGATGTTTAACTCAGTGGTGGATACTTGTATTTATTGCAGTTTTCATGCGACTTTATATACTTATGCATACATTTATAGTTTGATTTTAAAGTTGTAAGCCTCCCAGAGTCACCTTGTGGCACGATGGGCGGCAAAATCATTTAATAAATAAATAAATAAATTGTTGGAAAGTCAACAAATATATGATCAGACCAATTCCTATCAAAAAGAAATTTCATTTTTTTGTATTATCAATCAATTCAATGAATTCAATCAATCAGTTGGTCCAGTTGTCATGATTTAACCTTTTTAAATATTTTTGGCCTGGATGATTGAGTCTACATTTACATTTGTAGTACATTTTGGGGAGAAATCCTTACGGTTGGTAGGGCAAAAGTTAGTACATTCCAACAAATCTGACTCTCTACTTAACTTAAATTTTTCATTTTGACTGAAGAAGTTACTTGGGTGAGTAATGAAACATCTCAGTTGAATAAACTTTGGTCCAATTGCCATGATTTAACCTTTTTAGAGATCAATTCCTATCAAAAAGCGATTACATTTGGTTGGGGTAGTATATCCAAAATTGCCTCGTAAGCAAAAATTAAAAAATTAAAAAAAATAGTCAATATTCTTGTATACTACCCGCTTCTTTCTTTCTTCCTTCCTTCCTTCCTTCCTTCCTTCCTTCCTTCCTTCCTTCCTTCCTTCCTTCCTTCCTTCCTTCTCATTCTGTTCTCTTTCTCTCAATTTCTCTCTCTCAATTTCTCTCTCTCTCTCTCTCTCTCTCACACACACACACACACATACACACACACAATTGTAACTGGCAATTGGCCTTGAATACAACAGAAGCCAAACTAAAATTGGTTTTTTATTATTTTCAATCAAGCTATTAATATCATATTTTATAACCTCACCAATAGCCTTTTGTACAGCACTATTTTGTGATGTGTTACCACACAGCTGAGAAAATAAGGAGATCTAGTTCTTTTTCTACAGTTTGGTCTGAATGGGGAATTAAACCATGAAAAAATATTTAAGGTAAGAAGAAGGAGGAACTACAGAAGAAAATTTCCCACACCCTGAGCTAATCTCCATCTTCTGCTGCTGGTGTGTCTACAGATAGACCTTGACTTACAACAGTTCATTTAGTGACACTTTGAAGCTATAACGGCACTGAAAAAAAGAGACTTATGATAATTTGTCACACTTATGACCATTGTAGCATCTCCGTGTTCCTGTGATTTACATTCAGATGCTTGACAATTGACTCACATTCAGGGGTGAAATTCAGCAGGTTCTGATAGGTTCTGGAGAACCGGTAGCAGAAATTTTGAACAATTCTAAAGAATATTTGGGAACTTTACGTACCGCTGGGCAGGTCGTACTGCATCCTTTTTCCAGACATTCTGTAATTTGGAGTCCTGTAACCGCATCTTTCATGTTGGTGCAGGAACATTCCTTACAGCCTTCCTCCCAGGTCATGCCAAGAGGGTAGACAATGTTGCGGTGGACGCACACCTGCCAACAATGAGAAGTAGTTTCATTTCATCTCCTTGAGTTCTTGCAGCATGCTTGGCTTCAACCATCCATAGAATAGAAGAGTAGAATAAAGTAGAGAGTAGAGTAGAGTAGAGTAGAGTAGAGTAGAGTAGAGTAGAGTAG